>CM060258.1:14387344-14706489 GCA_030684275.1 Acipenser oxyrinchus oxyrinchus | reverse complement strand
AAATCCTTATCTGTGGGATAAGTGCACGCACTTACTGTAATCTGGCATTTGACTGCTGGCAGTGTCCATTTAAACTCAGTCCATTTAGACTCAGTCCAGTTAGTATGCTATCTGAGGATTTTGTGAAATTATTGCTTTCAATTAAATAAGTTCTGAAAAGATTTAAATATAGTATCACAGCCTTGGCAGTATCTATTTGTGTATTTAAGGCAAGTTTTAACCAATGCTTAAAATTGGTATTAACATGTTTAATGTAATACATCCTTTTACAGTTCTAGTAATGTCCAAAAAAGATTAGCAGATGCACCGTTATTATATTATTAATTGTGTTTACAAATGATAATGAAGAACTATGAATCCAGGATTGATTTTCATACCTGTTTTCTTTTGTTGGATGTCTATTGTAGCTTTCATTAATACTACCTTTGGATTTTTTTCTTTTGCACAGCAAAAATGCTTTTGAAGTCTTTACAGTCTATTCCTTGTATACATTTTTCTCTTCCTACTTGACATTTTGTTAAGTGTTGCAGAAGTACAGCAGCGTGTAAGCAGAGTGAGATTGTCTTGTATTGTATTTTGACTGCCTCTCAAGTTTGTCCATTAAATGAATACAGACACATTTGAATTGCATCAAACAAGCTGACACCTGGCCCCGTGAGCACAGAAAGGCAAATACAGGATCAGTTACTGCTGTTAATTTTATGAAAAAAATAGATTTGACTGCTAAACCAGCCTAAAAGGCGAGCAATTGACAGATACAATGTCGTTCTCATCCTCATACAATTTGATGACTGCCTGTAACAAAGGGAACACGTTTCTTTCATTTACAAGGGGAACCCCATTTCCTTCCGCTCCCCCTCAATTCAAGCCCTGGTTCAAACAGTTAAAATGTTTGTCTTGCACACTGCAGGAGTGTTTTCATGAGTTCTTTGGAATTTGAGTTTGAAATCAGACAAAAGTGTTGGTTGTAAGTGAAGATAGTAGTAAGGAATATGTTTTAGATGTAGAAATGAAAGTGGCATTAGAAAAATAAAAATGCAAAAAACAAAGGAATGTGAATCAGCAACAGAAAGTAAAGTTATTGATCGTCTTGACAAACCTAAAAAAGATGAAGACCTAAATCTCATTGCCAGTGATCGGTTTTCGAGAAGTAGGCCTACTCAGGCAAAATGTAAGTGAGGGCTGTAAGCTTATTTGAACAATGGTTAAATGAAAGAAATGCAAAAGATATATAGGGCCTAAATTGTGAAATGCTAAGTGTTATGTTTGAAATTTATAATACGAATTAACTATTTGTTGAAATGATTGTTGCATAACAAAATGGTATTCACTTTTATGTTGAATTCAGCTGTGGCTTTGTAGCAGGAACTGTGGATTCCTTAATCAACAATATATCTGCCCCACACCACTTCTCCTCAAAGCCACATCTCCACTTTTAGTTAGACCGAATCAATCAAAAGTTCACAGAAATGTTTTAAGCACATGAAACAATATTGGTTTCACGGCAAACAAAAAAAGATTTAAGTAAAGGTCTACAAATATTTTCTGATTCAACCCAACGGCAGTGGAAATCAATTACACATAGTCAAAACTGTCAACCCAGTGTGATATGAGAAAGGAAGGATGTGAGCCGATAATATCTGAAGCAGATGAGAATGATGGCCAGTAACAACCCGCTGGTCCAACCTCTCCCCAGGCACTTGAAGGCATTCAGCCACAAACAAGCTGGCTGCAAACTAAAAATAGAACACAGAGCACAAGTGCCATAATATGAATAAAAGTTTGGCAAAGGCAGAGCAGGGTGGACTAATACCAGGGCACTTGTAGAATATGGGTGCCTGTTTATACGGTTGCCTAGCAACCACTGCATCGGTTCTGTTAGAGGGGTTTGTGGGAGGTGTTTGGTAGGCATTTCCGTTAGGGGCGCAAGGAGGTGTGGGACCTGTGGTCAGAGAATAAACAGACTTTAAGTGCAAACCAAGACTGGTCTATTTTCTTTTTACAAGCAATACTACATGGTGTCAGAGCTGGCAGAAAATGGCACAAGGACTTCAGCGCATTGCCAGATGAGTTGATCCAATCATATGTTTCCACACTAAAAATATTAGCAAAGAAATGTGACTTTGGCGTTTTAACAGACTAACTCATTAGGGACCGGGTTGTATTTTCAAAATACAAAGCGACAGCGTGCGCAAGCAGCTGCTCCGTGAAAAAAAAAAACCTGACGTTGGAATCTGCAATAAACATGTTAAATGAACAGTCTGAGAGAAGTACAAAAGAACTGAAAAAAGAGGCTGAAGTTTTCTCAGTGCAAGGCCCACCATGCCCAACTGCAATGGCCAGCACCCACCAGAAAGGGGTAAGTGCCCTACATTTAATAAACGCTGTAATAACTGTGGAAAATCACTTTGCTAAGTGTTGCAGATCAAAGCCCCCCAGCAACTTCAACTGCAACTAAACATGCCACGGGCAATTACCAGCCCAGAGTGAGAAATGCAAACAGAGTAAATGAGCTGGAATTAAAACAAGACGGTGAGCCCAGTGAAACATTCTACTGTGAAAGTGGTGATCTTACAACTGAAAAGGGGGAAATCTTCACAACTCTCGTCATTGCTCACAACAATGCTCAGATTAAAGTCAAGGTTGACACTGGTGCAAAATGTAATGTTTTGTCAAAATTGCTGTTAAAGAAAATTGAGCCAAAGACCTCTTCGATTGTGACACAATTGGGAAGCTGCCTTTAATTGATCACATGAGACTGGATGATTCTGTACCACCCACCGTGTGTGCGCCTAGGAGAGTACCCCTTGCCATGAAACAAAAAGTAATAGAGGAATTACACAGATTGACAAAACTGGGTGCCCTAACCCCCATAGAAGAAGCCACTGAATGGGTGTCCGCAATGATAGCTGCTGTAAAAAAGGATGGCACAGTCAGGATTTGCATCGATCCAGTCCACCTAAACAAAGCGCTACTTAGACCCCACCATCCACTGAAGACAGTTGAGCAAGTAATAGCAGACATGCCCAATGCAAAGATACTCAGCATTTTGGATGCAAAATGTGGATTTTGGCAAATCCCCCTCGATGAGGAATCGTCGAAACTGACAACATTCATGTCACCACTGGGCAGATACAAATTCCTACGAATGCCTTATGGCATCTCCACTGGCAGTCAGGTCTTTCAGAGGTGCATGGAGCAGCTTTTCGCTGGACAGCCTTGTGAGATCATCGTTGATGACATTCTTGTTTGGGGACGCTCAAGTCAAGAACATGACGAGCACCTGCACATGGTCCTTGACAGAATTAGAGCCATCAATTTAAAGTTAAACCCCACCAAATGCAAATTGAGTAAGCAAAGTTCCCTATGTGGGCCACCTGCTGACTAATAAAGGTGTAAAGCCAGACCCAGAGAAAACCGAAGCAATCTGGCAGATGTTGCCACCTGAAGACAAGCATGGACTGCAGCGTTTTCTTGGCATGACAAATTACCTGTCAAAATTTATCCCAGGCTACAGTGAAGTGACTGCACCTCTGCGTCAGCTCCTCCACCAGGATGCAGAATGGAGCTGGCAGGAACAACAAAGCAATGCCTTCACCAAGCTTACAGAACTACTCTCAAGCCAACCTGTGCTACAATACTTTGATGTCCGGAAACATGTGGTGCTGTCAGCAGATGCATCCCAGCATGGGCTTGGGGCAGTGTACATTCAAGATAGTAGGCCAGTAGCTTTTGTATCAAGAGCCTTAACAGACACTGAGACTCTATATGCTCAGATTGAGAAGGAACTTCTCGCCCTCGTCTTTGCATGTAGAATCATGTGACGAATCAGACATCTATTACTGCTTTGCTTAACCTGTGCAACCTGCCTAGAGAAGATCTACCCTCACCAGCACAGAAGATGTTTTCCAGAGGCACTAGAACCATGATTCCTGTGGCCAAAAGCCTGCTGCGACCAAAAGTGGAAACCCACGTGAAAGAGGCTCTTGCAAAGAAGAGACAGAGAGGTAAAGAATACTACCACCGCAATGCATGGAAACTCAGCCAATTGAAACCAGGCCAAGTGATCAGAATGCAAACAGCACGAGGTTACGACAAACTAGCTGTTGTGCACAGCAGAGCCCCACAACCCAACAGCTACTACACTGACGTGGATGGCAAAACCTACGTGAGGAAGAGGCGTCACCTGTTACTTTTTCTGGAGACCTACAGACCCAGTGGAAGTGACAAGTCAACAGTCTGCGTCTTCCGTGACAGAGCAGTTGGCGTCTCAGACTGTCATCAACACCGCACCCTCCAAGGCAAACATGCAGACAGCAGGATTGCTAGGTGTTTCGCACCATGTGGACGCTCGCTAAGACAGTCCCCAGGATGAACAGCCCTTTGTTATTACGTGCTCAGGGAGGGTGAGCAAGCCAAGCTTTAAGTTCAAGGACTTTGTGACTTGATGTACTGTTGTGAGATATCAGATTTCATGCATGTTCAAAATTCAAACAGTGGTTGTAGTGCTAAGCCACTAGTTTCTTATTTTACACGTTTACATTTGTTTTGTTTATTTTCTATTCTTGTTATACCCTTGGTTCTTACTTTGCAGTTGCAAATAGGTATCTTCCAGTCATGTGCCAGAGGGGTTATCGAAACTTAAAGAGAAGGGGTGTAGAATATGGGTGCCTGTTTATATGGTTGCCTAGCAACCACTACACCAGTACTGTTAGAGGGGTTTGTGGGAGGTGTTTGGTAGGCATTTCCGCTAGGGGCGCTAGGAGGTGTGGGACCTGTGGTCAGAGAATACACAGACTTTTAAGTGCAAACCAAGACTGGTCTATTTTGTTTTTACAAGCAATACTACAGCATCTTAAAGGGGAAATATGCATTCTAACTTCTGTAACGAATGAACCAGAAAACCATTTGTACCACAAGCATGGTAAGCTTTCCATTTAAGTGGAATAACACGAGTGGAATAACATGTTTTTCGAATGTGTCTTTGCTTACATTCCAGTCCAGTGGTGCACTGTTGAAATTCAGGATGGAGCTGCCCTTCGAACAATACTGATACATGTTTTATAACAATTTTAAAATGTCTGAAATAATTTCAGATTTCTATTGCTGTTTTGATTTGAGAATGAGTTTAGTAAAGATATGCCAGTTACCAATCTGCCTGCGTCTTTTATTTATCTAAAAAGATGGTTGCGAAGAGGCCATATACAGGGTTTGAAATTAATCTGCGTCGAAGCATAGTTTGAAACTGAAAGTAAAGATCTGCCTCTTAAAACAATCCCTGAATTAATTGAGAGGTCCAAGTAACTGCACCGGGCTTCTAAAGTAAACCTGGGAAGGGTTCCTTTTCATGTTTCATTAAGAAGAGATCCACCCAAGGCAACTTTGAGTTTACCAACCATTGTTAAACAAAACTTATTTCTTACCTTGAATTTATTTTTCCATACAGTTGACCTTTTCCCATTTCAGTATGTTCTTTCTCATTTTCTGCCATAACATTAGAAAATGAGTCTCTGGATGGTCAATTCCAGTCCACAGACAGCATCTCAGTATTGGAACAACAGACCAGAACCACTTAGATGAAATGATGAAAACAAAAAATGGAAGCTTTATTTTGCCTGGTACAAATACGTTTCTGTTTGCAATTACCCATTTATTGCAGTTCACTTTACACGTTAATACACACAGTGCATATTCAATACATGGTCTTAATTGATATGTTATAAAAATAATTGATAGTAAATTAAAGAACAGATAAATGGTCAGTAAGTGTCTATAATTTTAGGTTGAAGCACATTGGGATAATTTTGTATTATTAAAAGCATACTGATTGAGCAGACTTTATATTACCCTAGAATATATTGTATGTGTGTTGAATTGTTATTGAATATCCCGTTTGTTTCATTCCGCGTCTCTTTTAAATGTCATAAATATTTGTTATCAACATTTACATTTTAATGAACATGACTCATATCTACTGAATAACATATGTGAATCCTGATACCAGAATGCTAGTTAAGACAAGTTGAATGTGTTGTAAGGCATTCTAAAAAAAAAAAAAATTAAACTCCTACTGTGAATCAAAACCCTTCAAACTAAAACTGATTAACATAATACAGACTTGTTAACTATTTATTTGATTGTTCGTTAACTAGGAATATAACAATTAAGAACATCAATTGGATATGTATTGGTTGACTATTAACAAGTCAAATGAACTTCAATAAGTGGCTAAACATATTTGTCACACAAAATAAAGCGTTAAAGAAAAAAAAAACAGACAAACAAACAAACGTTACATTGTGAGTTGAAGCTATAGTATTTACTCTTTTAGGCCAATGCGAAATAGAATGGGAGGGTCCATTTCAGCTGGAGTATCCTAGGTTACCAGGATAGCTGTGATTACAAGTCAAGCTAAGAGGTGTCCTTCCTGTGGTTTGCCCCTTTGGAAAAAGGGAAGCAGACTTGGCTCGGAGCCTAGATATAATCAGATTATGATTATTATTTTTAGCAAATGCTGTATCGGAGCTTTTGTTTCATTGCACGGCTTTACACCACCTGTAATCCTCCATGTAGGTACTGTTGCTGGAAAGGCACTCGCCAGGCCTGAGAACTGGTTGTCATGGTAGCCACGCTTTGCTCAATGCACAGGGATTCATCTGGGAGTCAGACCCAGGTTGATGTTTCTTTTGGCATACCCTTTTAATGGGAGAAGCCAGGTTACATTTATATGCATATACGCTGCTGGCGGTTTGGGTATCTGATAACTTGCTCTGGTCACACCATACCGATTATGTTTGCGGCAAAACGAGAAGAATTTTGGGGGGTATTTTTCATTCCTTTGGAGAGGCCCCTCCAAATGTTATTTCACATCTTTACAAGAGTTTGGTAAGCCCGACTTTAGAGTACCACTGTTTTGTCTGGGACCCATTTCAAAAATGCAATACTAAGAAGCTTGAGTCTGTGCAAAAATGTGCTGGTAGGATTGTATTGAATGACTGGGATTCTACTCATGACAACCTTCTTAGTCGCTCTTCTCTTAAACCATTAAGTGGCAGAATGTCCTGTTCTGTTCTTGTTTATTTCTTTAAGGTTCTGCATTCACTGTGTCCTATCTCTATGTCAGTCTGTGCTCGTAATAGACCTGGGCTGACAGGTCTCCACAGAGCTGCTCTGACCATCAATCCTTATCTCGTTATTCTTTCTTTGGCACAGCCTTGGGGTTGTGGAATGCCCTTCCAGATTCCATTGTGTCATTGCAAGCCTCCCCAGGTTTAAAGCTGCTGTTCCCGTCATCTGCGTTTGAGGTGAACTTGTTTTAGTTGTAATGAAATTTAAATATATTTATCTTTTAATATATTTGTGTATTGTATGTATGTGCGTGTGTATGTATGTGTTTTTATAGATATTGCTTGGAAGCATAATAATTGTTGTATTGTTTATTATTGAGTATGGTCTACTTGGGTCTCTCTTTGTATTAGTACTGCACTATTGAGATGAACCGGTGCTGGCCCTTTGGGCACAAAGGGAATAAACTAAGCTAAACCAAACCAAAAGTACTGGAATTGAAAATTCAGTGCCGTTGGTTCTGGTAGCCATCAATATTCAATTATTGCAGAACTATAGTAATAAATGTTATGGCAACATGTTATGAATATTTACATGCATGTTATGTTGGTTTTTAATGTGATCTTGAAGGATTATGCACATAGTTATACAGTGTTATGTAGCGTTTGTAAAGATTTTATGAATTCTACATAGTGCCCAATTAAAATGAAGTGTTACCCCAACTTATTAGAGAGCCATATAAAAGAGAACCATTGTAAAGAATCAATATCGAATAATGCTTCAGAGCCCGGCACTTTTCCATAGTGGTTGAGACTTGCAGTGTGCGCGGTCACCAGCTCGTGCATAGCCTACACCATGTTACACTAGTCTACAGATCTTTTCAGTAGCCTTGCATTTGAAACTTATACAGCAACCTAGGTTTCCCATTGGTTCTGTGGGAAAAGAACAGGATAAAGCCAGGCTACATATTGTCATCTCTCAAATGCATCACTCATTCTTTGCACAATATATTGCAGCCCATGCTTATACAATAGCCCTTACCAAATGATCTTCATTGGTAATGCAGTGGCACTACAATACAATGGTTCTGTACTAAGGTCAGCTACAATGGTATTCTCCTTTGGTAAAAGCATATTGTAGGTACAAGAGTGGTATCTCTTCCAATGGCATCACACATGCGGCTGGTTTCACAGACCCTGATTAGTACTAATCTTGGACTACATTACCTACAGCAACATTGGGTAGTCCAATATTAGTCCAATGTCAGGGTCTGTGAAACTAGACATGAATTAATGAGATATGAACTTGAAAATAATGATGGAATTGAAATCAGGAAGAACAAATAGGAATAAATAAGGTATGAAATAGGTTTCACAGATCCTTTTTTTTACAAAAATATTTGTGTGTGGCTTTGCAAATTTAAATGAAAAAAACTTCAGCAAAAAACATGAAACACTGAATAAAAAGTATGCCCAGTAGTTGAATATGCAGCACTGGGGATGTAATTAACTTGATAATTAGATTAGTCAGTTCTGAGATCTGGGCTGGAGGATGTTTTATTATTTTGCATATTCTTTGAATTATATAAAAGATAACGTGGAAAAATACAAATGATTTTCTGCTCCCACAGCCTAAAGGCATAGTTTATACAGAACCTACCACCTACATCTTCAGAATGTGTAATTCTGTAATAATCTACTGTGGGTGTTTTATAATTCTCCTTTGCTGTTTCTGTTAGCTCATTATTTATATATACCCCCTCTGTGACAGTGATAACTGCAAGTTAGGAAATGGAAAATCTCTGTAGAAATTCACAGGGACAGAGGGACAGAAATGCAGCTTTTAAGAGTTATAAAGCTAGGTAAATAATGAAAGCAGAAACAGCAATAAAGAATAATTGAGAACACACACAATAGGATATTAAACGGGTAAGAAATGAAATATTATGGATATGCAGGGCAGCAGTGTGGAGTAGTGGTTAGGGCTTTGGACTCTTGACCGGAGGGTTGTGGGTTCAATCACAGATGGAGGACACTGCTGCTGTACCCTTGAGCAAGGTACTTTAACTAGATTGCACCAGTAAAAACCCAACTGTATAAATGTAAAATAATGTGATATCTTGTAACAATTGTAAGTCGCCCTGGATAAGGGCGTCTGCTAAGAAATAAATAATAATAATAAATTCTATATATATATATATAGCAGTACCCTCTTGACTTGCCAACAGATTAGAGAACAAGTAATAGATCAAATTTGACAGTACCCTTATCTGCAGCGTATGTAATGTGGTTACGTGATGTGACATGTCCCTTATAAAAGGTTACCATTGTATTTTTGCATGGTATTTTTGCATGTCTACCATGCATTACCCGTTGTTATGCTACGCATATACCATAGTTTGCCATGTATTTTTTTATACTTCACAATACCTCAATGTTCTTTACAATGCTTACCTATGCTTTACCATGCTTTCACTTTGCTTTATTACACTTTGCTGTGCTTTTACTATGGAACACTGTGGCTTGTCTCAAGCTCATCTAGGTATAACAATGGTGGGAAAGCAGAACCAGCTCCTCCTTCATGCAGTAGCTGAATTGACCTCACAATTCTTAAATGACATTGAATCCATGCAAGTGTATTTACTAATATTTACTTATTATAAATTATAAACCCATTAACAACATTACCATTTGAGTTTTTCCCCCCAGAACCTTTCCCCTTAACAGTCCAGGGAAAATAAAATCACTAAGCAAAAAAGCTTCGTGTTTGCATTTCTGGAGGACTTCTAGATATTTTGTAGAGTAGCAAACAGCAGCCATCTCAACACACTTCTCTTAAATCCCTACTCAACAACATACAGCCTGTCTCATACCTGTTACAAACCATGCAATAACCGCAGTGCCAGCTGCTTGAGCTAATAAAATGTGTTTAAATGACAAAGGGATGTTTGAACTACTGCCATTCAACTATAAAATTACATCAGTGATGTAATTCCTCTTTTCCAGAAGCATCATGCATGTATGTAATAATTAATATTAACAGGTGAGACACAAGGGTCTGTGCTAGTCGTGCCCCTCACGGCTCTACAAGCGAGATAGAGAGAGTGCATATCAATCCTGGCATCATCACTCTGTCATTCAGTCCTAGGCCACTCGGGTAAAACTGTCAGCTGTGATGAATTATGTGGTGGTCTGCTTTAATGCATTGTAGAAAAACCTGCTGTGTAGAAGGTTAAAATCACTGTGGCTTTTCTTTAGTTTTTTGCAATTTTGGTGAAACCCATAGTAATGTCAGGTTTGTCAATACTTCAGAAGGATACGTTTTTAAAAGTGGTTATAGCTAACAAAATAATTCCATAAATCTTTCTTATCATGCACTTCCATGAGCTATATAGGTCTGTGACGGGGTGCCCGCCCCTTTTATTATTTGTGTATTATTTTCATTGTGTTATCGTTATGATCATTGTATTAGTATGATTTGAATGTATTTAAAAACTCCATCACAAGGTCCCAACTGTGCAAATAAATATTTTAATTTAAAACAAGGTGTAGCATCTGATCCCTTAAGTTTACCACAGTAAAAGCATAGCAAAGTGTAATTAAAACATAGGTAAACATTGTAAAGCCCAGAGAGGTATGGTAAAGCATATTTAAACAACATGGCAAACCATAGTAAACTATGGTAAATACATAGTATATCCATGGGAAAACTGCAGAATTACAGTGCTAATTTACCACGGTCAACTTTTATAAGGGATGGTTCACTAGGTAAAAAAAATATATCTGTTAGCACTTCCATGTAATCTCACCCGGAGAGTGAAATTGTCCCCACCCCTTCAATGTCTTCTTTCATGTCATTAACCAACCAGCTGCTTCCCATATTGAACAAGATGCAACATGCTTTTACCTCAAAGACACTGCGAGGGTGAAATGACCTACATGTAGGAAGTGAAACAATACCGGGCTTCCTGAAAAGCAGGCAAGCAAACCGAGAACTTTCTTTTACCCAGTGCAGTATCTGTCAGCGAATGAAAGTAAGGTTTTTGGGATTGTTTGTCAGCTACACTTTAAGAACTGCATTATGTTGTAATTGAGGTTCTTGTGATCTCTGGAAGTGTATAAAAACAGGCACTTGTTTATTAAAAAGAACGTTCCAGAAGGGTTGATTCAATACTGCTGCTGCTTTCCTGGACCTACATTGAATCCAACAACATTTCAATTCTTGGATGTGTTCCGAATCCAAATCAAAGTTCTGTTCAAGCTCAGTTGGTGTCATTGCAGGTACTGAGGGTAGAGGAAATTGGAATTCAGATGCCCTAGTATCTGGCTGAGCCAGACTGACCCTAAACATGTGCCGCTAGTTAGGAATATTCTGCAGGACTCACCAGTGCGGCAGTGTGTCACGTTATCTTGTGAGTCACATATTATAAGAGATTAGAAACGTTTACTTCAGCGCTACTTATTAAGGTTAAGAGGTGATTGTGGCAGACTGCAAAATCACTCACAATTAGCTTTCTAGAAATGATGGCTAGCTTCACGTTAGGTTTTGTAAACCTATGCAGTTTATCGAGGGTTCTTGGAAACCTTGGAATAATATTACTTCTAGAAAATTGTGTTTCATTCCAGAATAGACTGAAGAATGACGTGTAAAACGTTAACTAGACAAGGGTATGTAGCTGGTCATTTGGTGGTCAAATTATGAAACAAACTGTTGGATATGGGTGCAGTGTTGAAGAGCAACTTCATACAGTTATGAAACATCACAGCTATCTCAACTAATGTATTTTTCTTGTTGTTTGGATCACATTGTTTGTCATTTTTCTGTGTCAGTCATCACATCCTGGAGACATTTTGAAACCGAGAAGTTAAAAGTACCCCTGTGGCCTGAACAGAGCTCTCCAACATGTCCTCTCTCTTAGTACAGCTGCTACACCAGAGAGCGTAACAATTATCCTGTTCCCCGGCAACACTGATATACTACAGTTGTCATGTGTGCAAGCAAACAACCAAAATATCTTCAACAGAATTAAAAGAAAGACAGTGATAGCATCAGCGCTCCAGATAAGCTGTGTACTAGGTGTTTTACACATTGAAAAAATATTAATTACTTATGATATTTAAATGTAATGTGTAAAGAATATGCATAGCAATTTGGCTGTGCAACTTATTGCACTGCTTTGGTTCCCGGCATCTCAGTGGTCAATTGAGCCTGCCTGGGAATGGCCAAAAACACGTCACCACTTGCAATGCGTGTTTGGGACTGGTGAATAAGCCACTGGATTCTTGATCTTAGTCCCCCTCATCCTAACCTACCAATTTATCTATCTGTCAACCATATTTTTGGAAGGTAAATCTATATAATAAATACAATATTCTTTGTTTGGCGAGAGTGGGGATGCTTTGTATTGCTATAGCAAGGCAATCAATAATGAATACAATATTATCATTTCTTTATTTGCACAAGTGCAGTGTCGCTACAGTTTTTTAGTATGTGCATGCAGGCGTTTTGTTAGGTATAGTCCATCTGTTTATTTGCTTCACAGTCATATTATTTGTGGTAAATAAAGCAAATAATAATAGTTGTTTTTGTTTTTATTGTAAGACCATATTTTGTACAGTAGTTCAAAGTAACATTACAGTTAAAATGTAAGTCTGTAGTTAATGCATACCCCATAAGTTAGCATTAAAGTATGTACAGTATTTATTGAAAGTACTCATGACTTCAATGTAGTGTTGCATTTTACTCACCCAAAAAACATTTCTAAATACATAGTCTAAATTGGAGAGTAAATTACTCCATGACCCAAAACCTTATCTGGAGTGCTGGATAGCATTGCTAATGATGATATAAGTAAAGAAAATGGGTTTAAAAAAACTATTTTGTTAGTACTCCTTTAAGACCCCTTGCATCTCAGGTTTATCAGCGTGATTGTGTGATTACTGTGCTCCAGTGTTAGGATCTCAGAGGTTGTCCAGCTGTAAAAACCAGGGGGAAAACTGTGTCCCTCTAGGGTACAAAAGCTTTCAAAGAACATAAAAACCTCGGCAATGGCTGTGTGAGCCACGCCGGTTGAAGGACCGCCCTGTGGCTTGGATAAGCTGGCTGGCAGCTGTTTCATTATTAAGCGATGGAAACGTGTTTCAAGGGCTCTGTGCAGCACTGCCCCCTCAGGCATGAGAGCTCGGGCCCCACTGCGTTCTGTGTGAAGCTGGCTTGACGTCCCACTGGTCAATGGTCACCCAGGGCCACTGCTGAACAGCGTCATAAACATGGATAGAGAATGTGTTTGATCTGTAACCATTAATACATGATCCCAGGAGATTAAAGCTGACACATACTGTATAGGCAGATACATGCATGTGTGAGCATATCGCATCGTTACAGCTATGTATACTATAGTATATCATTATAAATGGTGTCCACGGACCTCTTGCGGTTTTCTCTTTGATCAAGCTGCATGAAAGAATATGCTCTGTCACACTCTTGCTCCAATCAAAGCAATTTTTCAAATTTTCATTACAAGATCCTCACCCGTTACAAGCTCCTACCATTTAATGGCAAAGTTTCACTACAGTTATGGTACCAAGGGGCAATTTGAGTGCAAGGGCAGCGACAATGGGATGTGGCTGCCAATGGTAGAATGTGTAGTGACTTGGCATCTCAGCCCGTTGAAGTGAATGGAAATGTAAGGTCTTGTAATACAATTGGTAAATCTTGCAAGTTGGTGGTACCATGTCAGTACTAGACAGGACAGATCAAATCAGGACCAGAACCATTGCCATTGCTGGTAATGCTGTGGTCTGCTTCAAACACTTCAAAATAGAGGTACAGTACTTTATCTACACTATAGTTTTGTTACATTATTTAATACATGCACTCACAATAGATATATGAACCGAAAATGACTCTGTGAAATACTGTTTTTTAATGTACGTTCCATTCTCACAATTACAGAATTGTGTGCCAAGTGCATATAGTAAATATGAGTTAATGTTAACTACTGTGTAACCACATAAAGTTAACGTACCTGTATTTTGAAGTGTCAGATAACAGTGATACGGTATATTTTGAAGGCAATGGAACATATGTAGACAGGAATAAAATAATGTTAACACTGTACTACTAGCAAGATACTACTCTGAACAATACTATGTAGTGTTTCTTGCAAGTTTAATAAGATTACAATTGTACAACACAAACATTTTGAGTAATGCTTTTATAGTGCCTGTTTTATATTGGTTTACCAATATCATTTTCCAAAGAGGTAAGACTAAAATTGACATTCAGAAATGGAAGAAGAGGTCTAAGTGATAGAACCTTAAAGGGTATAGAAGGACCTTTTTATTGTATTGTGTTACATGTTCCCATGTGTTCCTACAACTGTTTAAGTAAGGTGTGTGTATTGTTTTAATTTTAATTTTTTACATTTTAACCACTTTTTTAAACTTTTAAATTGCATTCCACTGCCTCCAAGATGGCTTGAAATGGACTTGCATGGACCACTCAAACTACATTTCCCATCACCCTCCTGTTCACATATGTAACTGAAATGGATGGGATGATGGGAAATGCAGTTGTGGTGAAATACATGCAAGGTCATCTTGGAGCTATAATAGAAACAGCCAGAGAGCACTGCAATTTAAAAGTGAAATAAAGTGGTCAAGATGTAAAAAACATATTAATTAAACAATATACACACCTTAAACAGTTGTAACAACACATGGGAACATGTAACACAATAAAATAAAAAGGTCCTTATATACCCTTTAAAAACCGGTTGCTGTGATGTCTCAGATAGGTAAACTGGAATACCTGTTCCAATGTACCTCAACCTGCTTCTGTTTAAAAGAGCAGTTTCAGTGAGTAGGTATTGAGTGGGTCTCAAACAGATTGTCCTATGCAGACACGCCCAGCTTCTCCCTTTTCAGTAAGGAAAAGGCATGGCAGTAATGATAGTCCATGGAAACGTTTACTGCAGTGCACCTGTATGTTGTGGTGGCAGGATAAACTGGACTGAACATGAGAAAAACGGTAAGGAACATGTGTGGATGTTGTAATGAGGGGTATGAAAATGGGATTCTGAGCCTCACTTTTAAATAAGTTACCAACTAAAGCACTAGCAAATGTGTGCAGAGGCTAGGTTAATTATGACTGCTACCATATTAGTAATCTTTTCCCCTTACTGAAACCAGATACAACTATTCCAGAAAAAAATGCAACCACTGGCTCTGGGCTTGTTGTTTCATTCACAGTTTGCTCACCTGGTGACACTGTGGTGACCGAACTGTTATTAAAGTCAACAGGTCTGAGCCACCAGACTCACTGGGGTAGAAAGCTGGTGAGATTCGCCAAAACAACATGGACACCGCCATGAGGACTGTCAATGTGGAGTGTGGGGACACTAAATTAAACATTTTAGTCGACTCTTGACGGCAAATCGTTTAAGAAATGGGAAATAATGGAAGCCCTACAGAATCCCATTCATTTATGATCTTGATGTTTGTATGACTTTACCATTAAATTTAATTTTGCATGTTACTATCTGCACAAAAAACAATTAAATAGTTTTTAATAGAAGTTTGTAAACATCCACTTTTATATAACCTCTCACTTAGTTAAAGAATATAGAGATGCCCAAGTAATAGAAACAGCATTGGTGTGTCACCATATTGATGTCACCAAACTGTTGTTTTAATCCAGTCTCTGGAACAAAACAAGTGCCCGCTCTTTCTGAAAACACTCCCATTAAGCTGAATTAATTAATTAAGGTAGGTGGTTTGAAAAATGACCACTAGGGGCGTGCACCTGTACTTTATGTCACTTCTGTAACTGGTTTTGTGTGGAGATTTTTCAGTTACTAAAGCCCCTTTCATACTCGCACGCTGTACTCGGGTCGGAACCTACCCGGGTTGGGACGTGGTGTCATGCGGTTTGGCTACGCGATTTCGCACTGCTTTTGATAAAGCAGGGTTGACCTGGGTGACAGACCCCAGTACAAAATGCGCATATCCGTGCCCCGGAAGCAGCTTATTACTGAGGCCCAGATGTCTTCATCCCTGCTGCAATCTGGCTCATGGTGTGTCTCAATCAACAAAATATGGCTAAACAGAATAATCAGAAATGTTCCTTCCAGAAGTGAAACCTTCACGCAGGCGTGGCTGTTTTGATATTTCGTCGACTTACTAAAGACTGTCATGCATTTTGTCTCGCTCATCCCGGGTCAAAGTGTGTCGACCCACATCCTGAGGTTGAACAACCCTAGTGCTCATTTTGAAAGCCTGATTTTAGGCGTCTTTTCAGAGGCAGACCCTGCCGTTGGAAAGAAAATATTAGTTAATAAACCTTGTTAATAAGGGTCTAATCAGAATCAGCAACAGAAGGTTATAAAAGCAACACAGGATATTGAACTACGTTCAGAAAATGTCTGTTATTTATCTAATGAGAAAAGCAGAATGTATTCAGATGTAATTCTGGAGATAAGAATAGTATTCAGCATTTGAGCCGAGTGTAGATTTACAGTGCTGTATATTATATTGACATTGAGACATGATCGTTTAAAGAAAGATAAAAAGCAATAACCCTTTATCATGCAATGAAACATTGTCACTGACGTTATCATGTAAATAGCCCCGTTGACGAATGTATTCCTGCTCAGTCACGGGGAAAGAATGGTCTCCATGGCAACCAGGGTGCACTTTGTGGGAATCTAACGGATACCAAATATAAGTGCCTCCGAGCAAGTGGCAGCAGGCCATTTAATTAACAAGGACAGGCTGAAAGATTATAGAGCTGTTTACCAATGGAGCAGTATGATTTTATTATATATTTTAACAATTAATTAAATCCTTCTCAAACCAATCAAAATGCTGGATTTTCATAGCAAATATTAATTACATTAATATTTGATGACATAACTATGCCCTTATTTAGCTTATTACAATACAATATATATTGCACTAAAATATACTATTAATAATATCAAAACAATCTCGGATAACGCAGGCTGGCGCATCACACAGGGCAAGGCAATCCACACACAGGCGGAGGGCGGGCGCGAACCCGGGACCTCTCGCACTAAAGCATAGCTCCGATACCGCTGTACAAAAGAGCCGGCTCCTTTGCAAGGAGCGTATATATAGTTATAATATAATATTTGATAATGTCTCATTGAGAACGTCTGTCTTCTGGGGAAATGCTGCCTAAATAATTTCTCCTAGCTTATTTTGACACTATAAATAAGTAATCCTGTTTTTTTTTAAATTTTTATTTCTGGTTTTCTTCCAGCTCTACACTAGTGTTCAAAGGTTAGCATTTGTAACATCTTGCTGATGTAAGTAGAAACAGGAACATGCTTATTTGTCTGACATGTGAGATAGTGGCAACCATGTTTGTGTGTGTGGGAGGGGGGCAGTAGTAGTGACTATAAATAACCTTTGAAGAATGTAAACAAACTGGACCATCAACATAGTCTGTGTTAAAGAAGGTTCAGCTAAAGGAATAATGTAGTAAACAGACACTATATATTCACATTTAACACTAACATCTTCACTACAATTAATAAGGAAAATATGAAATTGTTGCAAATGTAAAAAGTTGCTTACATGTTATAGCTTTATGAATAGATGTTTAAATAAGTTCCCCACCCTGCAGTTTGTGCTGGTACAATAAATCCTAGTTATTGAAGCCAATCAAATTGAAATGACACTCCCCTCAACAAAATGGATTTCACCCAGTGTGCACAGAGTGCTTTATACAGTTGCTCTCTGCTTTACACAGCAGTAGAGACACAGTCAATTAATTTCTGTCTCTTAACTCCATTCGCTGTTGCTTTCTGCTTTTGGTAAAAGTGACAGCACACAGATTCCAGTTAAAAAAAAAGGTTGTGCATGGCATTTTTTTGTACTGCGTATTACACTATTAAAGGACTGACCTGAAGTCACACACAGAACCAGGCATATGGGAGATATAAAATGTATGGCAAGCAAATTCAAAGGGCAAGGTCTTCAGTATTACAATAAATTAATCACTGGAAGTTTAGAACGATGCAATTCTATTGACCTTTCACACAATATCTAATCCTTTTAATACTTAGTTAGTCAAAAAAAAAAAGGTGTTTGTTTGGATGGAAATCTTTTAGTTTTTATGTTGATAATGTTGTAACTGATAATAAGGTCAATTAATTATTTAAAAATTCTTATTAGAATTTTGCTTAATATTGAAGAACCATCTGTCCAATTGTGATGCAACTTTAGCACAAGTTTGAATGTATCATAATCTAGGGGTATATTGAGGTTGTGGTTTTACATACAGTACATGAAGTGAACCGCTTGTCCAATTGTGATGCAACACGGTAATGTAGAACAAGCTTTTGAGTGTTTCACAATGTGAAGGGGAATTGGGACAGTCTGTCTGTCTGTATGTCACACTCTCATGTAACTAGAATTTGTTCAATTCTAATGAAAGTTTCAAAAGACATTCTTGAGAGAATTGTAATCTGGGGGTATATGGAAGATGTATGTTTATGTCACACATTTGTACACATGCATACACTGCATGTAGCTTGTTTTTGTAGTCATGTGTGAGTCTCCTCTCTCTCTGCTCTACAGGACACTGCTGGACAGGAGCGCTACAGGACCATCACCACTGCCTACTATCGGGGTGCTATGGGCTTCATCCTCATGTACGACATCTGCAACGAGGAGTCTTTCAATGCTGTGCAGGACTGGTGAGTAGCGCTCGCAGAGAGATGTTCAGTACACACCGTCCAGTTCAAAATCACCTTTCAATGGGGCTCCCGAGTGGCACATCCAGTAAAGGCGCTCCGTGTGGAGTGCAGGATGCGCCCTAGAGCCTGGAGGTCGTCGGTTCGAGTCCAGGATATTCCACTGCAGACCGTAGACGGGAGTTTCCAGGGGGCGGCGCACAATTGGCCGAGCACCGCCGGGGCGGAAGGGCTTAGGTTGGCCAGGGTGTCTTCAGCTCACGGCACACCAGCGACCCCTGTAGACTGGCTGGGCGCCTGCGGCTTGCCTGTAAGCTGCCCAGAGCTGCGTTGTCCTCTGACGCTGTAGCTCTAGGTTGGCTGCATGGTGGGCCTGCAGAGTGAAAAGAAGCGGTCGGCTGACAGCACACGTTTCGGAGGACAGCGTGTGTTCATCTTCGCCGCTCAAGAGTCAGCGCAGGGGTGGTAGCAGTGAGCTGAGCCTAAAGAAATTCAATTGGATATTTCAAATTGGGAGGAAAAATAGGGTAAAATAAAAAAAAAATTAAAAAAGAAAAAAAATCCCTTTCCATATGTGAGGCTATCGCCTCACAAGCCAAATTTGAAAACATTAACAGGAATTTCTTGTAAAATTATATCAGTATACACACATATTTGATACATTTCTGTTTTTGTTTCCCGGAGCTAAAAAAGGGCTTCCATATGACATTCATATCATAGCCCAAGAAGACAGAGGAGGGTTGCTGTTAGTTTACAGCTTTACAGAGTGGACAGAAAGCTTCAAAGGGGAGGAGGGCTTAGCCAATCACTTCAGTCCCTTAGCTCTCTCCACCAGGTCACACTGCCTGCCAGTCTCTCAGCTCTAACCACTAGGCCACACCTACTCCCAATCTTTTATCTCTAACCATTAAGCCTCCCTGCCCCCCAGTCCCTCAACTCTAACCACTAAGCCTCATCTACTCCCAGTCCCTTAGCTCTAATCGTTAAGCCTCACTGCCTCCCAGTTCCTCAGCTCTAACCACTAGGCCACACCTACTCCCAGTCCCTTATCTCTAACCGTTAGGCCTCACTGCCTCCCAGTTCCTCAGATCTAACCACTATGTCACAGTGACTCCCAGTCTCTCAGCTCTAACCACTAGGCTACACTCCCTCCATTTCCCTGCGCCAGGTCATGCTCCCCAGCTTTCCTCAGCTATAACCACAGGACCACACTGTGCAGCCGGTGTCCATGGTTTGCCTCTCATTAATGCTCTGGCCCGGTCTGCCCTCAAGCTGCTGCCGGTAACAGCATGCTGCTCTATAGCTGCAGGTTTTTCGAGAAAGCAATCTGGTTTAATAAGGTTATTGTTCAATGTGTTCACCATTGCAGCAACAGATAATCCCTCTTGTACACAATCACTTCTTGCACCTGGAGTGGGGCTTAGCCAATAAATAAATCAATTGTACCTCTCTCTGACCTCCTGTCCTCTGCTGTCTGTCTGTGTCATCTTTCTACCTATTGTAGTCCTTCTATAAGTCAGAGATCTCAATTTGTGAAAGTTGTAATGCGTGAGATTACAAGAACACTTATATGTGTCATCACTGTTGGATATGGAGCACCCATTCTGTACTAATTATAGTTAAACAGATACAAAAACAAGCATTGAACAGCGACAGAAAAGCCTATCGGTAATGCACAATAAATAAATAAATAAAATACAGACAAGTATAAAAAAAGTGTGCTAGGTTTTAGACAGGTAGGTGACATATGTTGTCACAACTCCACATTGCATTAATGTAATAAACATTATAAGCACCGATCAATGCAGTTTATCAAAAAGTCCTCAGTAGCTGCTGCTCATAAACCAGTTCCCTGGTTCACATTCACTTAAGTAGTACTGCAGCATAATGTGAACATTACAGCCCTGTAATCTATATTAATAGGATTGTCTAGACTTCTTGCATATACTATTTTTGCTGTGTCATGTACATTGCCATTGAATTTAGTTTTAACTGGTATAGAGTTCAGTATGCTGACACCACTGCCTGAATGGAATGGATGTTTTGTATGGTGCAAGCATGAGAGTGTGACACAAGATCCAAATGCTTGAGTCTCACAAGTCACACGTGTTACTTGAGGTATATGTATATGTTATACAAGCAATACACTATAGTAAAAGGCCAGCATTGCTTAAAACAAGGTTATACGTTTGTTTGTACAACAGAGGTCTGCTGAGTTATTCTGTGTACTGATGGCAAAACACTATCAGAACCAAAGAACAACCACAGCATCCACGCTTATAGAAATTGTACACAGCAAATCAGATTCAATATTTTATGCATGAAAGGGTTACAAGTTTTGGATACATTCTTGTCTGTAAAGTTTGAAAAAAATCAAACATTGATATCTACAGTATATGAAAATGTGCTGCACCATAGAACCATGGCCTCTCTAGGCTGCATACAGTTGAAACCACTGCCTGGCTAACCAGGTAGGAAATATGTGGTTTGAAAGTCAGCACTCGGATTGAATTAATATCCCATTAATAATTTATCCATTTATGACATGTAATTGCTTGAACCTTGAATCAATATCAAGTCATTATGAACAGACACTTATTTGCACTCCCAGGGACATAAATTGGATTTTGATTAAATTTGGGGCGGCGGATATAAGACAAGACAGAGGGGGGCAGGCTATGACAAGGGCATATGTGGTATATTGAAGTGTGAACATTTGAATACAGAACAATATTGACCTGGATTTTATTTTACAATACGATTAACTGGAACAACTCCTCACATTTGAATTATATTCCCATTTAACAATTATTCAAATTAAAATAATGCATCATTTATTTAGAAAATACCCTTGAAGGCCAAAGTAAAAAATAATTGGGGAGGGGTGGGGAGGGAGGGGAGCTGGATATATATATTGGCCTGTCCTATCTTCTAGGGTGGCCATATTTGGCACCAAAATCCCACTCCACATTTTTCTTGCATTTAGGTATAGTTGCATTTAATGTCCACATAATTGATAATTGCCACAGACACTATAAAGCAAATTGAAACTGAATTGTTGGGTACAGATTAACATTACTGTTTTTCAGGTAAGTATTTAAATATTTAGGAACATTTGTTGTATAATAACGCTAGAGAAACTGATACGTTTTGAATGTGACAACGCATTTTTTCTGCTTTTAATACATATTAGTCATCTTTTAATACAGTTTAGTCATGTAATATCTTGAAATACCTAGTTTTAGACTGTGAACTAAGCACATTTTTTATCGTGAAAAAAACTACAGCCCTATATAGGCCTGACTGCAGCTAGATAATTAGAGTGAGACTGAGCTGGAACACAGGAAGGGATTTGGCACCTGGGAGCAGTAGCAGCTTTTCTTAATTACATACAGTTGTCTTTGAAATGACCCAGTGTTCCAAATGTAATTCAAAAATACACACAAGGAACCAAAAGATCTTCAAAACCAGTGATAATATTGCAAGTCCTCCTTCAACATCTCATAATGTTAATATTTAAGATATGCTCTTCCCCTGCTTCTCCCAGGGCGACCCAGATCAAGACATACTCCTGGGACAACGCACAGGTGATCCTGGTGGGAAACAAGTGTGACATGGAAGACGAGAGGCTGGTCCCAGCCGAGAAGGGAAGAAGCCTTGCAGACCAGCTGGGTGAGTCCATCGAGAGGAGGAAGAGGGGGGTGTATGGGGGACCCAGCTGGGTGAGTCCATTGAAAGGAAGAAGAGGGGGATGTTTGGGGCACAGCTAAACTTCCTTCCTCGCAGACCTGTTACCAAGGGTGACAGTTCTAAACATTATCATCCTGGCACCTTGAAAGATGGTCCCAGTTTTTTCGTGTCTGTTCTTTAGAGAATGTAAAATCAGGATTCACCCAGCTCAGATTAAAGCACTGTATCATTTCAAGTGCTGTTGTTAAACATGTTTTATGTAATCAACCTCAGAAACCAACCTGTCAAATAACACGTTGAAAGTCAATAGTGTTTGACAGCTGACAGCTATAGAACCCTGGAGTGACCCAACACGTAATGTATACTTATGAGCACCACTATGACAAAGAATTGATTGTTTGAAAGACTAAACAAACAGAGAGCACTTGAAATTTAAATCTATTAAAATTGCTATGCTAGGTGGTGAAGGTTGCTAGCCTAAACAAACAGACAAACTGATAATATACTCAACACAAACCTCAGTTTCAGTTGCGGCTGGCAATTGTAAACACAATGTCTCTATATTTGACTTTTGATACAATAAAACGGAAGAAATACTGTTAATCTGAATACCGTACACCTAACTAATGGAACATTGTTGGTGGTGTTGTGTTTAGGTGACTGTGGCAAAGTGGTTTGCAGTGCGCAGGTGTAGTGGTGATGTGATTATGAAACAGGAGACAGACAACAAAGTTCACGGTCCAAACAATATGTTTATTTATAATCCTGGTCTGGTTAGCACAAAGAATAATCCCAGGCAATACACAGCAATGTGTGTTGCACTGTTCCAAAACACTGGGTTGCAGTCCTGAAATAATAAGAACAGTTCCAAAGAATAAACACAGTAGAACACACACTAAGACACACAAAATCACAAGTCCAGAGTGAGTACTAAAGTGCTCGTGGTGAAATACAATTTATTCGTACATAGTTGTGAAGTGTTGTCCGGGTTTAGTGCTGGCTTTTAGCGACAGCTCCGGATCGTGTTAGCCGTCTACTTGTTTAAGAACAAACAAGTAGATTTTAGACATGACAATAACAAACAAAACACTCGCGGTAACTCATAGTACTCCTTTCTCGGTTCAGCTTAACCATAACAAAAAGGAACAGATCACCTAGCCACGTCCGCTTTTGTATCTTCAGTCACGCCCCCTTGGTTAGCGAGTGCAATCGTTTCTCCTCCAGTCCGCGGTTGCCACATCGCTTCCCATCTGGAGCGATGACTTGATGTACCGTAGCTCCTCCCCCTTTCTAGATGGCCGACTTCCACCTAACCCTTGGAATGAATTGTCTGACCATCCGGTCCGGGGCACTCTGTTCCCTTTACACAGCAACCTCACAGGTCAGGAGGGAGGTTTATAACCAAGATTCATTCTTTCTCTGTCACAGTAACCTTGAGAGACCAGATTGTGACCTTCAAAGCAGGTATTACTGATCATCTGTTTTAGGGCTTATCTACCTCTCACATCACAGACAGTGTAAAGCAGGCACAAAGTGAACTCTGGAGGAGGGTTTTAACATGTAAAATGTAATCTAGTTAGCCGTTTGGAGGGGGGGGGGGGTGGTAGGTGTAGAGAGTCAATTCATCCTTCATATTACCTTGCCTGGTTCGTAAAACTGTGACCAGCCTGTTAATGCAATGGTTTAGTTTGCAGAACAATACTGTTGAGTATCCAGTGGACTAGAAAGCTTTTTCGTGCGAGTCTGTTAAAATCTCTGCATGAATTCACCTTAGTAACTGTTGTAAAGTGACTAAGCATTCTTTAATTGGCTCCCAATTGCTCTGCTCTAACCACTCGGCCCCCCTGACTCAATCATTTAGTTTTTTCCGCAAATACGAAATAGCATGAAATGAAACGAAATGCAACATATAAAACTAAATAAAACGAAGTGCATATATAAAACGAAATAAAAACGACAAATCATTATAAAGCAAACATAGAATGACATTTTTAAATAGGGAGGTTTATACAAAAAATACTTTAAATAGGTACTTGCAGTCGTAGTTGTCAAGGCTCAGCCATTACCATAGACACGGTCTGAATGAAAACAGAAGCTCTGACTAGCACTTGCACAGATGTATAATTTGGAGCGAATGGTTTGGGAATTCAAATTGTGATGAAAGAGAAGAGACGTTTGTTTCTAAAATACCTAAACTGCACATAATAAACGGGATGTATGCAGCTGACAGTGAAAATATGGCTTGTTTGTTCATATTTTGTATTAGTATGCTAATTCTTTGTTTTATTTCAAGTGGTGCAAACTGTGCACTGGAGCAAATGCTGTTGTGGTTTTGAATAAATTTGAATGCATGAATCTGCTTTGCTTCACGTTTAAATACTGAGAAACCCCAAGCTTGTTTTGTATGGAGCCCTGCTTCAGTGCAATGGGATTGAAATACAGTTTCTATCATTTTTTTTTTTTAATGGGTAGATTGCTGTATGTGCAGTTATTGTGACCAGCCCCACAACAGTGTAAATATATACATTTTATCTTATTGTATTTTTATAGAGGGCATGGGCAGTATTTACTGTAAATAGGCAGTTAATTAAAAATAGTGGTGTAGTTAAAACACGATGTATACTATACTATTATTGATATGCATCTATTTGAGTTGTTTTATTCATGTGTATTTGTAATAAAACAAAATAAAACGGAATTTATGAAAAATAAAACAAAAAATTATAAAAAATAAAAATAATTTCACGGGGCTCTACTCATCTCTAACCACTAACCCACACTGCTTCCCAGTCCCTCCTCTGTAACCACTAACCCACACTGCTTCCCAGTCTCTCTGCTCTAACCACTATACCACACTGCCTCCCAGTCCCTTAGTTCTAACCAGTATCTCACACTGCCTCCCAGTTCATCATCTCTAACCATTATCCCATATACTGCTTCCCAGTCTCTCAATTCCAACTGCTAGGCTTACTGTCCTGTATTGATTTCTAATTATATTCTTAAAAAGAACACAGTGTTCATACAGTGTAGCTGGACTGTTATCTGAATTTTCTGCACATCTTTTTTTTCCCCTCACATTGATCCAGCATCAGCGTTCCCCTGCCTCCTTCATCAGCTTGACAGGCTGCACTAAAGCAAGCAGGCTGGAGACTTTCATCTGACAGGTTGCTATGACAGCACTGGAGACAGGCTAGCTCTCAGCCTAATTAGTTGACTGACTGATGATGGCATTTTATTAAGAAAGAAACACACACGCCTGTCTGTACGCACACTGCACTAGTCCAAACAAGCAACAACCTTCTTCTGTTTTGAACCCAGTCTTGGCCAGTATTTCAGAATCTCTTCCCCCTAACACAGTGGTACTCACTTAATTTAGTGGTACTCACTTTATTCAGTCCAGTCCTTCTACCAGCCTCATTTGTTGAACTGATCAGTTCAGAGGTCTGTTCCAACCATGCCTTTAATTGTGAAAAATGTATTAAACATAGGTTATTGGGAGTAACAAATTATGGGGATGCATGAAGGTTTCTTTGTACACCTTCTCTAGTCCATCTGTTTGTCACACTTACATTTTTACATGTATCTTCTGCACTGGATATCATATCGGTACTAATATCCCAGCCTGCTCACACATGACTTGTTCAGAGTCTGTCTGAGACAGAAGAACGCCCCCTAGTGAGCTAACACTGGCACTACAGTAGCACTCTATTGTTTCTGTACCTTTGGGCAATGATAACACAAGAGCAGTTACTGTGATATGAGCTGTTGGTAGAATAATACCACTGAGTAAATATTTTCATATTTTGACTTACCTGTGGTATTGCTAAGATATACACAGACAATCCCATTCATTACCATATCGGTGTATTGTCTTATAAGGACACGGGACTACATTTGTTTAAATATCCATTGTGTTGCGATTTCTGGTAATGTTGTGGTCTGCTCATGGTTTTGTTTGGGTTTCCTCAGAGTAATAGTATTATGGTATCGTAAAGGTATTTTACAAATCTTTCTTTGGTGGTCTCCTTTCTATGTACTGTCTTTCATAGTCTAACCCTCTATGCAGATAATGGAAGAAAGGTGTCGTATCGTGGCTAATGAGCTTTTGTGGCTGTCTTTGTGGGTTTTCATCTTGTTGCAAAAGACTGTACTGCAGATTCCAAACAGCATATGCCTGGTTCAAGACAATCCTGTCCCTGTGAAAATCTATAGTCCATTGATTGAGCTCCATGTACTTACAGTATTATGTGAGTGATTGTGTGTACAAGGCAGTAACTGTCCTTGAGTGGATGACCCCATTTTGATCCTTTCCTATTTCAGGTCATTGGTGGTGGGGGGGGGGGTCATTGATGGTGGTTAGTTTTGCCATTTTGCCCAAACACTCGTGTTTGTAGAGTTTTACTTTTTCATTGAAGTGCAGTAAGATGTGTTTCACCAGTTATCTCATTCTCATATGAAGTGTTTCATTACCTGTGCCAGTATGTGTGTGTGTGTATATATATATATATATATATATATATATATATATACACACAATACTGTGCAAAAGTTTTAGGCAGGTGTGAAAAAATGCTGTAAAGTAAGAATGCTTTCAAAAATAGACATGTTAATAGATTATATTTATCAATTAACTAAATGCAAAGTGAGTGAACAGAAGAAAAATCTAAATCAAATCCATATTTGGTGTGACAACCCTTTGCCTTCAAAACAGCATCAATTCTTCTAGGTACACTTGCACAAAGTCAGGGATTTTGTAGGCATATAGTCAGGTGTATGATTAAACAATTATACCAAACAGGTGCTAATGATCATCAATTCAATATGTAGGTTGAAACACAATCATTAACTGAAACAGAAACAGCTGTGTAGGAGGAATAAAACTGGGTGAGGAACAGCCAAACTCAGCTAACAAGGTGAGGTTGCTGAAGACAGTTTACTGTCAAAAGTCATACACCATGGCAAGACTGAGCACAGCAACAAGACACAAGGTAGTTATACTGCATCAGCAAGGTCTCTCCCAGGCAGAAATTTCAAGGCAGACAGCGGTTTCCAGATGTGCTGTTCAAGCTCTTTTGAAGAAGCACAAAGAAACGGGCAACGTTGAGGAACGTAGACGCAGTGGTCGGCCAAGGAAACTTACTGCAGCAGATGAAAGACACATCATGCTTACTTCCCTTCGCAATCGGAAGATGTCCAGCAGTGCCATCGGCTCAGAACTGGCAGAAAACAGTGGGACCCTGGTACACCCATCTACTGTCCGGAGAAGTCTGGTCAGAAGTGGCCTTCATGGAAGACTTGCGGCCAAAAAGCCATACCTCCGACATGGAAACAAGGCCAAGCGACTCAACTATGCGCGAAAACACAGGAACTGGGGTGCAGAAAAATGGCAGCAGGTGCTCTGGACTGATGAGTCAAAATTTGAAATATTTGGCTGTAGCAGAAGGCAGTTTGTTCGCGAAGGGCTGGACAGCGGTACACGAATGAGTGTCTGCAGGCAACAGTGAAGCATGGTGGAGGTTCCTTGCAAGTTTGGGGCTGCATTTCTGCAAATGGAGTTGGGGATTTGGTCAGAATTAATGGTCTCCTCAATGCTGAGGAGTACAGGCAGATACTTATCCATCATGCAATACCATCAGGGAGGCATCTGATTGGCCCCAAATTTATTCTGCAGCATGACAACGACCCCAAACATACAGCGAAAGTCATTAAGAACTATCTTCAGCGTAAAGAAGAACAAGGAGTCCTGGAAGTGATGGTATGGCCCCACAGAGCCCTGATCTCAACATCATCGAGTCTGTCTGGGATTACATGAAGAGAGAGAAGCAACTGAGGCTGCCTAAATCCACAGAAGAACTGTGGTTAGTTCTCCAAGATGTTTGGGCCAACCTACCTGCTGAGTTCCTTCAAAAACTGTGTGCAAGTGTACCTAGAAGAATTGATGCTTGATGCTGTTTTGAAGGCAAAGGGTGGTCACACCAAATATGGATTTGATTTAGATTTTTCTTCTGTTCACTCACTTTGCATTTAGTTAATTGATAAATATAATCTATTAACATGTCTATTTTTGAAAGCATTCTTACTTTACAGCATTTTTTCACACCTGCCTAAAACTTTTGCACAGTACTGTATATTGTAAAAAGGACTGCTGGTACACGGGTTCGTTGCCCCTTTAAAACCACGACCCAACACACAGGAATAGATTTTTTTTTTCAATCGCTAACGCACTGTTTTTAATTCACACAAATAAAACAGACACAAAACAAACACCTAGCTCTTTACGAGAACTAACTAAACTTTCTGGAACACCCTGACTATAAATGGGACGGCTAAGCCGTTTCCCCACCAAACACAACACCACAAACAAAATCAAACAGGTTTAAATTGCACACTCCTTACCTCTCGACTGCTCGGAAGCAGAGCACCTCATCTGCCTCCTTCTACTGAGCAGCCCCTTGCAAACTGACTGCTCTCCTTTAATACCCTGCACCTGGTTTTAATTTAACAATAGCTACCAGGTGCAGGGGATAATTAATAATAAAACAATTAACAAATTAAATTAAACAATAAAGTAACACAATCGAACAATAAAGCAAAACACAATTAACCAAACAAATGTGCATTCCGCACATGTTTTTCTTGCAGGGAGGCTTTAACCCCCTCCCTGCTGTCTTACAATATATATATATATATATATATATGAAGTATTCACCCCCCCTGCAAAGTTTTCACATTTTGTTGGCACCTGAGCATACTCCACAACGCTTTCAAATTAGAATTTACATGTAAAATCTACACAAACTACTCCATATTGATAAAGTTAAAAAATGCATATAGAATATAAATAAGTAAGATCAGGGGTGCCCAATCCTGGTCCTGGAGGGCCGATGCCCTCCTGGTTTTTGTTCAAACTGTACGCTAAATTGATTAATTGGTCCAATTAAGCTTCTAATAAGGGCTTGATTGGTCCAATTAAGTAATTTAGGGCACAGTTGCAACAAAAGCCAGAAGGGACATCGGCCCTCCAGGACCAGGATTGGGCACCTCTGAGTAAAACAGAGAAAAACAGATTAATCTCAGTTGCATAAGTATTCAACCCCTTTGCTACTGCAGCCCTAAATCAGCTCAGGTGCACACACAGTGTTCACACATCAACAATAAGCCGGTCCCTACACAAAGCTGGCCTGTATGGACGGGTGGCAAGAAAGAAACCATTACTCAAAAAACTTCACCTTAAAGCATATATGGAGTTTGCAAAAAAGCATGTAGATGATACTGCAGACATTTGGAAAAAGGTTTTGTGGTCAGACGAGAGAAAATTTGAACTTTTCGGTCTAAATTCCAAGTGTTGCGTCTGGCGCAAGCCCAACACTGCACATCACCCAGTCAACACCATCCCAACTGTCAAGCATGGTGGTGGCAGCATCATGTTATGGGGATGCTTCTCTTCAGCAGGGGGAAGCTTGTCAGGATAGAGGGGAGAATGGATGGTGCAAAGTACAGGTGGACAGGAAAACCTGTTTGAGTCAGCCAAGACTGAAACTGGGGAGGAAATTCACATTTCAGCAGGACAATGACCCGAAGCACAAAGCCAAAGCCACACTGGAGTGGTTGAACAAGAAGAGAATTAATGTTCTTGAGTGGCCCAGTCAAATCGAATCGAAAATTTATGGCGAGACTTGACGATTGCAGTCCATCGACGATCCCCAACAAACTTATCAGAACTGGAGCAATTTTCCTGTGAAGAATGGGCAAACATTTCACCATCCTACTGTGCAAAGCTAGTAGAGACCTATCCAAAGACTCATAGCAGTAATTGCTGCAAAAGGTGCTTCTACTAAGTACTGAATTAAGGGACTGAATACTTCTGCAACCAGAAGTAGTTTCGCTGACATTTAACCTCCTCCTCATATAACAGTGTTCAGTTTAACCACTACAGCTTTGAATAAAAAAAAAGTTTGTTTGAAAAACTGTGCATACATTATTTGTAATTCAACAAAATGTGACATTATTGGTAGGGGGTGAATACTTCTGCAAACCACTGTGTATATATGTGTGTGTGTGTGTGTGTGTATATATATATATATATATATATATATATATATATATATATAATTATGCAAAATATAAATGCAAGCAGAACAAAACTCTGAGCGTATTTTTCTCAGTTTTAGCCATATTCAAGCTGGCAAAGTCGTTGGATGTTGTTGGAACTTTACTAGTATAATTCAAGTGATACAGCCGGAATCAGATGCTTTGTATTGTAATTATTATATGATACAAAAAAAAGATACCAGCTGATTTTTACAGCACACTCACTCTTGGCAAAGTCACTTGTGGGCATCCGCTTAGATTCTTTTTGGGATGGATATCAGCTCTTTCCTGTTGCTCTTGTAACCCTGGTCTCTGTTCCTGTCCCCAGGGTTCGAGTATTTCGAGGCCAGTGCCAGAGAGAACATCAATGTGAAGCAGGTCTTCGAGCGGCTGGTGGACATCATTTGCGTGAAGATGTCCGAGAGCGTGGACACGGACCCTTCGATGGTCAGCGGAGCCAAGAACACCCGGCTGACCGACAACCCTCCGCCTCTGCAGCAGAACTGCTCCTGCTAGTGACCTCTCCCCAACCTTTAACCTCTGACCCGTAACAATGTTGTTTACGTTTTTTGGGGGGAAGGGGGGATTGGGACATTTCTGATAGTTCAAAGAGAAAAAAAAATCACACTTTATCTAGAGTCCTTTATAAAAGATTTATAAAATATACAAAAATATAACTCCTTGTACCCAGAATCTTGCTTCTGTAAGATAGTTATCCATAGTTAGTCACCTGGGGTATGTTTATATGTATTTAACCTCTTTGCAACTACCCTTACGGTAAAGTTTGTAAAATCCTATTAGGATATCATGTACCTGTGAATTAACTTGAAAAACCCATCAAAACCATAAACAAACCACATTACCAGCAAAGGCAATGAATGAGGTACTAACATTGCAAATGATGACAAAATGGTACCATAGTACTGCAATAGATTACTGGTATTGCTTATTGATACCTCTGTGACACCAGTGGTACTGTATGTTTATATATGAACATGTTACCACTGTGGTACCCTTCTACCAATGGCTTATCCCATAGAACCATTGCATTGCCAGGCTACAGTGATCTCTTAATTAAATTCCACATGGGTTATTGTATTTTTGATTAGAAGGAGGTTGTCAGGGGATGGTGGGGAAGGGATTTTCATTTCAAATCTAGATTTAAGCACAAAAATGGGATCGGCTGACTGGAGAAGCACAAAAGTCATTGGAAATCAAAGGTTTATATTAGCTTCTAATAATTACCCAGAAGAGAAACAGTCCCTTCTCATCGCACTTCCGCCATCATCTGTCACACAATTAGTATCTCCTGATGAGGTGTAGCGAAGCGGAACGATGCCTTTCCACAACGCTGTGTTAATTAGTCCCCATCTTTTAATCACCTAGCGGTTCATTTGCAGTGCAATGCAGCATGTCCATCTTTCATACAGGGCTCTTAAAGTAAACCTGTGCTGATGTTTTTGTCACTTGAATTCTTAAGGGATTGTTAAAAAAATGATTATTTATTTATTTATTTATTTATTTATTTATTTATCAATCAAATCTATTGAAGGCTGTGTGCCTGTGATACACTGCTGGATGCACAGACCCTGATGAGCACTAATCTCAGACAATCTAATGTTACCTCAGGTAAGGTAGTCCAAGATTAGAGCTAATCAGGGTCTATGAAAGCAGACAATAAAGATCCCTATTCAAAAAGCTTTAACACATGTTTTGATGCACGAAACAGTAAGCAGTGTCAAACTGTGACATTCTGCTTTTTTTTCTGATGTTTGCTCTCATTCTCAATCTTGCTATCAATTTATTTTGTATCTTTCTTTGAGCTTGCGTGAGAATCTTAACTGCCGACACTGACACTGACTTCCTCATCTAATAACAATCTATTGAAATTACATTTAGAATGCTGTAGAACACTTTCATGAACTGTATTTAATTCATCAAAACAAAAAAGTATCTTAATAAAGTTCAAGCTTTTTGAGGGACCCAGAGACGCGGTGAAAACATAATTGAGCATCGGTCACCAAGGTGTTTGTTTTTTCTTAAAACGGATGGCTACTTATTTCTTTGGCTTAGTTCAGGGGACCACATATACAAGTATTACTGTACTTACAGTGCCTTGCATAAGCATTCACCCCCCTTGGACTTTTCCACATTTTGTAGTGTTACAACCTGGAATTAAAATGGATTTAATTGGGATTTTTACCATTTGATTTACACAACATACTTAACACTTTGAAGGTGCAAAATAGTTTTTATTGTGACACAAAAGTTAATTAAACAAAAAAAAGACATTTGTTGGTTGCATAAGTATTCACCCCCCTGAGTCAATACTTGGTAGAAGCACCTTTGGCAGCAATTACAGCTGTGAGTCTTTTTGGGTAAATCTCTACCAGCTTTGCACATCTGGATCCTGCAATTTTTGCCCATTCTTTTGTCAAGTTGGATGGGGACCCTTGGTGAACAGCAATTTTCAAGTCTTGCCACAGATTCTCAATCGGATTGAGGTCTGGGCTTTGACTGGGCCATTCTAAGACATTCAGGTTCTTGTTTTTAAACCACTCCAGTGTAGCTTTGGCTGTGTGTTTAGGGTCATTGTCCTGCTGGAAGGTGAGCCTCCACCCCAGTCCCAGGTCTCTTGCAGACTGAAACAGGTTTTCCTCTAGAATTTCCCTGTATTTGGCGCCATCCATCTTGCCCTGAATCCTGACCAGTTTCCCAGTCCCTGCCAATGAAAAGCATCCCCATAACATGATGCTGCCACCACCATGCTTCACCGTGGGGATAGTGTTCTCAGGGTGATGAGCAGTGTTGGCTTTGCGCCACACATAGCGTTTTGCGCTAAGGCCAAAAAGTTCAATTTTGGTCTCATCAGACCAGAGAACCTTTTTCCACATGTTTGCTGTGTCTCCCACATGCCTTTTGGCAAAATCCAAACGGGATTTGATATGGTTTTTTTTCAGCAATGGCTTTCTTCTCGTCACTCTTCCATAAAGCCCAGTTTTGTGGAGCGTCCGGGTTATAGTTGTCCCATGGACGGTTTCTCCCATCTCTGCTGTGGATCTCTCCAGCTCCTTCAGAGTTAACATTGGCCTCTTGGTTGCTTCTCTGACTAATGCCCTCCTTACCTGGTCACTGAGTTTTGGTCGACGGCCTTCTCTAGGCAGAGTCGCAGTTGTGCCATATTCTTTCCATTTTTTAACAATGGATTTAATGGTGCTCCAGGGGATGTTCAAAGTTTGGGATATTTTTTTATAACCCAACCCTGATTGGTGCTTCTCCAGAATTTTATCCCGGACTTGTTTTGATAGCTCCTTGGTCTTCATGATGCTGTTTGTTTAGATATGCTCTCTAACAAACTCTGGGGCCTTCCAGAAACAGGTGTATTTAATCTGAGATCATGTGACACTTTAATTGCACACAGGTGGACTCCATTCAAATAATTATGTGACTTCTGAAGGCAATTGGTTGCACCAGAGCTTATTTAGGGTGTCACAGCAAAGGGGTGAATACTTATGCAATCAAGACTTTTCAGTTTTTATTTGTAAATAATTTTGAAAAATATGTAGATTTTTTTCCCCACTTCGACATTATGGACTATTTTGTGTAGACCAGTGACAAAAAATCCTAATTAAATCCATTTTAATTCCAGGTTGTAACACTACAAAATGTGGAAAAGTCCAAGGGGGGCGAATACTTATGCAAGGCACTGTATATACTAAATCTATATCTATACAGTTTAGATTCTGAAACAAGAAGTTGGCAGGTGTAACCACTAAAATTAACCTACACATTCTAATCATAATACCTCATTATTCCAGAGAGGTGGGGGTGACGACACAAATATCTTCATGTATAAAAATACAACAGCAAAACAGCTGAACATTGATGAAGGGCACTAGCCCAAATGTTTGCCTACTTCACTTTTAGTCTCAGAATAAAATTGATAGTATTGTTTTCACGACCATAGCTTCAAAAGCTATCCCTGTTCCATTGTGTGAAGAGAAGGTTGGGTGGGTTTATTTGTTGTTTACAGTAATGTTAGTCGTATAATATAATGAAAAATGATGTGGATGAAAAATGTACACTTTAGACATCCCGTCAGCAACTATATTTTAAAGCGTGAAACACTGCCATTTATGATAGGACTGGTAATTCTTATTCACAGTCTACAGGTTGTAATGTGTCTTATCAAATACATGTAATGTGTGTTTTTGAATGGATAGAATGGTTCATGGTTATTGTTAAATGTCCTTTTATTATTAGACAGAGGGACCAATCGTTGCAGCTAGCTTACAACTAAACTGAATAAAAGAAAATGATCTGTCTTTAAGAGCAACTTGGTGAAACATACTGTACCTATTCTTGTGGTTTAGAATCACTTTGTATATAATTTTCTGTTTCAGTTATCACGTCCTTGTGAGTTTTTAAAAAAAACTCATAAGTCAAAAGTGTCTATTTGGCCTCTATAGAGCTCTCAAACATGTCTTCTCTCCAAGTACAGCTGGTACACTAGAGCGTAACCATTAACCTGTCCCCCTGCAACACCCGATAGATGTAAGAAATACCACATTTGTTCTATGTGGCATTTCTCAGTGATGTGTTTCATACATCCTCGTACAGCAGCGTGTTGCACTCTGGTGTACCAGCTGTACTTACTGAGTGAAGACATGTTTAAGAGCTCTATTGAGGCCACAGGGGTGCTTTTAAATGACTGAAAAAGAAAGTATATACAAAGTGACTCTAAGCAAGAAGACAAATACATTTGTTATCAGAACTATTCATTTTTATCTCAAAACCCTTTAAGTCTGCCAGACTAAAAACCCTGGCCCATTCTGCCAATAGTCATGATTTGGGCTAACAAAGAATCGTATGTCATTTAGACCAATTCAGATCTATCAAAATCAGATGTTTAAACACCTTCAACAGTTTGAAACATACCATTAGGATACTAATATAATACCAGTGAATTAATCTGAAAAAACACTAGCAGTACCATAGCAGACCACATCTTTACCAGCAATAGCAACACAATGCATTTGTAACAAGTATTGCAGTGTTCCTGATGCACTAGCATACTGTCAGGTACTGATAGTGTACCATGGACCTGGCATATGCATTGTTTGTTTATTCCATTGTGATGCCATTGGTGTGTCAAAATGTAATACCACCCATACCACTGCAGCTGCCCTTGTGGCACTCCTTAGTACAGAACCATTGCATTGCCATTGTGGTGCCATCTTCAGCTTCATTGCCATTGAGGATCGTTTGTTGTGGGTATAGGGAGAGCTGGAGTCTGGCACAGTCCTTTTTCTAATAGCTATACCACCAGCCTTTCGCAGGAACTTTTGTATATACCTCTTTTTTGTGAAACCTGCAACTGTATTTCCTAATTAGCTGTTTTTGAATATCCAGTCTCTAGTTTTGTCCTTGGATTTGTGTCTGTGTGTCTTGTGGGATTATGTTCACACTAATAGGAATAGTGAAATGCATACTTCTCAGACTCGGGCAGGGTGGTGCTGTGGGGCTTTTTCGTTGGGGAGAGGGCAATATTTCAAAGGGTTTATAAAAAAGGGGAAAAGGGGAGTTTATTAAGTGTAGCATGGTTAGTTGAAGAATATATATATATATATATATATATATATATATATATATATATATATATATATATATATAGTCAGGTGTATGATTAAACAATTATACCAAACAGGTGCTAATGATCATCAATTCAATATGTAGGTTGAAACACAATCATTAACTGAAACAGAAACAGCTGTGTAGGAGGAATAAACTGGGTGAGGAACAGCCAAACTCAGCTAACAAGGTGAGGTTGCTGAAGACAGTTTACTGTCAAAAGTCATACACCATGGCAAGACTGAGCACAGCAACAAGACACAAGGTAGTTATACTGCATCAGCAAGGTCTCTCCCAGGCAGAAATTTCAAGGCAGACAGGGGTTTCCAGATGTGCTGTCCAAGCTCTTTTGAAGAAGCACAAAGAAACGGGCAACGTTGAGGACCGTAGACGCAGTGGTCGGCCAAGGAAACTTACTGCAGCAGATGAAAGACACATCATGCTTACTTCCCTTCAGAATCGGAAGATGTCCAGCAGTGCCATCAGCTCAGAACTGGCAGAAAACAGTGGGACCCTGGTACACCCATCTACTGTCCGGAGAAGTCTGGTCAGAAGTGGCCTTCATGGAAGACTTAGCGCCAAAAGCCATACCTCCGACGTGGAAACAAGGCCAAGTCGACTCAACTATGCACGAAAACACAGGAACTGGGTGCAGAAAAATGGCAGCAGGTGCTCTGGACTGATGAGTCAAAATTTGAAATATTTGGCTGTAGCAGAAGGCAGTTTGTTCGCCGAAGGGCTGGAGAGCGGTACACTAATGAGTGTCTGCAGGCAACAGTGAAGCATGGTGGAGGTTCCTTGCAAGTTTGGGGCTGCATTTCTGCAAATGGAGTTGGGGATTTGGTCAGAATTAATGGTCTCCTCAATGCTGAGAAGTACAGGCAGATACTTATCCATCATGCAATACCATCAGGGAGGCATCTGATTGGCCCCAAATTTATTCTGCAGCATGACAACGACCCCAAACATACAGCCAAAGTCATTAAGAACTATCTTCAGCGTAAAGAAGAACAAGGAGTCCTGAAGTGATGGTATGGCCCCCACAGAGCCCTGATCTCCTATATATATATATATAGTTTGGTGTATATATATATATATATATATATATATGTATATATATAGTTTGGTGTGTATATATATATATATATAGTTTGGTGTATATATATATATATATATATATATATATATATATATATATATATATATATATATATATATATATATACAAACTCCTGGCAGGAGAATTGAATGGATTTGTGTCATGTCTGCTAATTCCAAAACAAATTACCTCTTACCAGAGGGACTTAAATGGGCCAATATGTGCAATATTATTGTGTGTGTGTGTGTGTATGTGCGTCTGTGAATGGGATAGTAGTTCATCTTGTGCTCAGTGTGTGCTCAATTTTATTTGATTTATGGGTTTTTAATATCTCCCCTGCCAACAGCCCAAGAGCGACAGATTCAGCATGGATTTTAAAAGGCTGAAACCCAAGCCAGGATGACGTGGAAGTCTAAATTAATTATAATATATATATTAAACAAGCATCTTTCTTTGTCTGTTCTATGTGGCATTTCTCAGTCGTTGCTGTTTGCCACTTGAGCTGGAAAAGATTAATCTGCCTGACAAATGCATATTAAAACAACCATGCCATTAGCTTGTCTTTCTGCTCGCTGCAAGATTACAGCCCTGTATATACTGAATCTTCGAACACAAAAAGTCAGTCTATAGCTGAACTACAGAGACATTAGTCACAGTAAAAGACTTCAGTTTATAAAGTACTATGAATACTATAAATTTACTGCTGCATTAACTACTTGAGGCTGTCTAACAGTCTGAAACCGAGTAGTAAATTATTTATTAGCGGTAGTTAAGTAGTACAATGGTGACCAATAAGTCATATTTATATAGTGTGGTTTAAGTATGATATCGTTTGCTAATACTACTGGGATCCACTATTCCCTGCTTAATTTGATCGACTAATGCTCTGAGGTATTAAAAATGTAGTTTATTGAATTTCCTGTTTGAAATTCTCAGTACTGTACTGTCTATATACCATGTACTGCCTCTAGGATCCCCAGTACTGTGTTCTCTGTTTTAAATATGAGACTCATATCCAAATTCAAAGTTAATGTACCTACTAACCCTCCCTTTATGTAAATTTTAAAAGAAATACGATGTTGGACTATCTGCCAGTGCTTGTGAAAAGGCCGTAGAGTATAGGCAGTGAGCCTGATTTTCAAAAGAATGCTAAAATATAGGCTCATTTTAAGCTAATCTCATTTTACTATTTGGCGTAGTATGGAGGTAGGCCAACGTGGCCTTTTTACTCCATTGTTCCAGCCACGTCTTTTATTATTACATTTGCTTTGAACGGGTACTTAATATCCTCAACCATTTAATTTTATCTATAGTATTAGAAATTTAGGGAGATTGGGCATCCAGGACCTTGTGAAGCCCAGCCAAAAATACAACCACATGACGACCCAAAAGAAAGCATCTTTGCTAGCCTCTATTGGTGACACACATGCTGTATTGACTGTAAAAGGGCTGTTCCTGGCCTTTGTTATTAAACTTGTGACACATTCCACTCTTATTTCTAAAACACATCGCACCTTCCATTTAGAATGTCACTAGCTCCTTGTAAATAAACGACTCAGGAAACTTTGTATGCAACTTGGGAATACAACTTGCTAAGAAGATTGCAGAGGAGGATTCGAAGAGTAAGCCAACTGTTTCATGGAACAGTATGTCAAGTGTAGTTCTGTAAATCACAGAATTGACCTTTTCTAGTTTTTAATTGTAATATCGGCAAAACAGAAAAAATTGAGGCGAGCCATAACCCCACTGAAGGAACTGCTTCTGTTTTAGTTACCCACTCATGATCGTCAACAATGGTCCATGAAATATGGGCACTGCAGTTATCCCTCCAATCGGGATGGCAAAATAACCTACGGACCATGGAGTATTCCGTTTAAATAACAAGTACAATATAACAAGTGCAACGTATTGAAAATGCGTTTAGATTTAATCCTAAATTAGCTTGTCGATGCAGCGTAACTTGGAACCGTGTGATTCGCTGTTGATTCGTCATTCTGTCGTTGGATTTGAATGAATGTAAGATAGATTCAAAATCAGATCTGGTAAAAACGTTTTTTTTTTATTTTTTAGAAAACACAGTTGGCAATGGTGTTTAATGCAGGTTGTCAGCTTATTTTAGATGTTTTACTTAGGCTGACATTGTACTTTGTGCATTGTTACAGCAAACAGATAACTGGTTTGTGGTCTTACTTTGCAGTCACTTGGAAGGTTTCTGTAATAGAGAAAACTACAGTTTAAGCTTTCTAGTTGTGTAAGGCTGGTAGTATGCATTATAGAATGGGGTTGGGCTATGAGTAATTGGATTTAGACTTGGTATGACTGCCATGTACATGTCACATCAAAGAAGAACTAGTCTAAAAGGGCAGGGTTTTCATAAAGATTCATCTTCTTTATCATTCATTTCCATGATTCACAATGATCCTGGTTCTAACAGTGAAAACATCCTATTTTTAATGTTGGTATTTTTAATATTTTAGTTATATACGTTTATATGTCTGTGTGCATACTTAGGGGGTGGGGGGGGGTATATTTCATATGCATTCGTTTTTTAATGCAAGTAACTATCATCTTCTGAATTCTTAATGGCAGGCTGTTGTAGTGTGCTTAAATTACAGAAGTAACAAGGGTTGGATCATTTCAATCTGAAAGCAAAATAGGTTAGCATGGGGTTTAATTAGTTGTTTTCAACTGTATATAATAATCTTGGTTATACAGCACAAGTTGGGTGTTCCAAAATGTATTTATTTTTCAAGTTTCATAAGGCCTATTGCTGCTGTAATGTCACAATAGAGGCTTCGTCAGCCTTTAAGTTCTGAGTTCCAAGTTCCCCACGGCAACGGCAATTTTGAATCTGTGAATCATAATAAATCACTTCATTAAATCTATTGTCATAAGAAAATGGTTAATTACACGTGGGGTAAAAAGAATACATACAGGTTCTTTGTGGTTAACTCAAAAATAATAATTGATTTAATACAATAATAAGTTACCCACTTAGAAACTTTGTGTAGCCCAAAATACAACAAGTGCTGACCTACTTTCTTTTCCAGATTTCACACTGGTATTAACAGAACATTGAGGTAGTGACTAAAACTGTACAACAAAGGTGTTTTTTTTTGTGTGATACCTATTAATAGGACCCTATCTTTGATGTGGTAAACTTTCTTTCTAATCACCCTGTATATACACACTAGCTTTCAATGCCACAAAGTTCTCATCTTCAGTTGAGAACTGGACACTGGAGGTAAAGAAAGTTCTTCTTACAGGTCAGTTTAGCCTCTGAAAAAAAAAATATATATATTCTAACATTGGTATCTGGAGTATAACATTCTGTTGTTATAGAGGTGTTGTCATAACATTGTAATGGTGAGTATTTGTAATGTATATGAAATGTTGTTAAATTAAATTTAAAGCATGTATATTTATTTAAAAATAAGGTCTTAGTCATGAAGGACCAAGAACTTTCAGTTATGCTTTATTTGGCTGATGTAGCATTCTTCACACCTTCATAAAGGTGACACAACCCTAAATATCTATATTCATAATCACTCTGACACCCCACAAAACATGCACATAAGTATTCACAACACGTTGTCATACAATTTGCTACAAACCAAATGTACTGTCATTGAAATTGCAGCCTTTCAAGTGCAAGCCTGGCACTCTTATCCATTTACACTTGTACCGTCATTAGTGAAATCTATTCAATAGTATCATTTGCTAGCATTATATTAAGAAACGTCATGACAGTACATTTGACAAAAAAGAAATACTTCTCTGCATGTTGACTTGAATGCTACGTATTGTCCGAATTCAAATAAAGCGTTAATGGTTATGGTTTAAAGTTAGCATTTTAAAGTTATGGATGAAGCCTTTTTCATGATCAAGCTGCCTATAAATGAACGTGTTCTCCCTTATATATATATATATATATATATATATATATATATATATATATATATATATATATATATATATATATATACTGTATTAGCAATACCTGTTCAGATATTAAATGATTTTAAAGTCACTTGTTTGTGCTGCTTCTACAGGTCAGTGTTTCAGTGGTAGATTACTATGTGCATTTTAGAGATTGAAGAACCTGTATCTTTACAAAATGACAGTAATGATCAATAATAATAAAATTAAGTGAAAGTGAAATATGCTGATGAAAGTCAGTTTCCTGTGTCTTTTTTTGTATTCTTTATTGAGAATTTAAAATAGAGGGGTATCAAGACCAAGGGGGGTTTACTCCACTCAATGATATATATATATATATTTTTGGAAAGGCCTTGAAACAAGCTATAAAATGAAACTAAGGTTACTGGTCTAAGCCACATGGAGAAAAAAAACTGGTCAAAATATTCATCAAGGGGGGCATTTTTACCACTTCTCTTATAAAAGTTTCTCATAGTAAAAGCATAACAAAATGTAATAAAGCATAGTGGAAGCATGGTAAAGCATAGGTAAGCGTTGTAAAGAATAGCAAGGTATGGTAAAACATTAATAAACATGGCAAGCCAGGGTAAGCTATGGGAAATGCATAGTATAACCATGGGGAAACAGTGCAAAAATACCATGTGGGGCATGAGTTGCACAACTCTGTGCACATCACAATATCTCCATGGTTTAGTGTGCATTTACCTCTGTAATCCAAGAGGTAAGTAACAGAAATGAAATGAAATGCTCCATTTAGATAGAGCCATTACATAATAGCCACATGATCCCTTTCAGGAATGTCCGGTTTGGAATGCATCAAAAAAAACACCACTGCCAGAATAAACATGGATTTCATAAACCCTACAATTGAACCGCTCTACAAAGAGATATACAGAGGCCTTCCTAAGTACTGACATGCCCTGGAATCATTTCCATATTAGTACTGTACCTTGGCAAGCATGCAATCAAACATCACAGACTTCAGTTACGTTGTTGGAGTTGGTTAAAATGTTTTTAAGCTAATCTCTGTTTTTAAACTTCTAATCTCTTTGGTCAATATTTGTTCTTGTCATCGTGGAGGGTAGCTGCAGTTCAATGGTACGTTTCGGACTCAATTTGAGCAGTCTCACTCCTAAAATTTAATGGAATATCACAAATCTAATATTTTTTAATTGCACTAATCTGACCTTGGCATTTCTGTATTAATATGTTGTTATGTGCTGTTGTTTCTTCTTAGATCATTTTTAGCCATGCCTGCTAACTACTCTGGCAAAAACTCCTTGAGACTGACGTGAGGTGGGGGAAGCATATCAGTGTTGCACAGGCTTCAGTGCACAATGCTTCACCTATGGGCTTCAGTAAACAATGGTAATGTGCTTCCCTAGGTCACTTCCTCACAATCAGCCTTGAGGAGCCTTTAAGAAGCAATTTCTGCTGGAATAGTTAGTAAGCATTGCTGAAACAATAAAAAACAGACAGTGTCGGATAGAAAACAGGGAAGAAATGAAATATTAGCAACATGTAGATACAGTAATATAAAGTGGTCCCTTTGACATACTGCAAACTATGGTTTCTCAAACCAATCCTAAACACGGACAGCATTGTAAAAGTATTTTTTTTGTACACAATTTTACACAAGACTACTATTAACCCTAAACATTTAACACAGTACTGAGTTGCCATTTTCTTGCTGTAATCTAGCTTTCTGACCACTGTGAACAAAACAGCCAACCCTCCTACAACAGCAGGTATATAATGTATGCTGGAGTACATTATATATGAATGCCAAATGTAAGACCTCTTTGCCCTTTTCTCCCCTTTTGCACACACTACCTCTGGGGAATATAAACAGACTTCATTGCCAATAACGTCATTTCTGGTGGTAGAGAATGCAGCAATTATTCCAGTTCAGACCTGAAACATTCACCAGACAGCATTTGCTTAATCAGCATATGGCACCATCTGCTGGACAGAAAAGAAAGGTGTTTTTTTTTTTTACTAAGGTATTTTACTTAGTTATTATTACCAGTGATGACTTGAATGACAACACTGAAGGACACATAGATCAACATGGCATGAACATTGTAATGAAGCAGCATTTTTTACTCGTACATTAAAAACACATCATGACATGTGCATTCTAAGGCTGCAGTATTCCACGATCAGACTACATTCTTACATAGCTTTGCCGTCAGTGCACAGTTGACAGTCCAATTGGTTTACATTCCCAAATGTAATTTGTACTTTAAATGTAGGAATAAAAGGCAACCCCCCTCGTCGGTTTATAGTTCTTGCAGTTACAGGAAAATATATAAGCAACATGTTCAAGCTTTGTTGTAACTCAGTAGAACAAAACAGAAATGTTAAGGGAACATAATTTTATGTTTGTGAACTGGGCGAATGTTTTCAACACAGATGACGCAACAACCCATTTAAATTGGTAAAAACGGTATAGTGCATTGCATCCTAAAATATTGCTTTCCACGGCGAAACAGGTGGGTGTGACTGAACGCTAACAAAACCTGCTGGCAAACTTGATTTTTCCAGCAGCACCGAGTATGAAATACAACAGGGCGTGGAACTTTGCAGTAGTGCATTTGTATTAGGCAAGGTAATCCCTATCTTTTACCGGTATATTATCCCCCCTGTTCCACTTTAAAAAGCACTTACCTGACACTACAAAATCAATCTAACTAAACGAGACCTGCACCTGTTTCTGTGCTCTCCTACCTATCCCCTCCCCGCCCTCATTCCTCTGGAGTGACAGAAGCAATCACCCAATCAGCTGGTGAACAGCTGGCCTATGACTGCTCGCAGCTCCAATGAGTGAGGAGCTTTCCGGTTTCGGGCCGGGCTTGTGCAATCAGCAGGTTAGGATGAGCTGCTGGTTTGGATGAAAGTGTTTTTGCTGGAGCAAGAAAACATCAACATCCTGGCATACTTTTGCAATACAATGCTTTTTGGCGATAGAAAGGAATTAATTTCAATTATTGTTAAACCGCTGGGCATGAAATAATTTATTTTAACCACGTTAACGTTAGTTATCACAAGTTCATGCGGCCCTGCCGAGAGAGGGTTAGTTCAGATATCCTTGTTCTGCAGGTGGCCTGTGTTCGGGATGCTAGTAAATAGATATGTGTTTCTAGAAAATAGTACATAGCTGCGCTGCTATTTAACTGAAACATATGTTTATGCTTTTAACCTCTTTTTTGTTTGGTCTGTTTTAAAAAGTTGTCAATACAGTTTAAAATTAACGCTCTATGCAAACTTTTTAAAGAAAATTAACTTGAGATTTTTTTCCAACTATATTGCCTCAGTCTGGGCAAGTTTAAATTAGTGCACCATCTCAGACTAAACACATTTGAGCTGGACTTAAACCTGTTTTTAAGGATAAATTAATCACTTAACCGTTTCATTGGTGATTTGCCTTAGTTTCAGTAGTGGCTTAGTGCTAGATGCACATTCAGTACTTCCTACTAGTTCAATTGTCATAGGTAGCAAAACAATTGCTAGTTAAACGTCATTATACAAACTAGTTTGCGTTAAGCAGTGTTTTAATCCCCATCCCGGCTCAGGTCTGACCCAACAGCATGCCAGTGACCAACAAATACATGGGCGCCTGCGCTGAGTCCGCGCAGCCAGCACAACCGGAGCCCAATGAAGATGCAGTGCAGCCCCCGGCTGAAGCGAGAGACGAAGGTGCATCTGGGGATAGAGGTGGCGGTGAAAGCTCTGGGGACTCTGAGATTGTCAAATCGCCAAGTGATCCCAAACATTACAGGTAATAATCCTACATCCTTCAGAAAGGTGTGGTTTCATTTTGTTGAAAGGTCATTTTGTGCCTCCAGTTTGCAAAGGGTTAAACAATTGCCATGTTCAAAGTTTAGTTATTGAGAGACCTCAGTACTTGAGTTTGTGGTACAGCTGGTAGAACTGTCATCATGATATTATTTCAGAGCAGGAGTAGCGACTCCGGGGTATATATTGTTGTTTGTCTGATCAATTAATGCCTGTGATGTTTTGAAATAATATTGTTATTTTGAATATAATTGCGAATATAATTGTTTTTCTTTCATATATGTAGTTATCCTGAAAGGTTCTATTTAAATATTTATAGAAAACATACCAAGTCCCCACGGGGACTGAATTAAGTACAAGAGTAATTTAGAGCCAGAATTCATGATAGCGGAGGTTCAGGGTACGTTTGTGTAATTCTAGCTCCTTGAAGTGAAGTTGGCATAAAAAGTGATACTGTTGATATAGCAATTACTCTTACAATACAGGTATCTTAAACCGTGTTTTTAGTTGTCACATTTTGCTCTTGTCAATTTAAACTAACACACTCACTTCCTATAATAATGGCTTAAATGCAAGAACTTCGGTGGGTCATGGTGTATGCAGATCGTCTTTTAATTTCATATTAGCATTTGACACGCAGGCTAAAACAACCAGTGCAGGACAGTTCAGTTCGTCTCTATTGCAAAATCAGCGCACAAGATAAATTAAATGTAAACGTCTGAGCCCCAGATTTTGATACTCAATAATTTTAGCTAAAGAATGCCCTTAGCAAGCTGTTTCATAAGTTGGACAAGCAGTTTTCTTTGTGTGTTAACATGTGTGACCTACAGAAACAGTTGTACGTCGAGACAAACAGCCTCCATATTATATAGATTATAATATGATATGTAATTTGTGCCAAATAATCTGGTTGTGGATTTAATCAAATTCAAGTGCAAAGGTTCCGAAGCATTTATTCCTCTGAACCCGATTTGAGTTTGCTGAACGTTTGTTTTTGGATTCAAAATAAGCCATTACGAAAGGATTGATTGATTCCTTGTGCATGTAAACATACTTACTAATTTTGTTTACTTGCTAAATAAACAAAATAATAATACAACTTAATGTACAGAAGTGAAACACCACTTTTTGTGCATTACATTTCCAGAATGTTCTGTTTTATATGTACTGGAAAGCTCTGCAGATGTTTTTTTTTACCTCTTTATTTTAAACACATTGGTCCTGCTTAAAAACAGAAAGGGAAGTTGTCCTTGAGGGTTGGAGTTGAAGGAACCATTGTAAACTGTACAGTACCAATCTGTTGTTTGTGATCCAGATATATTAAATTAGACAACGGCCTGCAAGCTCTCCTGATCTCAGACTTGAGCAGCACAGACGGGAACCCGTCGGACTCTGAGGAAGAAGAGGCGATTGAGGAAGACGGAGGAGGATGCGGCGGAAGAGGATGGTGACTCTGGGGAGGGAACTGAAGAAGAATCGGAGCATGGAGAGGATGAGCAGGACAGTGACTTTGAAGAGCTGGAGGATGAGAGTGATTTGAAGAAGAAAAAGAGCTGTTCTGAAAAACAGGTGAAAATAACCCACACCCAGTTGCTAAAACGAATTGTCTTATCTGTTTGAGAGTCCAAAAGGCTAATACAGACACAATCTTTTAATATCCCTTTAAAGGCATTGAGTAAAAATAGTGTCAAATCATGTAGTTGACTTTCTCAGGAGTTAACCAGTAACCTGGCAAAAGAAGCATTAAAAACACACAACAGTTGATGAAACAACAAATATGCCGTTTTACTGTAGCAGGTAGTACTTGATATTACATTGAATACAATAGTGTTTGTTAATACTATTTCTTTTCATTAGTCTACTGTACCATACATGTACACAGCATAATTAAATAAGTAAAAACATTGGAAAGCTTTAAACGTACCCATTTCAATGTTCTTTATGCCATATTTCACTAGCATACTTAATAGAAGAACATTTTCTTTTTCTTGCCCAAAATACAAAGACCCCTATATGTACGGTATACATTTATTTTCTGAAGGGAATTTTTCTGGATTGTTCTGTGAAGCAGAGATAACATCTAGGGAACAATGATCACCACCCACAGTCAAATCAACAGCACCAGACCCTCCACATAAATACAAAATGCAATGCATTCCATTGACTCTTTTGCTGTTTACACTTTCTGTTTATGGTGCCTGCTTGCAATGCAGGACTGGATCTTCTGCTGTCTGTCCATGCCTATTTATGGGGCAACAACAAACGCTGTTTTACATGATAAATGAAGCGCTAGCAAATCCACACAATTAAATGTTAGGTGATGTACTTAAAAATCAGTTCTTGCTGATGATACGTGTTCTAGACTTCTCGACTTGTGTAGGGCTTGTGGCGTCTAATGCTGTTATGTTAATTCAGTCCGCAGCTGCCCTCTGTGTTGGAGTCGGAGGTTTCAGTGATCCAGATGACCTGCCGGGGCTGGCACATTTTCTTGAACACAGTAAAAAAAAAAAAAAAATGTTTAATAATAATCACAGCTTCATTTAAAAAACTGAGCTCCCATCTGCTCTGTGCAAGTTTTAAGATCTTGCATCAAATCTTTCTTTTTTTTTTTGTTAGTATAATTTTATATATGGTAATGTCCTTATGCTTATAAAGATGAAGCTGCAGGAGAGATTCAGGAATGACATCGAGCAGAGCTGCGGAATATCATTTTTTTTGTTGTATAATCATACCAAGTTTCAAATCTACAAATTAAACTGCAGAGTTTTTAAAGTTTTTCAGTTAAGTAGTTTTTGCACACCTAATAGATTCTCTTCTCAGATTCGAAGTGAAATAGAAATATTAAGCCTAACCTACACATTTTGTTAATTATAAATGCATCATTATTTAGTTGGGTTAAATAGCTTTAGAATTCCATTTTTGTCAGCTCAAGTTAGTGTCAAATTTCTGAAAGGTTTGAAGTTGGGGCCCCAAAGATTTTGACCATTCTGATACCCTGGCATCGATTACATTCAAGAACTTGGTTATTCCCTCTAAAGCAAAGAGATGAATCAGAAACCACTGAAGCAATTAGATGCATGTTTAAAAATCAATGTTGTTGACTGTTGAAAGATCTGGATTTGTACAGAACAGAAATACCGGTAAATTATAGATTTTGTATTTATTAATAATAATAATAATAATAATAATAATAATAATAATAATAATAATAATAATAATAATATTTTATTCAGTACATATTAGAAAGGAGATCAACCAAATCTGGATGATAAAATGTCTTTACAGATAAGTAAGAAAATCTGACTGCACAGCATACGTGGCAATGCACGCAGTTGTACATTTTTGTAAAATTAGTGTTTGGTAATGGAGGAGAATCGTGAATCTTCTGTTCAGGGGGTGATAAAATAAAATAGAGAGAAGCCTTGTTTTGAAGCAATTGTAAATGGGTCCTGTGTGCTTGTCTTGCAGTGGTGTTCATGGGCAGTGAGAAGTACCCAGTTGAGAATGGTTTTGACGCTTTCCTGAAGAAGCACGGCGGTAGCGACAACGCCTCCACAGACTGCGAAAGAACCGTGTTCCAGTTCGACGTGCAGAGGAAATACTTAAGGGAGGCACTGGACAGGTGTGTGTATATGAGTGTATGGGCTTTGAATCAGCGCACACTGTATCTGACAATACAAAGACATACGCTCCACTGTATATATTACAGTATTGTATTCAGCGGCTATCTCTTAAACCAGCCCTTCATATTAAAAAAATATATATATATATATTTTTCGCACTCCAGGAGTGTGATCTTTTCAAGACATTTACAAATGTACAGCTTGTAGTTTGCACTATATTGAGTGATTTGGTTTTAGTGTTTATTAAAAATACAGAAATTGTGAGGTTTTTCTTCAACAAAAGCTGAACTAAATGGATTTTGTTGATGAACATTCATTAAAGCATTTTGTATGTGTGCATAATTGAAAAACATATTCACTGTTATAAGGTACCATAAAAAAACAAAACAAAAAAATAACGTGATAACCTTAATTATTGCAAATTTAACTCCCTAGCAACCGTAGTGCTGTTGTTTTGCTTATACACACACACAGATGAACTGTGTTCTGTCCCTAAGCAAAATTATGCTTCTTAATTTAGTTTTCTTTTGACTGTCTGTCTATTTTCAAATATTTTATTATTAACACTCATTTTAAGATGACAAGTTTGGTCATAATGTTGTTAAAAAAAATAAAAACAAATTAATGCAACTTTATTGGGGTCTTTCTTTGTGTTTGCAGGTGGGCTCAGTTTTTCATCTCTCCGCTGATGATCAAAGATGCCATCGGCAGGGAGGTGGAGGCTGTGGACAGTGGTGAGAGCCTTAATACTGCAAGGACTAAAGGCTAATGTTCTTGCAAATCTATCCATTCTGATAGGGTATTTAATAAAAAGTGATACATTTTTTGTTTGCCTAACAGTAATTCCAGACCAAAATAATCCTCAGGACATTTTTAACTGTTACCTCTGGAAGACGGTATTGTCTGCTTGCTTTACAGAGCAGGTTGACCAGCAGTTTTGAAAGGTCACAGTGTTGCATGACTTTCTGGAATGAGAAAATCAAGGACAGTGCCTGAGAAGTTTGCATCCTAATATAGTATATAGAAACACTAGTTACAGCTACGGGGGCAATTCTTAATAACTAAACAGAGAACAAATATTAAAAGGTTAAAAAAATGCACATTTCAAAGGCACTTATTAGGAGTAAGGGAAATCCAGTTACACCCCAGGCAGGATTTAAACCTTCCTGGCAAGCCACCAACCCTCCCAACTTCAATGCAGTTTAAAGTATTACTAAATATGAGATTGAATCAAAAAAAAAAAAATTAAGTGCATATTGAACAGCTGTATAATAAATAGTGTTGATTCATCTGCTTTCTGCAGAGTACCAGCTTGCCAGACCATCTGATAGCCATAGGAAAGAGATGCTCTTTGGAAGTCTAGCCAAGCCAGGGCACCCTATGGGCAAGTTTTTCTGGGGTAAGAATACCATTTATAAGTACTTTATTATTGTTTAATTGAAAAAAATTAACTTTCCCTCTTTGTGTTCTTTTGCACGTGTGTGTGTGGTCAGCACGGGTTAAAAAAAATCCGAACTGGGTATCCGCCATGAAAAATACCCAGGTAGCCGGATCTTTTTTGGGTAATGATTAAAAAAATATATATATAATAATAAAAATATTATTATTTATTTCTTAGCAGACGCCATTATCCAGGGCAACTTACAATTTGTTACAAGATATCACATTATTTTTACATACAATTACCCATTTATACAGTCGGGTTTTTACTCAGGGGTACAACACCAGTGCCCCCCACCTGGGATTGAAAGTCCAGAGCCATAACCACTACTCCACACTGCTTCTCTCTCTCTCTCTCTCTCTCTCTCTCTCTCTCTCTCTCTCTCTCTCTCTCTCTCTCTCTCTCTCTCTCTCTCTCTCTCTCTCTCTCTCTCTCTCTCTCTCTCTCTCTCTCTCTCTCTCTCTCTCTCTCGTTGCATGCTGGGAGTCTGTGGTGAGCGCAGTGAGTGGCGGCGGGAGTGTTTGAGTTTGTGTACGGTTTTGCTGTGCATGAAATTTATATATTTTTTTTTCTTTCTTTCTTTGTTGTGTTTGTTTATTGTTAAAGTATTTGTTTTTATTTAGTTGTTGTGTTTTCGGGCCATTATGGCCTCGCTGGGAGGCAGATCACCTCCCAGTTTTTCATATGATTCTTTGACCAGGAGAAATGGGTTTAAGATTGTGTCGCAGGAGCAGGTGTCGGTAGAGGACTGTGCTTTGGCCGTAGGAAAGGAGGTAGGTTTCGAGAATATCATCTCTGCCTCAAGAATGAACAAGAGTATTGTGATGTTTTTAAAGACTGAAGCTCTTGTTAATGATATTGTGGAGACAGGGGTTACTGTGAAAGGCAGTTTTCTGCCTGTGCTTCCTGCCTCTCCGGTTGTTAAAGTAACCATTTCAAATGTGCCTCCTTTTTTAAAAATGAACTACTGAGTAATGAACTAAGCCGGCATGGTAAAATCATGTCGGCAGTACGTAGGGTCCCTTCGGCTCCAGCGCTCGGAGTTAAAGCATGTCATGTCATTCCGTAGACAGGTTTTATGATTCTAAATGATTTCGAAAATGATTTAAACCTTGCAATGAAGTTTAAAATTGAAGGCATAGACTATATGGTGTTTGCTTCTTCGGATTATATGCGCTGCTTTAACTGTGGAGTGCAGGGACATATAAGGAGGAACTGCAAGAAAGGGGAGGCTGGAGCCCGCAGCAGAGAGGAGGGTGGAGCGGACAGGCAGGAGACAGGGTCGGAGAACACAGAAGATGTTCACCGTGAGGGAGGTGAAGGAAAAGTCGTGATTAATGTTGACCCGGGTGAGGGAACTTCTGGGTTGCAAGGTGCTCCTACTGGTAACAGCGGGGTGACCCTGGCGGAAAAGTTAGTTGTTAGTGAGACAGCGGGAAACTGCAGTGATTTCCCCAGCTGAAAGTGTTGACTTACAGCCCGCTCCTGTTGAGAGCAGCGGGCGACCCTGGCGGAAAAGTTAGTTGTTAGTGAGACAGCGGGGAGACTGCAGTGAAAACTCCCGCTGTAAATGTACTAGTCAGTAATATGATGAATATAGATGAAGATCAGGAGGGGTTTAAGATGCCAAAGACTAGGAAAAAAAAAAGATCGTTAAAATCATCTGAAAATTTGACAGTGCAAAAGAAAAAAGTGCTGGTCGTCATAGATAAGCAAAGAGCTGAGACGGATGGGGCCGCAGTGGATCTCGGCGCTCTGTTGTCGCAGGCTCCTGCCCAGGCGGAGGAGTCTGCCTGCTTTGAAGCACACTCTCCTCGGCCGGCGAGCTTGCAGGTCTCTTGCAAGGACTCTCTGTTGAGCTCCGCAGCTGGTGAGACAGACTCTGACAGTGCAGGGGAAGGGGATTTTACTGATGATTCGCAAGTTGATGATAGCAGAATATATAGTGCTCAAAGCATAAAAGCTTTTCTAACTGAAACTAAAGGAAAAAGAAAAATTGTCATTGAGGATTTTTTTCCTGATTTGAAGCAGTTTGAATCGATGGGCAGGCTGATATTACAGAATGCTGGGTTAGCTGAGTTTAGTGAAGCTGAATGTTACAGACTAAAGAAATGGTTAAGTACTGTCCGTAGTGTTTTAAAATAAGTACCATGTTTAGTTTTTTGAAACTCCCCTTTTTCTCTGTTGTATTGTTGTTATCTACTGTATGTTTTGTTCTTGTTTCTCTCTCCCCTTTTGCTTTCATGAACTCTTTAAAAATAGGTAGTCTCAATGTAAATGGCGTTAGTGGTTTAAATAAAAGAGAGGCAGTCTTTAAGTTTATTGAACAGAAAAAACTAACTGTTAGTTTCTTACAAGAGACGCATTCTGATATTTCTAATGAAATTGAATGGAGGAAAGAATGGAAGGGAGAAATTTGTTTTAGTCATGGGTCTAATTTAAGTGCAGGGGTAGCGATTTTATTTTCAGAATTTTTTAAACCTGATTATTTTAAAGTAATTGATGTTTTTAGAGGCAGAATTTTAATGGTGGAGGCCAATTTTAAAAATAACTTTTTTATTTTTATTAATATATTTGCTCCTAATAATGCTCAGGACAGGAGTGATATGTTTACTGTTCTTGATAAAATGCTGGCAGGCTGTGGGGCACAAGAGATTGTGATTATTGGGGGTGATTGGAATTGCACTGTGGATTATAAAGTAGATAGGAACAATTTGGAGCCCAGTCCACAATCAGCAAAACAGCTTCTTCACATCATTGAATCATACAATTTGGTAGATGTCTGGAGGAATGCAAATAGTACTGCTAGACAGTATACCTGGTTAAAACCTGGCCCTAATCTAATTTCAATGGCCAGGCTGGATAGATTTTATACTTCCAGACATCATTTAAATTTGATTAAAGGCTGTTTTATCTCCCCAGTGGCCTGTCCGACCATTGCCTCATTACATTGTCCTTATTCCTTCCTTCTGTAAAATGCATAGTGCCTATTGGCACTTTAATAATAGATTATTACAGGATGGGTATTTTAAAGATTGTTTTAAATATTTCTGGACTGAGTGGAAAAAAGAAAATCTTGTTTTAAATCCCTGAGGCAGTGGTGGGACATAGGCAAGATCCAAATAAAGATCTTTTGTCAGCAGTACACTGAGAATGCTACAGGCAGCTTGAATGACTCTATGGAAAAGCTGGAGGTGGAGATTCTGGGGCTTTATAAAGATCTGGAATCTCAACCAAATAGCAGGCTGTTAGAAGACCTGAAATATAAAAAACAGTCATTGGTTGACCTACTGGACATGAAAGTACAAGGAGCACTGGTCCGCGCCCGGTTCCAGGGTTTGACAGAGGTGGACAAGCCAACAAAGTTCTTCTTTGGTTTGGAGAAGAAAGCAGCAAAGAGCAGGGTGATTCACTGTTTGAAAACCCCTGCAGGTCAGGTGATGGAGGACTCAGTGGAGATCTGTAGGTTTGCTACAAGTTTTTATAAAAATTTATTCACAGCAGAAGCTGAGAGAAATGCACAAGAGATTAAGCTGTTCCTGCATGATCTCCCACAGATTCCACAGGAGGAGGCAGCAGACCTGGAACCTCTGCTTACATATAATGAGCTCACTGATGCAATGCAGCAAATAAAAAACGGCAGAGCGCCGGGACTAGATGGGATCACCGTGGAATTTTACAAAGAATTCTGGGCCTTGCTAGGGTGGGAGCTGTACATGGTGCTGCTGGAGAGCATCAAGGAGGGGTTGCTGCCTCTGAGCTGTCGGCGGGCGGTGATCACCCTGCTCCCCAAGAAAGGAGATCTGAGTTACTTGAAGAACTGGAGACCAGTGTCCATCCTCTGTCTCGATTATAAGATCCTGTCGAAAGCCCTGGGGAACCGTTTGAAGAAAATCATGGAGTCAGCGGTCCAGTCAGATCAAACTTATTGTGTTCCTGGCAGGTCAATTTTTGACAATATTTACTTAATTCGAGACCTTTTGGCAGCCTCCAAGCTTTTCGGCTTTAAATCCGGTCTGATTTCCTTGGACCAGGAGAAAGCTTTTGACCGGGTCGATCACCAGTATTTCTTTAAGGTGTTAGAGGCCTTAGGGGTCAGCCCGCGCTTCATAGAGTTTGTTCAGTTGTTGTACTGTCGCGTTTTCAGTGTACTGAAGATTAATGGTGGCCTGAGTGAATCCATTCCAGTACAGAGAGGTATCAGGCAGGGCTGCCCCATGTCTGGTATGCTCTACTCCCTTTCAATTGAACCCCTCCTACATAGGATTAGGCAGTTGTTGTCTGGCATCCCGATCCCCGCCAACCCTTCCCAGGCTGTCAAGGTCTCTGCTTATGCAGATGACCTGACAGTGTTTGTGTCCAGTAGGCAGGATGTGGAGATTCTGTGTGACTGTCAACGTCAGTTTGAGAAAGTCTCTTCTGCTAAGATTAACTGGAATAAAAGTAGTGCCCATTTGGTAGGGTCTTGGGGTGATGCTCGCCCCCCTGACCTCCCGGTAGGGCTACAGTGGAGCCACTCGGGTCCTAAGATCCTGGGGGTCTTCCTGGGCAAGGAGAGGGATCTCCAAAGAAATTGGGAGGGACTGATAGAGAAGGTGAGGGGTCGGTTACAAGCCTGGCACTGGCTCCTGCCACAGCTGTCATTCAGAGGAAAGGTTCTAGTAATTAATAACCTGGCAGCCTCCATGCTGTGGCACAAATTAGCGTGTCTTGATCCCCCGGCCGTGCTTATTAAAGAAATACAGAAAATGCTGCTGCAGTTCTTCTGGCATGGGATGCACTGGGTAAGGAAGGGGATTCTGTACCTGCCCGTACAGGAAGGGGGGCAGGGTCTCATTGACATCAGCAGCAGGATCGCAACGTTTCGTCTGCAGGTCGCCCAGAGGTTCCTGTACCCCCCTGACCCCCCCCTGCCCTGGATGCTGTTTGCAGCAGCTATCCTGCAGTGCGTGGGGAGACTTGGGTACGATAGACACTTGTTTGTTTTGCATACTCCAAGTTTGGATCTGACTCTGCTCCCTCGGTTTTATAGGAGTGTTTTCAGTGCTTGGCAGCTTTTAAAGATTTCTAGGAATTTTAATGATTTTAATTGTTTTTGGTTTTTAGAAGAGCCTTTAGTGTTTAATCCCAGTTTAAGAATAGAGCTTTTAAATTCTAAAAGTTTTATTTCTTTATTAATTACAGCAGGCTTAAGAAAGGTGAGGGATTTTATTGATTTTAATCGTTTTAGCTGGATAAGTGCAGACACCCTATCTACTTGTCTAGGTTTCAGATCTGTAAGAGTCTTAACAAGTTTTCTTTCAGATTTGAGAGAGTCCCTCCCTCTTGCAGCAATAGAGAGAATAAATCAGTTTTTTCTCGAGCATTGTTGGCCAGACAGTGACACTAATTTCCCCTCTCTTTTAGTGTCCCCTTCTGTTACTCAGGATCCTGATAAACCAGGCCACCTACTGAACCTTAACAGCCTGTCTAGTCTCTCTCTCTCCACAGTGGATAAAAAGCAGCTGTATGAAGTCTGTGTAAAAGTACAACATTATCCACAGCTGCAGTCTCTCCCTGACACCCCGTGGAGAGAGCGTCTCACTGTGGAGGAGAGCGTGAGACCTGCCTGGCGAAGCCTCTATAAACTGCCGCTCCCCAAGAGGTCAGGGGATCTCCAGTGGAGGATCCTCCATGCCACCATTGCTACCAACGCCTTTTTGAATATCCTGGACCCTCAAGTGCGAGATCAATGCCCGTTCTGCACTGAGAGAGAGACAGTGTTTCATTATTTTCTTTACTGCCATAGATTACAGACGTTGTTTGCTGCACTGAAGAGAATCTTCTTTGATTTTTCCCTAGAGTTCTCTCACATTGTTTTCATCTTTGGGGTGCAGTACAGTCAGAAACATAAGTACCGTTGCCAACTGGCAAATTTTCTGTTAGGGCAGGCCAAACTGGCTATCCTGAAAAGTAGGAAGAGCCAGTTTGAGCATGGAAATGCACAGAGCGCTGCCTCAGTGTTCAAGACTCTTGTAATGTCCAGGATTAAACTTGATTTTTGTTTTTATAAAATGACTAAAGACTTGGACAAATTCATCTTGATTTGGGGTGTGGGTGGTGTGCTCTGTGATATTGAAAATGAGGAACTGTTTTTATATTTATAAAGGCTCTTTTAAATTTATGGTTTTATTTTATTCCTGGGACATATTTTAGTGTTGGTGCAATGAGAGGAGCTTTCTTGTTTTGTTAGTTTTCTTTATCTGATTTGTTTATTGTCTTCAAAATTTGTTAATAAAGGCTTGTTAAAAGTCAAAAAAGTCTCTCTCTCTCTCTCTCTCTCTCTCTCTCAAACTACAAATTGAGTCCTGGACACCAGTTACAACTCTTGCTGTGTCCTAGCTAAATCCTACTCATTAGGCTTTAGACTTGTAGCTGAGTGTAAATGCCCTGTCTTTCAATCCTTTCTATTTTCCTAACATAACTGCAAATGTACAGACCTGAGACTCACTCCTGAAGTGTTTACTGTTTCCATTTTAAACTTGACAACACAATTAATTTTGCTGCTTATGTTCACCTCAGAGTTCGAATCATAATGGAAATCATGACTAGGGAGTGAACTATGCATCACAACTGCTGCTGCAGTCACTTGCACTAGGACCTCGGTTTTATGTCTCACCCGAAGGACGGAATACACAGCATCCCTTCCCAAAAGGTGTGGTCTGCATGCAGGGAGTACCAGCTATATCAGCCCTGTCCAGCCTTTTTGGATAAAAGACCCATATGGAGCATCAGGGAGTTCAAAGAGCCATCAGTGCAACAAATCACATAAGAAGGCTGTTTAACCAGACACGGCACTTCAGTATTTTTGTGCTCATTAAAAATGTTTCATGTTAATATACACGCAATATTATTGGTTTTTTGCATTCTGGATTCTACGAAAAACTAAATTAGAGTCATGTTGTGGAGCTCAATTGGCCTGATATGAGTGGAATGGTTTTGAGATCTTGATTTTTAGATGCTGATATGACCATATCTTGACAAAGCCATGTTTAGTGTGTTGGTCTCTTTGTTCTCACAGGGAACGCACAGACTCTGAAACACGAGCCAAAGGAGAAGAACATCGACACCTACGCTCGGCTGAGAGTGTTCTGGGAGCAGCACTACTCTGCCCACTACATGACTCTGGCTGTGCAGTCTAAAGGTAAAGCGCCACCCCTTCCTACAGTGCCAACCAGTCTTCCCCAAGGCTGCCCTGAAGGGATCACCCTCTTTGGGGTAGGGGGTAAAGGAGCTCCACAGCCATCCAATCCAATCATTGACCTCCCTTTTTTTTTTGGGTACAGATTACTGATTACATTGATGAAAGCACTAGTCCTAAAAAGTTTCCAGATCTGTCAGTTATTCACACATGTAAATAGTTTTTCACAGTAAAGAAAATGGTTTAGAAAGCCTCATTTAATCCATTAACCCTTTGCGGTCCATTGTCGGACCTGGTCCGACATTGCAATTATTCCTATCCGGTCCATTGTCGGACCCTGTCCGACATCATCAAAAAAACGCATAAAACGGGTTTCTAGTCGTTTTTTCTCCGGAAAAAGCTGAGAAAACCATTCAATGGCCGAGTGGGAGCGACAGGAACAGAGACAAGCCGATTAAAAAAAAAAAAAAAAAAGGCGTATCTCATGAACAGTCATACTTGCCCCTGGCATCACATAGGGGCGGTCATAAGGAAACAAGCTGGCTGTTACTGTATCAGTGCACAGAGACTATCACGGACATTTGCAGAGCTTTTTTGAGATGTTATAGTAATAAAATAATGACTTGGATTGCATTATTGAGGAGTTTGGTGATTAAACAAGTGATCAGGAGATGATTGATCGGTATGCACCACTATTATTATTATTTATTTCTTAGCATATGTGAAAGCGATAGCGAACGAAAGGGTGGGGCGGGGCTGGAGATGCCTAGTGAGTGTTTTGTTGATATGCAGGGCCTTTTAAACCCGTTTGACTGTGGAAAAAAATACTTTTAAACAGCGCGTCTAAAATTAACTGCGCATATGAAAATAAATTGGACCTGACGCGCACTTAATAAATGGACTGCAAAGGGTTAAGGACCCCTTGTGTATATACATTTCTGGAGTGTAGTTTTTAGGGACTTGTCTTGTGTTGAGACGATACAAAACGCACTTCATTTTCCATGGGGGAAATTCTTTACAAAAATACTGGGTCCTTCCTGAAGGGGTTAAGATGTTGAGGAACATTAGCTGGGCTTCAAAGTTGCTTTGGTATTGATGGCTTTTCTCTGTTCTGGGTTGTAGAGAGTCTGGATACACTGGAAGAGTGGGTGAGAGAGATCTTCAGCAAGATTCCAAATAAGTGAGTCTGACCTCCATTAAAACATTGTTGGTAATATCAATAATCATGAAATGTCTTGTATATAGTTGGGTGTACTGGACTGTGGTAAATGTGGTAGCTTTTTTCAAGATGAGCTTGGTACCTTGGTTCTCTTCACTCAGTCACAGGCCCAGGGCTCTCTGTGGAGGCATTTCTATTGTTTTTTTTGGTGAAAAATACTGTTCCTCTGGGACTCTTGCATCAGAGACAGGGCTCATTTTAGTTCTTCACTGTAATAGTCCTATAGATCTTTTTTATTTTTCATCCTACTCCCAGCAGATCTACTGTTTTATAAACAATCTGTAAGAATAATGTAATGTATTTTGTATACATGTTTTAATCCTTCCATTCTCTCTCATCCATCTCTCTCTCACCCATCCTCAGTTCTTTGCCCAGGCCGAACTTTTCTCATCTAGTTGACCCATTTGATACGCCAGCCTTTAACAAACTGTACAGAGGTAGGTACACAGCAAGGATAGTTGTTTCATAGCATATGTTTTCATTGTGGACAGCAGACTTTTTTTTTTATTTTACTATGTAGGACATGGGGTAGCCATGACCTTTTCCCTGCATTTATCTTCCAGTTGTACCTGTCCGGAAGATTCATGCCCTCACTATCACCTGGGCACTACTTCCCCAGGAACATCATCACAGAAAGTTACATTTTTGTTTCACTTTATGTGCATTATAGAGAGGAGCTATTGTATTTTGTATTTGTCAGATGTATGTTATGTGTCCTTGGCACCCCACCCTCCCCCGTTTATAACGCTCTTTGGTTACAACGCTCATATTGTGTGTCCCCCGAGACCAGCGTTATAGCGAGGAAGCACTGTATTTAAAGAGAGATCGGAGTAGTTTTACAGAAATCAGCTCAGTCTAAATGATTAAAAGATGTGTTTTATTTATTTATTTGAACAGTTCTAGATAACAAGATATACAAGATTCAAACCCACAGTTTAAGACTGTGCAAGTCCGTCATCATTCTCAAGGTATTTTGAAAATTGGTTCCAACATTTACAGGCTAGAAAGAAAGTAGTGTTATCTCTTGGTTCTTGATTCTGTTTTCTCCCTACGGGCATTGTATCCAGCTTCCTTCAATCACAATTGGAGCTCCATGACAGATAAAGATATTGAATCATCCTATCATGACATCAAGTAGTGAAATCATTTGCTTGAACTTGGCTCCAGAATAAAGGTGGACAGCATGCTGAGCTGCACAACTGCATTGACTGCTAACCTTGTAGCTTTGCCCTTCCCAGCAGGGGTTCTGTATGCTAAGTGAAGATGAGCTTGAAACCTTGAGTCCTTTTGAATACTAAGTGTCTCTGTTTCATTTCTAGAGTGAAGCCGCTGCACTTCATCACCTGGCTGATTGGTCACGAGGGTACAGGCAGCATTCTGTCCTTGCTCAGGAAAAAGTGAGTGATGCCAGTGAGCATAAGCTATGTTAATATAATAAGGACAATACAAATAATGTGGACAGTATTAACTTTTTATCTTAAGTCAAACATTTCTCTGCTTTTTACCACTAACCACACTTAATCAGTAACTTATAAAACAGAGGAATAACAGGTTGCTGTAGTTGGTTTATTTTGTTACAGCAATGTTTATATGTAAACTTCCTTTTTTTTTTTTTTAAGCGAACACCAGTAAATCTACTTCTACTGCCCACTCCACAATTCAGATAGAAAGTGTGTAGTGAGGTCTGTGTGGATATGTACATCAGGTTGACTGGAGCCCCTTTATACTCTCTCAGGTGCTGGGCTCTTGCTTTGTATGGAGGGAACAGTGAGACTGGTTTTGATCAGAACTCCACTTATTCTATCTTCAGCATCTCCATCACTCTGACCGATGAAGGCTGCCGGAATTACTACCAGGTATAACTTGCTATTTGCCATCCTGCTGTCTGTGCTGTTCCAATGCAAAGCTAATGGTCTTACATTATAATTTACATTAGTGGTGGAATGAGTTACTGTATAGGCTTCAGTGGTAACTACAAAACAAATTGCTTACCTTTGCTGCCTCTAGGGTACGTTTAGTATTCCTGCAATGTATTTTTCAGCATAACTGCAATTTGTTTCTATTCACATATTTTGGATCATCAGTCATATGGGGAATATAAGTTGGCTTCCAGTGCCAAGCACTGTAAGACTATACGTTTTTCTTTTGATATATATATAATCTTTTTTTTTTTTAGATTGCTCATTTAGTGTTCCAGTATCTGAAAATGCTTCAGAAGAGTGGCCCCCAGCAGAGGTAAGATTAATTAATTCTGTTGGGTAGAATTTGAGATGTTCCAGAGATGGTAATAAGACTCCTATTGCATAGAAGTTTCCCCCATTCCAGTTTTTACTGTGAGCTTGGTTAGCCACAGTGTGTGTCTTATAAACTCAGTGAAACCAGGAATGAATCAAACTGCTATGCATTGAGAGTCTTATTCCCATTCCAGGTTCAGCATTGGCAGTTGATTGACAAAGCTAATATAAGCGTTTGACAGAACTGGAGCACAAAGCTGATTTATCAGCAGGCAGGCACAGTGCTGTGCTTCTCTGTGTAGCTGCTGTGCCTCACAGCCTCTGACTGGAAAGAGATTGTAAATACAGATGTGCCACTCAATGCGCTGTTAGACTATAATCTCCTGAGAGGGATAAATATCCCAGTCAACAGAGTAGAAGCACCCATATATCTTGAGAATAAATGCCTATTGTGAATAAACGTGGTATGGGAATTTTTTAACACAAGTTCTTTGGGTTTTCATAATCCATAATTTAGAAAGGTCACATTGGCATATATTCGTTTCAGGACAGTAAAACCCAACTGGGTACAAAAAGCAAACCAAACAGAAAACACTACTTTTGTTTTTTCAGGATTACAAATAAGAGAAGCATATGCACATGTTTAATGGGCTATCCATGGTCTAATCTCATAAACACACTGTATTCTGTTCTATAGAATCTATGATGAAATTCAGAAGATTCAGGACAATGAATTCCATTACCAGGAACAGGTATTTCACTCCCCCTATTCTGTCCTTTTAAAGATGAGGCTTGTTATTTTTGTGTACAGTAAAATTGTACTACATATGTGGGTATGAATGTGTATATGTAATGCAGAATAATGCTTTATTGTCATGCAGTACATGCAGTAGAAATGCGACTTTGACATGTATTACTTTTCTTTTTCTGTCAGACTGATCCCATTGATTACGTAGAGAATGTATGTGAGAACATGCAGCTCTTCCCTAAGCCAGATATTTTGACTGGAGACCAGCTAATGTTTGAGTATAAACCTGAGGTAACTAATAATAAAAACAAAATACATTTTATATATATAAAATATATTTATATTTAAGTTTCATTAGAAGTAATGTAATTCATGCCTATTTGTGTTTTCATTAAGAATACAAATTTGGGTATCAGTTTGAAGTTTGTAAACATACCCAGGGGGATGCCATTTAGTGTTGACTTATCCAACGCATCGAGTTAACCACAGGTGCACGTGAGCCTTGACATTAACATGCATACAACTAACAGAACTCACACGTTTACAATATTACAGTATTTAGAATTTTATTTTGTTAAATGTCATGAAAACGGCTGAAAGAACTGCAGTGAATCAATCAATTACAGTATACAGTAGTGTACAAACCCGGTACAACTCGTATAGTTCGATTGAAATAAGATAAAACAAATGCATATAGTTTACTACAGGACAAATACGTTTTGTATCATTAATTGGAACGAAACAGTTTGTCATTATCTGAAAAAGACATGAATTGTCGACTGATGAGAGCTATCAGTTAGGTGTTGCACTTCGTGGGCTTTTTTGTAAAACAGATATTTGGTGACGTTGGTGTTTTGTAACTGAACTGTGTCCCGTTAAGACCGCCCATACAGCATTTGACAGGCTGCACAAAATGTCAGTTTATCAGCCGAGATGATTATTGGTTGTTAGTTTGTTGAACATTCATTCTATCATGTGATTACTTAGTAAAGCCCAGCCACGCAGCATTTGACAGGTTGCACAAAACGTGACAATAAAGTAATTTCTCAAAGATCCTATGGTACATGGCGAGTGGTTTTTGAAAAATTTATATAATATATATATATATATATATATACATACAGTACTGTGTAAAAGTTTTAGGCAGGTGTGAAAAAATGCTGTAAAGTAAGAATGCTTTCAAAAATAGACATGTTAATAGATTATATTTATCAATTAACTAAATGCAAAGTGAGTGAACAGAAGAAAAATCTAAATCAAATCCATATTTGGTGTGACCACCCTTTGCCTTCAAAACAGCATCAGTTTCTTCTAGGTACACTTGCACAAAGTCAGGGATTTTGTAGGCATATAGTCAGGTGTATGATTAAACAATTATACCAAACAGGTGCTAATGATCATCAATTCAATATGTAGGTTGAAACACAATCATTAACTGAAACAGAAACAGCTGTGTAGGAGGAATAAAACTGGGTGAGGAACAGCCAAACTCAGCTAACAAGGTGAGGTTGCTGAAGACAGTTTACTGTCAAAAGTCATACACCATGGCAAGACTGAGCACAGCAACAAGACACAAGGTAGTTATACTGCATCAGCAAGGTCTCTCCCAGGCAGAAATTTCAAGGCAGACAGGGGTTTCCAGATGTGCTGTCCAAGCTCTTTTGAAGAAGCACAAAGAAACGGGCAACGTTGAGGACCGTGAGACGCAGTGGTCGGCCAAGGAAACTTACTGCAGCAGATGAAAGACACATCATGCTTACTTCCCTTCGCAATCGGAAGATGTCCAGCAGTGCCATCAGCTCAGAACTGGCAGAAAACAGTGGGACCCTGGTACACCCATCTACTGTCCGAGAAGTCTGGTCAGAAGTGGCCTTCATGGAAGACTTGCGGCCAAAAAGCCATACCTCCGGCGTGGAAACAAGGCCAAGCGACTCAACTATGCACGAAAACACAGGAACTGGGGTGCAGAAAAATGGCAGCAGGTGCTCTGGACTGATGAGTCAAAATTTGAAATATTTGGCTGTAGCAGAAGGCAGTTTGTTCGCCGAAGGGCTGGAGAGCGTACACAAATGAGTGTCTGCAGGCAACAGTGAAGCATGGTGGAGGTTCCTTGCAAGTTTGGGGCTGCATTTCTGCAAATGGAGTTGGGGATTTGGTCAGAATTAATGGTCTCCCTCAATGCTGAGAAGTACAGGCAGATACTTATCCATCATGCAATACCATCAGGGAGGCATCTGATTGGCCCCAAATTTATTCTGCAGCATGACAACGACCCCAAACATACAGCGAAAGTCATTAAGAACTATCTTCAGCGTAAAGAAGAACAAGGAGTCCTGGAAGTGATGGTATGGCCCCACAGAGCCCTGATCTCAACATCATCGAGTCTGTCTGGGATTACATGAAGAGAGAGAAGCAACTGAGGCTGCCTAAATCCACAAAAGAACTGTGGTTAGTTCTCCAAGATGTTTGGGCCAACCTTCCTGCCGAGTTCCTTCAAAAACTGTGTGCAAGTGTACCTAGAAGAATTGATACTGTTTTGAAGGCAAAGGGTGGTCACACCAAATATTGATTTGATGTAGATTTTTCTTCTGTTCACTCACTTTGCATTTTGTTAATTGATAAATATAAACTATTAACATGTCTTACTTTACAGCATTTTTTCACACCTGCCTAAAACTTTTGCACAGTACTGTGTGTATATATATATATATATATATATATATATATATATATATATATATATATATATATATATATATATATATATATATATATTAGGCAAAGTGAGATACTAAAATGACTATCTTGCTCAGAAAGCAGGAATTTAAAGGGGAAGGTAAAATACGGTTTGTTACCTAAGTAGACTTGTAATAGTACTGAAAAGGTTCAGCAGCATTTAGAGCTTACATTCTGTCTCTCTCTCCCTTATTAGCCACGGATTTCAACCTTAAGACATCAGATTGTCCAGACACAGAGTATCTGGTCAGAATCGTGAACAACGAGAAAGGCTGCTTGTGGTACAAGAAGGACAACAAGTTAAAGATTCCCAAGGGTGAGTTGCAAAAGGTTTTCATGACTTCACACAGCCTTCTCCTTTCTCACAGTACTGCAGAAAAGAGCTTCGGAGTGCGTAATATTGAATTGCAGGTCTATAAAAGCAAAAGGTGGTCTTGTGGAAAACAGTCCAATTTTAAGGATTTTAGAAATATCTTAAGTACAAATGGAATGCTAAACTGGAAAATACGAAACTTCAGAAAATGGAATACAAATCTGGAAAAGCAGATTTTTAATTTATGAAAAATGGCTCTAATTTTAGCAGTTGGTGTAAAATACTTCCCTTACTGATCACTTCCAGTGCTGTTGGTCAGCCTCACTGCCATGGTTGGGTTCCAGTTCAGTGCTCAATCAGTAGGTGAACTCACAGCATTCTGTTCCTGAATTCAAGCTGTCTAGTCAATGAGGTGCTGGAACTAGCTTTCTAAAACTCTGTTAAATGTTTGTTAAATATTTTTTTAAAATCTATGTCTATTTTTACATTTACATTACATGTTTTTTTGTTTATCCTTTGGCAGCTTATGTTATATTCAACCTAATCTCCCCACTGATCCAGAAATCTCCAGAAAAGTAAGTACTGGTTACTAATCTGAGCTGTTCTGAAAGCCTCGGCTGCATATAATCTCAACACTAGTAAATGTTTTTACGAGAAGTCTTTCTCATGAAGGCATTGAGGTTTATTTTAGTACCTCTGTTTTAGTTTTACTTTGTAATTGATAGTTTGAAGTATTGCATGATGTAATACAGATATATTCACGTACCAGCTGTTGACCCTGTTTGACAAGCTTTAGGTTTTGTGTGTGAAATGGTTTATTAATCTTGATAAATGTCATGCATTTCTTCATTGCTATTCCACAGCCTGGTTTTATTTGACATCTTTGTCAATATTCTGGCACACAACCTGGCAGAGCCTGCCTATGAAGCTGATGTTGCACAGCTGGAGTACAAATTAGTGGCTGGAAAGCATGGATTTGGCATTAAAGTCAAGGGATTTAACCATAAACTACATGTAAGTAACAACTTCTGCAGTCCGAGAGAGAGAGATTTGATTAAGACAGCCCCAAACACTAACAACTTCAACTAGTTGTATCCAGTAGCTGGAGAGTACCTGGTGTGGCTGTGTGCAACTGGAAACTTTCCACCATAGCAGGATACTGCCTATGGAAAGCATCCAGTGCCTGGAAAGTTGCCTTGTGTATAAAGTGACCTAAAGCCTCATCCACACAATTAATTTGGAAGTGCAGCTTTTTTGACAGATTGCTTGTCTGATCTTCAGTGATTTACACAACTTAGTTGCTTTTTTTCCAACTTCCCACTTGGCTCTCAATTTGGATTAAAAAATGCCAAATACACAATACAGTGTGATTTTGCTAGCGTTGAGGATTTCCAGGTAAATGATGATTTTAATTGAATGCTTACCTCTGTCTTCCAGCTGTTGTTTAATCTGATTATTGACTATCTGGCCGATTTTACTGCTTCCCCTGATGTCTTCTCAATGATCGCTGAGCAACTGAAGAAAACTTACTTCAACATCCTCATCAAGCCAGATAAACTGGGCAAGTGAGTAACTTTAGGATAGCGTCTAAAGTTATAGTCTGCTATATTATTCACGCTAGTTTAGAGACTTCCTATTCTAATTTATTATTAAATGTATTGCACTCCTCTCATTGCCTGTGGTACAGTATTCATGATGACTTGGCAGAGCCTCTCTTAAGCAGCGTACACAGGGCAATACTTACATGACAACATTATAAATCTTGGTAGAAAACTGCAGCAACCGTACATATGTATCATATAAGGCTACTTTAAACCTCACATTAATCTGTAGGCTTTCTGCTGCTGTGGTGCTCTGTATTTGAATGTTCTCTGTTTGCCCCCCTCTCTCATGGCAGGGATGCCCGGCTGCTGATCCTGGAGCACTCGCGCTGGTCCATGATCCAGAAGTACCAGGCCGTCATGAAGGGCCTCAGCGTGGAGTCGCTCCTGTCCTTCGTCGGCAGGCTCAAGTCTCAGCTGTACGCAGAGGGGATGGTGCAGGGGAACTTCACCAGCAGAGTGAGTGTGCCATGCTGCCACATTGTGACGAGGATGCTTACTACAAATACGTATATATACTCCAATAATTCCACCAGAGCAAACGAAATTAAGATGCTTGTATCTTCAAATTGTACGTTTATGCAATATTTATGGACAACACAGTGAACCTTTTGGATCAATCAGTGTTTTTTTTTTTAAAATTTTTTATTTACTACTGCCGCCTTTTTCTTGTGTGCTTACTTTGCAGTACTGTAGATCTATTAAAGATGAGAATGTGAACTTCACAGTACTCCTTAGTGATCTGGATTTAAATGTCACGCCCGGGCTGATGGCAGAGATGACATTACCATGCTTTCTGCTGCTTTAACTATCTGATTTGTCCAATACATCTTTCCCCGAATACCCTGTGGTCGAAAATATATCCTTTTACGGAAACTGTCTTTCTGTTCTGCCCTAGGAAGCAATGGAGTTCCTGCACTATGTTATTCAGTGAGTGTTGCATTTTGTGTTTTTTGTAAAATAAAAGAATACAAGGAGTAACATGTGATGCTGATTGTGAGCACCTGTTTTTTCACGTGAAGCCATCTATTTGGGCACAGTAGCAGTGCTTTTTGTAATCCCAGCTCTGGCCTGGGCTATGTGGTCTCTAACAGAAACATTTTGAAAGTCTGGCACATTTTGATGGTGTTTGCTCAGTTAGACTGTAGCCTTTAGGTAGATTAATTGTACCATCAATATGGGTGAGGGTTTGTATTGCCATGACTTGGGTGCAAGTCTAACAATTAATGGTCTTTGTGTTTGTCCCAGGAAACTGCAGTTCCAGCGCCTGTCTGTAGAGGTTCCTGTACACTTCAGAGTAGTGGAGTTATCAAAGGTGCCCCACCTGTGCAAAGTGAAGTCTTTGAACAAGGGGGATGCCAACTCTGAGGTCACTGTTTACTATCAGGTAAATTCACCTTTCATTTGTATGTTTCTTTAGATAACAGTGATTTGCACTTTGGTACATCTCCACTTTACTGTGCACAATCATATATTTTATACAAAGCATTGTTGCCCAGCACCTTTAATAATGAGCACTAGATAATTCTATCCTCCAGCTCTCCAGCACTGTCATCCTGCATCTTTACTAATGAGCACTATTGTGTTACCTGAATCTTTGTTTGTTTCCAGTCGGGCCCCAGGAACCTGAGGGAGCACACCTTGATGGAGCTGCTTGTGGTGAGTGTGTGTGTGTGAGATAGTGTATGTGATATTCAGAGAAGGACTTGGGGCTTCACTGGGCTGGCTGGGGAACAGTGGGCAGACTTGGAGGAAGTCTTTTCACCGAGTTCCACTAATGCATCTGCCATGACCACTGCAAAGTTTATATAAATCGCTTATTGTATGTGTTAATTGTATTGTCTTGAAACTTGTTACTGGACTTACTACAACTGCGTTGTGCCAAGATTGCTTCAGAACAGCCACAAAATGTAACTTTTTAAAATATTTTGGTGACAGGTGACCAATCTTTTTTCCCTCCTCTTGTATATTTGAAGATTGCTAAATTTGGTTGTAGACAAAGAAGAGATGCAACACCTTTTTATTACCTTGAACAATAATTAATCACAAGATTTCAAGATCTCAAGGGTCTCCTACTTTCACCTGAAAAAGAGATCTTGAGGTCTTGAAAGCTTGTGATTAATTGTTAAGTTAGTTCAATAAAAGGTGTCGCATCTCCTTCTCTTTGTCTATCATCTCTGGACTAATACGGCTACCATTTTCATCTGTCAACGACTACATTTCATTGGAATTGTTCTGAAATCTCTAGTTGACTCTGGCTTTTTGAAATATGTGTACATGGCTGAGGTAACTGCAGCTGTAATTGTCAAAACAAGTTTGTCCGTGTTTCAGATGCACATGGAGGAGCCTTGCTTTGACTTCCTGAGAACAAAGGAGACTCTTGGGTAAGCAAGTTGGAAAAAACAATAGTAGTAGTAGTAGTAGTAGTAATAATAATAATGATAATAAATATGCTAGAAACAAAATAACTGTGTTTAGGTATTTATTAATTAATACTTTTTAAATAAATGTTTTACTTGACTTCGATATTATTCATGACAGATATTAGAATTGAAAGCAAATCTTACAATTTAAAACCCTAGTTCCCCTGGTATCAAACTGGGTGAGAGTGTAAAAGCTGTGTTGGAATAAAACTAACAAGTTATTGCATTTGTTAGCATATGCTGCTAGAACTGTCCACGGAAGGTGACTGAAAACCTATTGTGTTTGAATCATCCCCTGTTGTTTAGGTATCATGTCTACCCCACCTGCAGAAATACTTCAGGGGTTTTGGGATTCTCTGTTACCGTGGAAACCCAGGCAACCAAATTCAAGTGAGTTTTGCTATGTTGGTGGTTTATTTTTATTTCACATATTTGTTTATAAAACATTCTGGGGAGCTGGCAGATAAGCGACTTGCTTTTTCATATTGTGTTGGCACATTGGTAGAAGGAACAACTCTAGGCTTGATCAAGAGTAGCACCAGTTCATCTTCCTCCTTCAGTATCACTTATAATAAACTGATGATGGCCTGCACTGCATTCCACAGCACCGAGGAAGTTGACAAAAAAATTGAAGAATTTCTCACCGGCTTCGGAGAGAAGATGGCGAGCGTTGCAGATGAAGCATTCAGAGCACAGGTAAAATTATTTCACTGCCGCCTTCAGCCCCACTATATAAAGGTGTTCGTGGAGGTGAAGAGTGATCGTGCTGACAATGGACTTTCTACATACATGACAGCTTTAAGGATCTTCAACCACCACTTTCCACTGTTTTTTTACTGACAATAAAGGGGGTTGTTTTAGGGCTGCGCTAACAAGATCTGCCACTGTTATTGAAATTAACCTCTCTTAAATATCACTTGCATGAATTTTGTGAAACTTTGCACAAATGGTGGTTACAAATGACTATTTCTTATAATGTGATAAGCGTCAAGCTGCCCTACTTTTTGATCCTCCTGACACCTCATTGGCTCCCCTGCTAAGGGCTGTGTCTGAGTCACTGGTGTTTTCTTGAACTGTTTTGGTGTTGATTCTGAACAGGTGGTTGCCCTGATCAAGCTGAAGGAGTGTGAGGACACTCATCTGGGCGAAGAGGTTGACAGGAACTGGTATGAAGTCGTCACCCAGCAGTATGTGTTTGACCGGCTGAACCGTGAGGTAAGCGCACAGCTCACTGTCTTACTGATACTTTCTCTTTCAGGATCCTTGCAACAAATACAGTATTCACACCTCTATGGGTATTTCCTGAGTTACAGGAATGCTGTAACCTCCTATTGCTGCAAGTTATGGGATCATACCTGTTAGACTGACCATATTGCATGATAGCAAGCAGATTTCAAGGGGGTGAGGAAGATTGTGTACAGCTAAAATGAACATTTGGCATGTGAACCAAATGGGTTGTGAACAAAATTCTGCTTTCTGATAAATGTGAGTTACACAGAATTCCAAACTGTAGAAAAAAAGTAGTAAACAATTGCTTCCTCTGTGTCTATTGGGTAAACAGCAACTGTGTTCAAGGGTTAGCCTATTTATTTTTTTATGTATTTTTGCATAGCATTATCTGAGAACTGATGGCATATTTCCCATTTTTCCTTTTTGCTTCTGAAGATCTGTTTACTTGAATAGTGTTTTGAGTGTTTTAGTTATCCTGCAGTGTCATTTGCTGATGCCTCTGCAGAGCTGTTGCGTTGTATGACTGGCGCTGTCTGTCTTGTCTCCCCTGAAGATCGAGGCCCTCAAGTTGATCACAAAGTCTGAGCTGGTGTCCTGGTTCATGGAGCACCGGGGGGCTGGCAGCAAGAAGCTAAGCATGCATGTGAGTACCATATATACAGTACTGTGCAAAAGTTTTAGGCAGGTGTGAAAAAATGCTGTAAAGTAAGAATGCTTTCAAAAATAGACATGTTAATAGATTATATTTATCAATTAACTAAATGCAAAGTGAGTGAACAGAAGAAAAATCTAAATCAAATCCATATTTGGTGTGACCACCTTTTGCCTTCAAAACAGCTTCAAGCATCAATTCTTCTAGGTACACTAGCACACAATTTTTGAAGGACCACGGCAGGTAGGTTGGCCCAAACATCTTGGAGAACTAACCACAGTTCTTCTGTGGATTTAGGCAACCTCAGTTGCTTCTCTCTCTTCATGTAATCCCAGACAGACTCGATGATGTTGAGATCAGGGCTCTGTGGGGGCCATACCATCACTTCCAGGACTCCTTGTTCTTCTTTACGCTGAAGATAGTTCTTAATGACTTTCGCTGTATGTTTGGGGTCGTTGTCATGCTGCAGAATAAATCTGGGGCCAATCAGATGCCTCCCTGATGGTATTGCATGATGGATAAGTATCTGCCTGTACTTCTCAGCATTGAGGAGACCATTAATTCTGACCAAATCCCCAACTCCATTTGCAGAAATGCAGCCCCAAACTTGCAAGGAACCTCCACCATGCTTCACTGTTGCCTGCAGACACTCATTCGTGTACACTCTCCAGCCCTTCGGCGAACATACTGCCTTCTGCTACAGCCAAATATTTCAAATTTTGACTCATCAGTCCAGAGCACCTGCTGCCATTTTTCTGCACCCCAGTTCCTGTGTTTTCGTGCATAGTTGAGTCGCTGGCCTTGTTTCCACGCCGGAGGTATGGCTTTTTGGCCGTAAGTCTTCCATGAAGGCCACTTCTGACCAGACTTCTCTGGACAGTAGATGGGTGTACCAGGGTCCCACTGTTTTCTGCCAGTTCTGAGCTGATGGCACTGCTGGACATCTTCCAATTGCGAAGGGAAGTAAGCATGATGTGTCTTTCATCTGCTGCAGTAAGTTTCCTTGGCCGACCACTGCGCTTCACGGTCCTCAACGTTGCCCGTTTCTTTGTGCTTCTTCAAAGAGCTTGGACAGCACATCTGGAAACCCTGTCTGCCTTGAAATTTCTGCCTGGGAGAGACCTTTGCTGATGCAGTATAACTACCTTGTGTCTTGTTGCTGTGCTCAGTCTTGCCATGGTGTATGACTTTTGACAGTAAACTGTCTTCAGTAACCTCACCTTGTTGGCTGAGTTTGGCTGTTCTCACCCAGTTTTATTCCTCCTACACAGCTGTTTCTGTTTCAGTTAATGATTGTGTTTCAACCTACATATTGAATTGATGATCATTAGCACCTGTTTGGTATAATTGTTTAATCATACACCTGACTATATGCCTACAAAATCCCTGACTTTGTGCAAGTGTACCTAGAAGAATTGATGCTGTTTTGAAGGCAAAGGGTTGTCACACCAAATATGGATTTGATTTAGATTTTTCTTCTGTTCACTCACTTTGCATTTAGTTAATTGATAAATATAATCTATTAACATGTCTATTTTGAAAGCATTCTTACTTTACAACATTTTTTCACACCTGCCTAAAACTTTTGCACAGTACTGTATATATATATATATATATATATATATATATATATATATATATATATATATATATATATATATATATATATATATATAATAATTTAAAAAAACAAACAAACAAAATAAAACACATCTGTACATTGTCGTGTAGTCAAATCAGGGGGTTGCCAACCTTGTTGTTTTGTTTTTACTGACATACAGATTTACAGTGGACACAAAAAAAAAGAAAAAAGGGAACAATAAGATACATTATAAATAGGCTAGTTTTGTGTACTTGCATTTCTTTAGGTCTTATTTACTTCTGGTCATACATGGACGCATTTGCAGACTGGATCATTTGCTTCATTGGTCTGAAGCTGGTGCTGTTTTAACAGCAGTCTGTTAGTCAGAATTCCATTCAGAATGTCTATAGACAGTTGATTTGTTACATCTGTTCTTACAGGGTTCATCTGAGAATACTCATTCTAATTATGCAGTACTGTGTGGCAAAGCCAACATATTAATGACAAGTGTAGGAAAACGTGGCTGTCCGCTAGGTGTGGACAAGTAGCCCTGCACAAGACCCTTTGCGTTCCCACCACAAAAAAGAAAAAATGACAGTACTGTACACCGAACCTATGTGCTTCTGTTGTGCAATATACAGTGCTCCTGCTCCCTCACTATAACGCAGGTCTCGGGGGGGGGGGGGACGACACAATATGAGCGCTATAACCGAAGAGCGTTATAAACTGGGGAGGGGAGGGTGGGGGTGCCTGGGACACATAACACACATCTAACTAAAATACAAAATACAATAACTCCCTCTCTATAATGCACATATAGTGAAGCAAAAATGTAACTTTCTGTGAATTAACCATGCATAAATACATGAATGCTACTTAACCCCTTTACCAAGTGGTCAGTGACCTGGTTTTATTTATATAGTCACAGTTCAGAAAGAATATTTCTAAATATCTGAGGTTGTTGCCATATTAGCCCAGTTCTATTGCTCTTTTTATTGTATGCAAATTATCATAGTTTGAGACCAAACTGACCAACAGATTAATGGGTAGAAAATGATTTAACTTTTTTTTCTTCCCAGGTGGTTGGTTATGGAGAGGAGGAGAAGGACACTGCTAGCAGCTCCAGTCCTTTGGACTTGCAGAGCTTCTCTTACGGAGAGGCGTCCCAGCTGACATTCCTTCCTGTCTCCCCGATCATGGCAGACGTGACCGCAATCACTGACATCCGTGCCTTCACCTCCACCCTGCACGTCTACCCCTTCCAAAAGATCCTCAAGTAGAGGGTCATGATTAATCCAGAGGGGTGTTGAAAACGATATATGATAAACCAGGAGCAGACTTTGACATGCTGCAGTGTTTCGACATTGACAGTTGATACTACATTACATAAGGGTGCTGTTGAAGTGGGGTGTTTTTTGTTTTGTGGGACTATTTCAAGTGAATAAGCTTTGGTCAGCATATGTGTAATGCCAGTGCATGTTCATTAGACATGATAGGCTTGTGCTGAAGTTACTGGGATTGAACCACCCCACTGAAGCTGCTGAAGAATCTAAGGTTTTCAACCCCACTTCAATGCTGACTGTCTCTTTTAACCAGAATTAAGGAAAAACCTTTGCTGTGTCAAATGCTTTGTGCTTCAGTTACAGTTCTTATGCTGGTTGTTAAGGGACCTGTGAGGGTTTTCCTTGCTGCTGTGATCATGTATGCAGACGCTGGTAATTGGATTGAGATATTTTCAGATTCAAAACGCAAGGACTTTTAAGGACCATCACCACTTAATTTTTAATCAATATAAAAATCCTAGTTAACTCCATCCCCAGAAATGCAAGGGGTTTTTTTTGGAGAGCATGTTTTTTGTATACTTGTCATTGGTTGGTATATACAGTATGATGGCTAAAAAGAATAGTGATGATCGTGATTAGCTGAAAAAGTTTTTTTTTTCAGTCGGACAGTTGCAGGTGTCTTTCTTGTTGATATCTCTTGGTGTTTATTCTGACTATTCTGAGTATTTTCTTTTTTTTTTCTTCTTATTCATTGGGTGTACCAACTGGGACTGAAAGACATATTTTTGCAACATATTTTTGTTTGGTTTTTTGCTTTTGCACCTTGTGGTTTGATAGCGGGGGTTATCGGTTAAAAACAAGAAGTGCAAGTTCTAATCTTTATTCTACCCTAGGAATAGCAATTAAAACGTAATATTTAGAGGAGCATACATGCAGTATTAATATAGCAGTAAATGCAGATTTACTGACACATTCTTCACAATAATATATTCTGCTGGTAGTGAACTAGCAATATTTAGATGCTGTGTTTATTGGCTTGAAAAGATGGTCTTGCAAAAGTTATTAATATAACCAGCACTCCAGATAAGGCTTTGGGTCAATGTGTGTAAATGTATTTTATGTGAGTGAAATGCAGCATTACCTTGAAGTCATGAGTACTTCCAATAATTACAGTACATACTGTAATGCTAATTTATGGAGTATGCATAAACTACAGCCTTACATTAACTGTAATGTTACTTTGAACAACTTTACAGAAACTTGGTCATAGAATAAAGATTTTAAAGTATTTATTATATATTTATCTTCCACAAATTTAATTGAGAAGTAAAATTGGTAGGTTAACTTGAGGGGAACAAAGACGTCGCTGTGAGAAATCCTGACGATCATTCACCAGTCACAAAAACGCATTGCAAGTGAGTGGATTCAACTGTACTTACATTTTTTTCTTATTGAAAACCTCCCTTTTAATAATTGTGAAAGAGCAAGGGCACTACTTTGGGACACTGAGGGCATTTGTTCATAATTTAAGTCTGATTTGTTGTCATAATCTGCTGCCTAGCAACTCAAGGGGAAGGCCTGAGACTTTTTTTTTTTTTTTTTTTTTAAATCAATCTAATCTTAAAAAAAAAAAAAGCCTGCCCAGTTACTGCATGTCATCTGTCTTATCTGCACCTGCTTTGAGCTGATTGGTCATCAGCTCTTTCAACCCAGATGACTGTGGTCTCTTCACAATGATGTTAGATACTTTTAGCTTTTCTTACTGCATCAGTTTTCTGTACAGTGTATTCCAGTAAATTGTTTATTCCACTTCCTTTGTCAGATTATGGTTGGCAATCTCTTGTGCTCTGTAGAGGTGGCAAGGACAAAGCTGTATGTTGTGGCCAATGGATGACTACTTGACTTTGGCTAAGACTACCTTGTGGGAGTGGTGAGGACATATGATTCTGAGGAACACTTTCAGAATGTTGCACCATCCTTGTCACTTCAAACAAGCACTTAGGCTTGCCTAAAACAATACTGTTATTGAGAGATGCAGTGTATAGAGACTGCTTTTATAATCATGGCATCAGTTTACTGTACTTTATTAAACTGGTTGTAAACCTGCTATTGTGCTGATGTGATTTCATTATATACCCTATCCCTTTAAAGGAATGGTACCTGTTAGAACTTTCTCTAGAAATGTTTGAAAGCAGTAGAAGAAAATGTTCCATGTGTTATAAGGTGACATATCTGTTGTATATATTTTGCCTTAAGAGCATCAGTGTGGCAAAAAAAAACATTCAAAAACAATTCATCACACTATAGCTTTATTATGAATTAAATACAAATACATGAAACATATGCAAAACAAAAAAGGTAAATTCATTAAGGTTTAATATCTGCATCAATAAACAGGAGAATCTGGTACAATCATTGGTTAAGTTTTGAAACAAGTCTATAAAATAAAAATACTGGATTTATTTTTCTTCAAGCAAGAGATACCGCAAGAACAGCAAGGCCTCAATTGGTTTTAATTAACACACACACAAAAAAATCATTGGCTGTGAGAATATATATAACAACTAAACAGATCCAAAAATAAATGAAATTGAGTTCTTGCTGTTTACATGTCTGTAGAAGGTATACAAAGCAGATTGCCATTTACACTAACACAGGATCACTGGAACCAGGCTAGGATAGGATACATGTGAACATCCAGCTAAGATTTTCTGCAGCCTTGACATAAGAACTTTTACAGAGCCTGCAAGCTTGTAGTGAAGTGCTTTTATTTCTGATTACAAAGCACAGATTTTTTTTCTTTATCTAACTAGATGTGATTGGTTCATTTTTACTAAATGGGCAAGCCTTATTTGGGTGTGCAAAAAAGCTTGCTATTGTTACCTGGCCCCTTTAAAGTAAAATACACACGAAATTGGTCTGTTGATCCACTGACTCTAGCCTGGTCCAGTGTTAATGCACTAGTTTGGGAAACAATTTCTGGAACTTGTTCTACTGACTGAGCAGATTTCTTTTCAATACACATTTGTACAGTGGTTGAGAGAGGGTGAGATCGTTTAGGAAAATTGGACAAAGTTCTCTGGATTATGCATAATGACACCGGAGGTTTGAAGGTACTCTTATCCTCACACAGCCAATATGAACAGAGAGGAAGAGAGGAAAAACATACAGCCACTGCTGGCAACTTCAGCAAGCAAGGTTCCCACTCTCCTCTCCCCCTCCTCCACATAAGGTTTCTGAAATGTTTTTTTTTTCTTATTCAAATCATCAGTTTCCCTGAGATGCAGACCAACGCCCCCAACAACCCCACCCCCCCAAAAAAAAGTAGTGAGATGCTTCAGAATTCTTTAGACTTGCTTAAAAATCTATGGTGGCGGTGGCTCATGGAGCAGAGCTTGAGAGAAATCTTCACTTCTGAAGGGGGGGGGGGGGGAAGCAGAGTACATATTCTGTCATTCAAAGCCTTTAATGAGAAGTGGTTTCTAAAGAGTTCTTTTGAAGACTCAAAGTCCTTTTATTTTTTCCTCCCACCCATTCTCATTGTTTGTTGGCAACCATACGTTTTAAAAGGGGTTCATCATAGACCCAGCATTCTCCATCCTCATGGAATAACTGCAAAGCAGAAACACAAGTTATTGAGTGCAACAATATAAGTGATCCTTGTTAACTAGAAACTTTATTTGGACAAAACAAACAAAAAAAATCTAGTGGGTAAAATTTGGTACAATAAAACATCCTAAAAATCAGTCACGACAATAGGTCACAGGATATCTTCTGATGCTAAAACATTGCACTAGATATCTGCTTATAGTTACATTACACGGTTTAGTTTTGGAAATGTTTTTTATCCCTGGTCCTTGGGTATCTTCTAAGCTCCAGTTTTTATTTCAACAAGGAATTCGATATTTATTTGAAAACAGCATGCAGCTACATTGATTGTACTGGAGTCTATGTTTCTCACCATACTGCAATGCAATGTTCAGTACTTGAGGACCATGGTTCACAGTGCATTCACAAACTAAACATGTGAACAGCCAGCAGAACACTGTTTGTGTACTCACCCGCGTTTCCCACTGCATCTCCTCCTCCTTCCTCTCTCGGGCTTCCGCTCTCTGCTTCTCTTCAAGGCTGTGCTTTGCTTCCGTTGCAGCATCAATGTCTCTTAATTTTAAATTAACTGTCACGTCCTTCCACAGGCTGAAATGAGAGGAGGTTTCAAAACAGCTGTGATTGTGCAGCTTTAGGTAATGTAGTCCAAGATTAGTACCCTTGTTTTTGTTACTTGTGTCTAGTTAATATTCCCCAATTTGTTTCAGTGACATACATACAATACTTCATGGCTGCCATATTTGCAGCAAGGGAAGTTCCTGCCAAATCGGTTAATGTTGTTTTAATCCATCACCAGACACTGGCAGATAAGTGAAAACACATCAGCATTAGGGTTGCATTTCCAGTAACACTAACTTTGTCATAATCATACTAAAACTGTGTGCAGTGTGGCAGGTGTTCAATGGGTCTTGGGTACCATATTCCGCAGGTACTGTATCAATTTTAGCACGATACAGTGATCAATTTTAATTTAGAGGGCATTCTAAAAATGTTAACCAAACAGCTTAATCACTTGTTTTAATTGGACATTATGCATAAGAGAATGTGTGCATCTGCCAAGTTCTATTGCTCTGTGGTGAAGTGTATCTCACAACAGCTGTGCAGTGACAGATTGTCTTTATAAAATCACCCAGTTATATACATCATCTCTGTCAGATCCCAACAGAAAGTATCCCCCATTTGCTGTTTAAATATATATACACACACATCCAGTTGTAGTCAAAAGTTTACATACCTCAAGGAAATGTATAATTTCTAGAAATTCCTCAAAAACAAATTATAGAAAACATCTTTTGTAGCAAATGTTTTGCTTTTGTGGATGAGAGAAAAAAAAAGAAGTTACAAGAAATAGATGTCTACAATTACTTATTTCAGCAATTTTTATTACAAAACTCCAAAAATACCAATTTAAAAAGTATTCATACCCTGATAAGGAAAATTAAATTAATAGCTAGTTGAGGCACCTTTAGCAATAGTAACCTCTTAAATGATTAGGATATTTGGCAATGAGCTTTTGGCATGAATCTTTAGTGATTTTTGACCATTCTTCAACACAGAATTGTTCCAATTCATTCAAATTCCAAGGACTTCTCTTGTGCACAGCCTTCTTCAACTCATACCAAAGATTCTCAATCAGATTTAGATCAGGACTTTGGCTAGGCCATTCCAGAACCTTGATTTTATTCTTCTTTAACCATTCTGAAGTAGATTTTGATGTGTGCTTTGGATTGTTGTCGTGTTGGAATGTCCAGTTGCTCTTTAAACCAAGTTTTGTAGCGGAGGGTTTCAGATGATTGGCCAATATCTTTTGGTATGCTACCATGTATTGGAACTAAATTTCCTGTGCCATAAGAGGAAAAACAGCCTCATAGAAGAATATTACTACCTCCATGCTTAACAGTAGGTATGGTATTCTTTTCTTTGTATGTCTCCCCAGACTTTCTCCAAAACGTAACGACTATCGGCGTGACCAAATAGCTCGATTTTTTGTTTCATCACTCCACTAAACCTTTGACCAGAACTCATATCCATCATTCAAATGCCGTTTTGCAAACTTTAAGTGATTGTCCTTGTGACGCTTTCCTAAGAGTGTCTTTTTCCTTGGCCTGCAACCATTGAGACCTATGGTTGAAATGGAAACCCCAGTCCCACTTGCAGCCAATTCACTTTTGATATCTTTGGCAGTTAGTCTCGGATTGTTATTAACCTTCCTCACAATTCTTCTACTTGTTGTTGGTGAAAGAACCTTCTTCCAGACTGAAGGAGCATTGTGACAGTACCATAAGTCTTGTACTTATTTATAGAAACAATAGTTGAAATTGGGATACTCAAATGCTTGGAAATCTTCTTGTATCCTTCTCCAGCTTTATGACAATAAATATTTTTCTGCATTCAGGATAGCGCTTTACTTTTTCCCCATATTGACTTATTGGTAATGACAGCAATCATCCTATGCCTATCCCTTTTATACTCTCTAAGAATGTTCACCTACAATCCATCTTTTTCTAGTTTTCTAGGATTAGGTTCTGCATTATCATATTGAAATTTCTCGCACTTTGTAGACAATACTATCAAAGTGTATGAATACTTTTGAATTAGCATTTTTGGAGTTTTGCAAAAAAAATTACAGAAATATATAATTGTAGACTATTTCTTGTAACTTTTTCCCTCATCCACAAAAGCAAATCTTTTGTAGCAAGTTTTTCCTAAAATCCCGAAATTTCTAGAAATTATACATTTCCATTGAGGTATGTAAACATTTGACTACAACTGCATCCAACATATATAAATAAATAAATAAAAAAAAAAAAAAAAAGGAAAGCAACTCCTCACCTCCGGGACTCGTACTCCAACTGGTCTTCCAGCTTCCTCACTTTCTTCTTGATCGTGCTCATCTTCTTGGTGTCGATAAACAAGTTGCTCTCCTACAAGACAAGCCTAACAATTGCACATGGTCTCTGCTTACATCCATTAGCGGTCACATGGGCAGGCTGATGAAACAACTAGGATTAACAAAACATATAAAACAAATACTCGCCAGTGGTAGCATTGAAACTTGCCCCCATAATAACAGACTGGCTATACGTTTAAAACCAGTTGATCAAAAACTCTAACCTGCCTTCTTACATCCTGCATTTGTAAAAAGCCCCTGTAGTTTCTAGTGCATCACAAGAAGGGACCCCAGTAACATTTCAGGAAGTCTGTATTTTGGGTTCAACGAGAGAGAGGTGCACACTTACCCCCGATGCCCACTTTGCATACATGACACCATTCCACTCGCCCTCAATGGAACAGAATGACTTCTTATCATTGGGGGGACTACAAAGAGAGGGAAAGGTACAAAAGAATCATTTAACCTGGGAAAGAAACACCAATGAATGTGCTTTAAACTGAATGTTTCAGGGTATACCATTACTACCACTGCGCTAACCAGTCCACACCACAAGAGGTCAGTGCACTCTATACTAATTATTTATATAAAATTATAAAAGTATATTAACGCAACATCATTTGATACATGCCATCTGGAATATAACACATCACTTGGGTCTACAATATAATAAGCGACTATTGAGATATATATATATATATAGATATATATATATAGATATATATATATATATATATATATATATATATATATATATATATATATATATATATATATAGTGCATCACAAGAAGGGACCCCTACTCCAGTGTGGAGTTGTGGGTAGGGCTCTGGACTCTTGACCGCAGGGTCGTGGGTTCAATCCCAGGTGGGGTACACTGCTGCTGTACCCTTGAGAAAGGTACTTTACCTAGATTGCTCCAGTAAAAACCCAACTGTATAAATGGGTAATTGTATGTAAAAAATAATGTAATTGTATGTAAAAATAATGTGATATCTTGTAACAATTGTAAGTCGCCCTGGATAAGGGCTTCTGCTAAGAAATATATAATAATAATATAACAATAATAATATATGTATATCTACAAAAATGTTCGAGCACTATACATGAAATTGTAAGCTGTCCAAGGGCTTTTAAAAGAAGTTTCTAAAAGCACTTACAAGATCTCGGCTGTGATTCTGTGCTTCTTCCCACCGTAGAAAGGTTTTGTGTGGAAGCTGACGCTGGCACTGTATCCAGTCTGAGAGCAAGAGATTGTGCACTCCCCACCCAGCTCTACCCAAGGAACTGTGAGAATGGACCTGCCAAAAGAAGAACACAAAACTCACTGGGGCTGCCAATACTGTATAGGATACATTTTACCTGACTAAATAGTGTCTCTGTGTCTTACATAACATTGAAAGTAGTTACCTTTCTGTATATCTGAAATAACATTAAGATTAAGAATGTCTTCTCAATTTGTCAACATCATGCTATAAACTAATATAAACAATTACTTTTGCAAAATGTTGTGAACAACATCCATTTAAGATTCAACAATTTAATTTCTTAGATGACATACAAATAAGCAGAACACATACCTTCCGTAGCCATTGGGGAAAGTGAGAATATAGTGTTCATCGTACTCTAGACACGATACACACCCTTAAAAAAAAAAAAAAAAAAAAAAAATTTTCAAAAACACATTCCTATATTTGTAGTATTCAGATGTTACAGCAGATGCATTTTAGACCAGGAGAAAATCGCACTACAAGCATAGCCTTAGTCATAGTCTTCACACTAGAGTTGGAATATTTAGACAGCTATCTAGATCATGGGAACAACCCCAACACAGATTGTGCCGATTTAAATAAGTTCTCTCCTTGCTGTTGATCTACACAAATCCTTGTTCTTAGCGAATTCAAAAGAAACAAAAAAAAGAAACAAAAAAAACCAAACAAACAAACAAACAAACAAACAAACAAACAAACAAACACTCACCTTGTCCAATATTATGGACCCCAATGGACATTCCTAGAAATTTGGACTTTGTCCAGATGTGAGCATTGAACTGAATTTTCTTGCTGTAACACTCGGCATAAAACGCAGAAACTGTAAGGCAGAGAAATGACAAGGAGGCAAATCAATAGCCATAACCGAGTGGTTATAGTGCACCACTGTGGCTTCTCCCTGGTAAAGTATTTAATACTGTGCTATTAATAAGCAACATCCACGCACCCCAGAGAAATCCTGTTCATTCCCTGTGTGACATTAAGGCTGTTAAGGTTTAAAGTGTAAATGGTTAGGGTTAGTAACGTACATCCCTCACCACTACTGTAAATTCTAAACTAGAATTATCATCAATAAATTGTGATACAAATGTCCATGTGGCCAATCCATGACTGGAAGTCGCTCATGATCATTTGTAAATCCACTGCGACTCACAATCGGTTTTTAATAAAAAGGCAGGACTTACTGGGTGGATGATGCGAGACCTGCTCTGCAACAAAGGACACATCGTTCTTACTGCACCAAGGAGCAGGCCCCTCTGAAACAGGCTCCTGGGGAGAAACAAGGGGATCGATCGTGTTTGTGTCACACTACTCATCAACAACTACAGCCAAAATCAAACAAATGGATCCGAAGATACAATTTAGTGTGGCAAAGCAACTGTGAGCCCAAACTCTGATTATGAAACCTAGTCTACAGCACACAGAACTAGCCCAGGGCAGATTGAACAAGGGGTTGATTTGATCAGACTATTAGGAATCACACTGGACTGCATCAAGCACCTATCTGTGGTTATCCTGGGAGTACCACCAAAGAGAAATGGTTGCTGCAATACAGGTGGATTGCCTTGTACTGCAATATGTTTTTTTTAAAAATTCCAGCTGTGGTTAAAATGGTACTGGTTGTGCAAATCAACCCCGAGGTTTATAAGGAAGAAAGAGTTTGGATTTGTAGACAGGGGCCTGACCACTGGTTGCCATACGTAAGAGAAGTTTAAAGTCAATTCTGAATTTCACTGGGTGCCATAGTCTGGTCAAATACATTAACAAAACAAAATGCACCGGGCTTTGGGCCATTCCATATGAACTTTCTAGCACTGCAAATGCATAAATCTGTTCAATCAGTCTTTCAGTCTGTAGTTCTTTATAACCAGCCTATTGGGTAGGCTGCTGGAAACTGTTCTAAAATTCATCCTAACCGGCCTACAAAGGGTTGTTGCTATTAAAATCCATAAATTTCGATGATTAATTAAAAAAAGGTCAGCAAGGTTAAAGCTAACCATATGCATAATTTAAAAGGATAGTTTTCCCATTTGCATTATACATGAAAAAATAAATTGATGCACTTAAAATGTAATTGCTCTCTGTGAAAATGCCAGCAAACACAAGCTGCACCATTCAGAAAAAAACTGGGGCATTTCAGTACTTTCTGTGGGTTTGTTTAGTCAGCCACACACACAAGCACTCTGTGGACTCACTGCAGTCTCCTGGCTGTCTGAAGGCAGGTCCCAGTAACACAGGAAGATCTCTCCCAGAATGGGGTTGTAGGGTTTTTTGGCCACGGAGCCCTTCCGTCCTGCGTGAAAGGCAGAGAGGTACCATTTCAGAACCTGCACCATGCGGTCCCTGGGATCCGTCTGATCTGCAATACTATCACAAAAATGCATTAGACACGTGCTGTAGAGATAGCAAAGCAGAGGCTGGCATGTTCAACTGTAGGGGCTGGAGGCAACTACACAGGGCTGAACGACAAGAATCACACATCCATGCATTACCCACCCAGCTACAGTGAGAGTGACACTGGGTTTGCGGGTTGGAGAGGAGTTACAAAACCTGATTGCGGGAGGACGATCCTAAATAAGCAATAACACACGACAGAGGGTGCAGTCGTTATGAGCCAAGTGCTTTCAACCACCCAAGAAGTGCGCTAATAACCAAATTCATGCAGTCATGTGAGCACCAAGAACCAAAATTAAAGTGCTTAGCTTGTTCCGTGACCTTTTATAAACAAAAAATGAGGACGCAGTAATCTAGAAGAAATGCACTTAGTAAAAATTCTACAAAGTTTATTTTAGCATTACGACATATTCTATCATTGAGTGTTGTCCTTTGGAATAAATCAGTGATAGTGGTATTGAAAATATCCTAAAAAAAGATGTACCCATCAATCAGTCCTTCTATGCATCTGTATTAGCAGCCACATTTATTATCTTCATCTATGAATACATCCATGCACATGTCATTCAATGATGTTTAGTGTCGGAAGGAGTCGAGAGTAAAGTTTTTGCATGTGGAACTGCCTTGTTCCATAAGGGAAGCACCAACCATTGCTGTTTTTAAAACAAGACTAGCCTATATCTTAAAATGACTTGCCTGCACCTTTTATCGTTCTATTGTATTCACTTTTTATTCCTGTTGCCTGCTGGGTTCTGTTTTAAATTGACAATGTACTGTTTTTTTTATCGTCTTTTTTTAAATTTTTTTTTTTATTTTTTACACCCTGTGAAGCGCGCAGTGACAATTCTATTCTGAAGGGCGCTATACTAAATAAAAATTGATTGATTGACATGACATAGCATACATTATTTGAAAAAGGACACTCATAAGACCTATAAAACCATCTAAATACAAAAAGTGAGTGTCATTTGTATGGGTCTGTAGAGATGTAGTGGTGTCTAAACATCAATAAAAGGTTTGCAGCTCTTTATAAATGAGATCATTCATCATAATGGTTTTGATGTTCTGTTAAAAGAAGGAAAGGATAACCTTGCAGGGTCTGGAAGTGAATCCTGATTGGATGCTATATGGGATTACAAATGAACAGTAAATCCCATTGCACAGCAGGTTCAGCCTTTAGTGTGATCTTGATGGGGTAAACCCAAGCTTGGGGAAAATCAAGCTCTTGATGGACCTAAAAACGCCTTCAAAACATTTCAAACTGCTTGTCTTGCAGTATAATCTAACATACCAGCACTGTAAACAGCAAAGCCCTCACAGACTTTAAATCTCTGCACCATGTTTCTTGGCACAGGCTACACTACAAAGCAATTGACCCTTTTAAAAATACTTGCCAATACTTCCTACCTATTATCTGTCAGATCAGCTGATGTGACGAAGAGCCGGAGTCGTCAGAAACAGCAGAAAGAAAGCTGCATCTGCAACCTGCTATAGGCTTGCAGTTAGCAAGAACATATTCTTTAGGAGAACACAGGAGGGTCAATGAACCCCAATAGTCAGATCGGACAACCAGTAAATAAACCCTGGTTTTAGATCTATGGATATCAGGATTTCGGGAAACTATAAAGGGGGTTCTCGCTTATTGATTTGGGGTTCTTAGGTGTAGTACATATTTACCTGACAAACAGATCAGGATGTGCAAAGAAGTCGGCGTACATTTCCAGCAATGACCTCCTCTCCAGGATAAACGTAGGAAGTACCACCTGCCGCAACAAAACAGGAAATGTGAGATTCAAAATAAAATGCTCCTTAATTTTAACTGGAAAACATGGAAAGACTTCTCGTTGAAACGTGTGTCTACTTGACTTTAAAAAGGTTTACCTCATCTTATCCCGAAAACTGTTTTTTTCCTCGGAAACCAAAACAGCTTAACTGCACTAATCCCATCTATGACGAATACAATGAGTTTCCACACAGAAAGGCTTATCTGAGAACCAAACCCAGGTAAAATTACAGGAGCTGTGAGACGCCCCTGCAATTTAATCTAAAGCAGGGATGGAAGTAAGACAGGTTTACCCATTCCAGGTTTTAAAAAGTTCGTGATTAATACGTGCTTGACCAGTGTACAGGTGACAAGCTCAAGTGTGTCTTAAACTCATGGTGAAATCAGGAATGGATCAAACTGCTATGCAATGAGTCTTTTTAGTGGTTTGTAAATCCCCTGCCACTGCCCTTTGTAACTACAAAACAAACACAAACTTACCAGGCAAGAAACTTATGAAGTTTCCAAAATGTTATTTGCATGTGCCCTTTCTACACAATGGCCTATAGTTTTCACTGTGGCAAATTTCAGACTTCACAGTAAAAATATTGACATGGGCAATTTGCCCACAGTGGAAAAATCTCAGCCAGTGTTTTTACAGATAACTCACTAAGCTTTCTTCTGGAGGACAGCGAGGGCTTATTTGGTTGATATTTATTATATTGCTTTTTTATTTGTTTGTTCTGATCCTCGCTATCAATGGCAAAGTAAATGGTTTTTTTTTTATGCAAACCATGTACTGTCCAGTCTGTGTACATGCTGCTATCGATCATTTACCTGCCTGGAGTTGTGCAAGAACAGCGCTCTGTGACGGGCCTCCATCTCAGGTAGCAAACCGTTTCTGAGCACATTGGTATCAGCACACAGAGAATTTCTAGAAGGGTTTTATAATGAGCAAATCTCAAGCCCAGTCCCTGCCTGCACCAGCACTGCTCCTGCCTTTTCTGCACTGGTTTTTGCAGTTTTCCCCAAGCTTTTTCTATGCTTTTACCATATTACCATACCTCGCAATTCTTTACAATGTTTTCACTGTGCTTTATTACACATTGCTATGCTTTTACAGTACAAAAGGCAAGCTTTAATAAGGGTATGGATATTACACAGTTGATGTTACAAAAATACATCTGAAAGGGTTAAAATTACTTGTACTGTAACACTTGAAATGTATTTGCTTACTTGTACTGTAACACTTGAAATGTATTTGCTTACGATTGTAAGTCGCCCTGGATAAGGGCGTCTGCTAAGAAATAAATAATAATAATAATAATAATTAAAATTTACAACAGAAACAACAATAAAACACCTTACCCAGCATTGTATTTACTAAATGCTTAAGCATTTTCAAAAAGCTTTGTCCTTCTTAGCAGTTCAATACAAGGGAATACTGTGGTAAAATTGAAAATATTAAATATGACTAAGTACTTAACCAAATCGACCTTTTATTGGGAAATGTATATGCAAGTTTAAATGGTAAACATATGCAAAAGATTTAAAATCTTCAAATCTAGTACATCTGGAGATATGCCTGCCTGGTTATTGCTGCAGGTCATATCCGAATGGGAGGTTGAAGTTGAGTGCTGCTCCCTTAGGAACAGAATGTGTGGAAGCCCTGTGGAGTAGCCATTTCCACCTATACAGAGTGCATAGATACTCCTACAACACTCATGCAATTTTATATCTGTCGAAGAGATTGGAGCTGGAATGAAAACCAGTGGGAATATGGGGGGAAAAAAAGTCTTATGTAATACAGTGCAGTTACATAAATTCAACATATTAAAAAGGTAGGTGGCGCTGCTGCTGTTGGAAAACTTGAAGTAAAGCTTAGAGCCTTTCTTGTTAAAATGCTGCATTTATATATTTTTTTTATTGCAAAGAATGAAAAGCACTCGACAAAACGAACAATTACAAATCAAGTTCAATTTTACACCAAAACAGAATTCCTCGGCGTCCGTTTTACTACATTCTTCCATAATCAAGCAGGATTTAACCGGTTGGGTTACATTCCTCTAAGGCGAGTACAGTATCAACGTTGGAGCTCATATCAATTTATAAAACGTATTAAAGAGCCTAGATAGATAGATAAGGTGTAACCTGACTGCAAAAGACAGTAGTCCTCATTAAACATACATTTATTTATTAGAACTAGTTTCATTTTTAGGGGCTTTCAAAATATCGTAATAAACCACTCCTCTTTTCATAGGAAAGTATTTATTTTTGAGCAGATTCGAGTTATTAATTGAAATATGATGCTACTTAATGCAATCATTTTGAATGTATTCTTTGCTTCTGACCAGCATTTGACCAAAAGCATCCGGGTTGGAGATTTCCAAGCTAATGAAAATCACAGCAAATAAAGCAGGTATCAATCATACCTGACGCTTTCCTACTGTTTACTTTGGATACCAGTATCTCCACCACACTCAATCACAGCACGTCATCAGCTAGGCCAGTCAGAAACTACAAACTGTAAGGGGAGAAACCTGTTCTAAAATTATTAACAGCTTTTATGCTGTTCCGATGAAGAACCCCAATCAAACACACTCTAAAAAGGCGAATGATTTATTACGACATTTTGCGAGTTGCTGAAAAAACAAAAAAAGGTGCAACCTTAAAATTACCCTTTTAGTCTTTTCAAACCTATTAAGAGCCTAGGATAGAACACTCCACTAATAAATCAAGAGAGCCACATCGTGGAGCTCAGCTATCCGTTGGACAGCTCCAGCAATCCCAGGCTTTGAAAAAGCATCACCAGACCCCGCGGTACTGATAGACAGCTGGTCTCTCACCTTGGTCAAGTCCATCCCCAGTCTGACCTGGGACAGCAGGTGCATGATGACGCTCTTGTGCTCCTCCACAGACTCGCCCTCCCCATCGTCATCCCGGTCATCATGGCTATCAAACTGATCTGTGAACAGCAGCAATGAGTCTCTTAACCTCCTGCTTTCTAACTGTCAATGTGGGTTTGTTGTGGGTTGGCATCAGGGATTAGAATTAATTATGCAGGGAGTCCAAGCAAGGTCCTGGTCATGCTATAAATGTAAATGTGTAGGCGTGTGCTCTTTGACAAAAAATGTTTCATGATCTCTGGTATTATTTCTTTTGTTTCAAGTCATTTGCACTGACTTATAATGGTACACCAATACAATAACAGCAAAGATAAACAGTTATTCTGATAGCTTTAAGTTCTGGTATAAATGGAAATACCCCTACAATGTAAAATGCATGTCTTGTGTGTTTTAGCAAAGATATTTAAATATTTTAAACAATGATCTTTTCTGTCCTGAATTGCATTTGGGCTTTTCCTGAAAGACTTGTGGCGGTTCAGCTACTGTATATTCTCATACTGTACAGTTAGTAAAGTTCTCTCATAGTTCAGTTTTCCCTGTACTTCACACATTAAGAAAGGTTTGGGACAGTTTTATCTTTACCTGTTTTTCTTTTCAATGTTACCATTAAAAAAGTAAAAGTAGAACACCTCCTCCCATAAATTGAACATAAAACAAAAATCAGTTTCAGGCATCATACACTCCAGAATATAAAGGAACGTACGCTCACTATGTTAATAAACAACAGGACATTCAAGATGAGGAAATGTTTCACTTCAGAGATTAAATAAATGGCTTCCCATCCCCTTCTCAGAAATTTACTTCAGTTATTTTTCTCATGACCTAATGACTCCAGCTGAAGTGCTGCCTTTTTGAGAAACAGAATTAAAAACAGGAATTAAACAAATGTTATTACTGCTATCCAAACATCATGCCTCAAATGAAATGCAAGGCAGGTATATCTGCTTACAAATCAGTAGTGACCTTTTCTCCTTTCCCGTTCCCTTTCCCCTGTCAGGATATAACAAACCAAGCATATTTGGGCGTCTGGCAGACTTGCCCAATTCATGAACACAATGGGCCAGACATGCACCATTATTGGGTGTCTGAAAAACAAACTTTAATCATTTTATACATCTTCCCCAGCCTTCTATTTCTTTCAGCTTTCTTTGTGTACATCTTTTCTTTAACACACACTAACTACTGAGTTGAGGAGCCAATGCGATTTTGCATGTGTATGGTTTGGCGAGGGTCTATTGTTAAACAATTCATTATAAACACATCTAGGATAACAAAACAAATCTAGCTTGATTTATTCAAATCAGGTTGTCATTTCCAGGGAGTTTCCCCTCTTCACAACCCTGTCCCCCTGGGTTTACCTGCATCAGTGGTGCCATTCGACAAGGAGGAGTTGAGAGACTCGTTGGTGTCTGGTCGTTTCAGACTGCTCCCTGTGCTGCTGTGGGGCAGCACTGCCGGGGTCATAGACGGACTGTGCAGAAAAAGAAAAAAAACCACAACCCCATCATCACTTTGTAGCACTACAGTGCCCTTTCCATCCTGCACTGAGAGCAAACACTCAATCAATATACATGACTCCAGCAGGCAGCTGCTTAGGCTGAAAAAACTGAGAATTATCCCACAGGACTGCTTTACACAATCATAAACCTTGGGTATCCAAATGGGGTCTGTGAAAGTGATGATAGTGATTTGTGAATATTGCAGTGAGCATTTAGAAATCAGGCTGATTGGTGGCTATGGAGGCAGTGAACTCTGGACAAAAAAAAAACAAAAACAAAATAAATTATTAAATGAAAAAGGCAGACTTAACATTCAATGGTAGTCGTGCCTGAATAAAATCTGTAAAGGAGGGGTGCTTAGAAAAGTTTGGGAAGTATTGAATTATTGAATAGGTTTAAAATACATTAGATACCCAAACGCTGAAGTGAACTAACAGAACCAACAATTATTTACAAAAACTAAAAAGATTTTTATTCAAATCGTCCATGTGAGTATACCTCTTTATTCAAGAAGTGCTCTACAGGCCTCAGGGAGCTCATACACAGGTGCTATATGCTGTTGAGTGTGCTATGGCACCATCACCTCTGTGACACGATTTGGACTGCAGTCTCCTGTACCGAACCAGACTGCAGGTTATCCGCAAACTTTATTCCCAGAACACACACGTATTGTCAGTAACATATATCCACAAACAATGTAAATACAAAAGAGAAGTCTGTATAATGAAAAAGTAGAGCTACATCCACATTGTGCAACCCAGACTCATCAGAACTGTAAAAGCTGTATTTTGTACTGCGTGTAAATTGTAAGAGCAACATTTCTCAATAACTTGTGCTACAGGATTTCTTTAATGAGTTTTATCACAGTTGGATAAGCGGTACGCATTGCTACTTAAATATATCCGTGGTTACCAGGGAGATGTAAAAACAAGCAAAACAAAACAAACAAAAAAAAAAAGTGGTAGGAATTATTTCTTTACTACTACCCTTAAAATATGAGCAATAAAATCATTACAAAACTAAACGAACATACGGAAATTAGCCAGTCCTTTGAGATTAAAGAACTAATTTCCAAAAGGTGGAAGGCCTTTCCTTGCAATGGAAAAACAGTGGCCCAGGGCTGTGTGGGGATTTCCATGACCTGATTCTTGTCATTTTAAATCAAACAGGTGACTTCTTATATTTTACTAAATGCGGCTCTGTAAATAGGATGGTTTGGTTATCTAGTAACTATAGTTAATACATTAAATAAAAAAAAATAAATAAAAAAATAAAAAATAAAATAAAATAAAATATATATATATATACACATACATATACACACGCATACACACACACACACGAGTGATCTGTCTGGTTCATGTGTATATGTACTGTATAAAGTTTGGATGAAATGAGTTTTAGTAAGTAAATATTCATCTTACCCACTCTCCACTGCCACCCCTCCACAGTCCCTCCTTCCCAAAACACTGAGACCTGAAGCCAGGGTCATTTGCTGCTAGACTTCACTTCCCAAGCACCCATATAGCGTCACTGCAATCCAGACATTCCCCTGCAATCTCTGTGCTGTTACTAAACACTTGAGGAACTGCGCGGATTAAAACAGAAGGCTCCGCCTGTGCCTCACGAGGGGTTGGAACAGGAAAAGGCAGGCAATGTTTTTCTAACTCAGCAACGAAAAGCGCACCCTTTTGTAACTTGAGGCAAGTCCCTACCCAGATTTGTCTCATGCGATTTATTAAAATGTAAGTTAACCCTGCGGGAATAGACATACAAACCTCCACCCATCCATTCTAAAAGCAAAGACTCACCTAAATGAAGCACTCTCTTGCATGAATGCAGTAGCTTTAATTATTGAAATACCTAAATGACATTTCAAAACCGAACACTGGCTTTCTTGAATTAAAGAAAAGTCAAACATATGTTTGCAATTTTAAAACTTCTTCTTGAGGTCATAAATTGGTATGTAGTTCAAGAATAGTAATTCATATTGGTAATGTTTAAAAGTACAGTATAGTTCTTTTTTTAGGAAGTTTTATAGGCCTATTATTCATTTCAACAACACTGTTCCAGGACTGTCAAACCCCAGGACAAGTCATTTGGCCGCCACAATCTTCATTTGCCTCTTATTTATTCCCAGTTCTGTCTGGAACCTCACTTACATTCTCCATCAGTGGCCAACACCAATAAACATTCCTCTTAACCCTTAATGTGCCGTGGACAAAACATATCTGTTTTGTTTAGCTGTTTATTTATTTATTTAGATGCCCATTTGAGAACTTTTATTAGTTACTGTAACAAAACCAGTGCAACACATACAGAAAGGCACTCAATCGCCTAATAAAATTGAGTTTATCAGATTATATACTCTGGATAACAATATCAGAGTCTCTAGACAGTGTTCCAGGGCAGTACTCACTCTATGCAGCGTTTTGGGGAGGTGCTGGTCTGGTAGAACTCATCTGCATCGTAGAACTCGTCCTCACTGCTGGAGTAGGAGAAGTCAGGGACTGTGTTGGAGGACAGGTTGACGTGGCTGGGGGAGGTGACGCTGCTGCTTGGTGCAGACGGGCCACTTCCTTTAAAAGATACCATACAGGAACAGTGAGAAACATCTGTCTTAGAGATTCAACTGGGCCACACAACAACCACCACCATGATGACGATATTTAGAGCTCTGTTTATTAATACCGGTAAGTAGGGATGCACCAATCATCGGTTCTGAATCGACACCAATTATTAATAACATTCCATAATCTGTAAAATCGGCATATTACTATTATGATGATCTCACAATCTCCTGGTGAGCGAGTGAGGAGATGAATTAGTGAAGAATAAACAGTGAATTAATTAGGAACGGATGGAGGGGAAGGGGAAGCTAAATGTTTTAAAATCGTGATGAATTCACACTACAAGCTGAGCAGTCAATGTCTTGCCATTGGACTCGCCTGTGCTGTTGGGGGTGGAAGTCTGGTGGTTTCCCATCACAGTCACCACAGAGCCAACCGCCAGGGAGGTGGGACGTGGCTCCCCTTTGCCCACCTGGGAACCATCTGAAAGAGATTGCAGACATCACTACAGCTTTCCGTCCAAACCGAAATGAACTGAAATATCAAGATCTGGGTTTTAGAAATCCGGGAACTGTATAGCTTGGAGATAGAAGATGGAAACAGCGAGTATCATCTACATGAACCAGGAAGTAAACCCTTATCTGTCTGCTTGCCATAATGCACTGCACAGCTTAGTGCTTGGGTTGTGTCGTCTTTTTTGCATCCTGCATTGTTTAGAATGATAGCTTTGTTTCTTTCTACAAGCACTGTGGGAGAGACTATGACAGAGATGCACTTGCAATTACCACTGCTAATGGCTACAGGTACTGGAGCTTTAGTTTTTAAAAAAAATGCACTTTAAAAATGTGTTGCAGTTACAGCATGTTCATGGTTAATAATATACAGTTGTGATTGAATAATTTAGTTTTATACATACAAAATGTCGAAAGTCATTTAATCATATTGTGAAAAAAGTCATCACAATGGGCAGGTTCAGCTAGTTAAACATTTTACAATACTGCATTTTTTTTTCAAAATCTAATGCCCACATTGGCTAAAAGGGAACACATTATATTGCAACCAGCGTATCTTTTAAATTTGGAACTACGTATTGGTCATATTTGTGGGGTGATTTCACTTTAGTTTAGGATTGAAAATGACCATTGAAATCAACAGAAACAAACTGGGTCTGTAGAAATATGGCCTTTGTACCAAGGTGGCTGTTTAATGAGGTTTCACTTTACTACATGTATTTGTTTTTCAGTGTATCCCCAGAAGACCCTGGATTTGGTACAGCTCCATTGAAGCCTGGCGGCTGTAGTGTTAACAAGCTGCTGCCTGCCACTGAGCCGGCAGGGTTCCAGAGGTTAAAGTTCAATCCTGTGTAGTGATTCTTCCTTGCTTTCATAACCCCCCTGCCCCAACCCCACAGTACAGTATGTATTTATCATCTATTTCTCTGATGCTGTTAAATATACACTGACCTATATTTCTGGACCCAGACACTCCTGCTGCCTTAATCTGTAGAGTTTTTAGATTACATGGCTTTTACAGCGCTGCTCCGTCAGGCAGAATACTGGAAATGTGGTCAGGTTGCCTTTAACCATAAATTTGCATGTGCAAACTTAACCCAAATTTGACCCTTTTATAATGTGGTAGTGAAATGAAGTATGTTTGAAAAAAAATAAACAAAACATTTTCACCAGCTACACATGGGTCAAATTTACAAGGACAATTTAGTGCTAACAAATAATAGTTGTGGTACCTGGTGGTAGGACAGTCTGGGTAGGCATCGTGCTGATTACTGAAGAATCAAGAGGACTAGGCTGATATATTCCATCCACTGGGTTAATGGTACTCTAGAAACAAAAACACAAACAGTCACATCTGCAAACACAAGGATAGAAACAGCAGAGAAGGACGATAGTCAGCACCAGTGACGCAACACCCTCCAGAAACGTGACATGAGGTGAGGACTGTCCATGTGACCAACATGATCACCAGACAGCGATGGCATGATCTCTAAAAGACAGAGTAGGAGGGGCGCAGCAGATCAATGCAATGAAGCACTTTAGCTCAGGAGGATACCCCAGTCCTTACCAACTTACCGCCTCTTGTAACCAAAATATAAAAGAAAAACACATTTTTCTAATAGAGTTGAGTGATGGGGGTCAGTGCGGCCTAGTGGTTAGAACAGAAAATGGACGCAGTGTGATTCTATAACAATAGCAATAGTGGCTGAGAGACGGTGCAGCCTATAGGTTAAAGCCAAGGACTGTGAGGCAGTGTGGCCTAGTGGAGAAAGAAAATAGCATGGCACTAGGAGGGAGAATAGGAACTGGAAATCACATATTCATTCACTGTGTACCTCCCTATCATTAAAAACAATCAGAACCCATACTAAATTAAAAAAAAATGTTTCCCAAAAAACAGATCTGGAAGAAACAAGAGCTCAGCAAAGACCAAAAGAGAACCAAATAGCCCAGCACCCATACAACAAGGAGGTAGAAAATGAAACCTGGAACGGGACAGGGAAATGACAGCGGGCTTCACAAAGCAAAGAAAAGGAGCTGAATTGCAAATTACTGAAGACGGTTTTGTGCCTCCAAGTCAAATTAATTGTTAGACGAGAGGAAGAGAGAGGAGAGTTTAATGTTTATAGAATATCAAACTTACTATAAGTCCATTTGCGTGCTTCTGTTCATTACTTTGGTCCTTTAATTTTGGAAAGAAAAAGATTATTTTACGTTATTATCCAGATTTTAATTCAGTTGAGGAAGTCCAAATATTAGAGCTTTATTTTTGTTTGTTTGTTTTTGATTTGCCTTCATTACTTGGAAATATCTTGCAGTGTTAATAATCAAAAAGGAATATTTCTTCTGTTGGCTATAAATTAATCAAGTTAAATACATAGGTTCTTCTTCGCAATTGCTTGACTGGGTGGACTGAAACGCTCAGGAGTTAGTCTAACAACCTTATTTCCTTTTAGTGGCATTTGATTTCAGAGTGCAAGGACTCTGAGAACCATTCATTTCATATGGGGATTTTGCATTGCAAAAATGTCTTGGCAAGAAAACTGTATACTTGTTCCTCACTATCTTGTAAAGTGCTTTGTGATGGTGGTCCACTATGAAAGGCGCTACATAAAATAAATATTGATTGATGGAATATTGATACTTGGCAATGACTCAGCAGGATTGCAGACATGTCTGTGCAGCAGGGATAGCAGCTTTTCTGAAATAGCAAGGGCAGAAATACCTGAAACATCTAAAAACATACTTGTACCATATAGCAGGGCTATGCTATGTATGGTTAATAGGGAGAGCTGGTGGCTAGTTAGTGCCCTCGCAAACAGACAAGCAGACCACGCAAAAACATTAACAGTGCATCTGGTGGCTTAGGAAAGCCATGTGTCAACAGCAACAGAAGGACTTGGGCACACAAGGAATAAACTAGATTTGTCTAGCGCAAGGAGAAAAAAAAAAAAAAAAAACACACACACACACACACCACACACCACACATTAGAAGCACAGTTGGGCCACTGCAAATACAGGCTCCTGTTCAGGCCTATCAGTCAGCAGCTTTGTTCACCGCATGTCCAGGTCAGCTCCGCCACCCCACCACACCCACAAACAAATGGACAACCACCCTCCTCAAATCACATAAACGGAGCATTTTCAGCACAAACTAAAATCCCAAACTGGAACTTATTGCATTCAGTGCAGAGGCATGATTTATGGCTTCCGTCAAAATCTTGTAAAATTAAGTAATCCATAAAAATAAAACAAAGCACTTTCAGCGAATGTCACCCTCTCCCAGACCCACGCCTCAATTTGTACCGACGATATCCACTGCCTATGTTATTCAGTTACTTAGAAGTTAAAAGCAAAATGAGGGTTGTTTGTTTCAATATCAAAGCAGTGAAGAGAAAGAGTCTGACCCAACAGACTTATTGCTTGAATATGCAGGAGTTTCTTTTGTTTACTGTCACAAGCCTGCTTTGTTTTTGGCAACACATGCTTCACCCCCAATCTCTGCTGTTGTGCTGTATCAAACTTCATTCTCAGCCCATTTTGTTTTAGCCTTGGTTACTTTGCTTCTATTGCCAGGCTGGAATGCCTTTTTGGTATCAGTCTAATATCGATTGATATTTTATACCTAGACATCTTTTTATATCTATTCATCTTCCCTGCTGGTGTGCAGCAATCGTGTAAGGACATCAGGAAAGGACACTGGCTGTTTTGGGGCTGTTTCTATATGTTGTGTTATTTGATTACTTACTTAGTTGTGTATTTTAAATGTGTATAATTCTTCATTTGCTTTTATATGTCTGCTGTGTCTTTCCATCTGCCATTTATCTGATGCACGATCATATTCTAAATCTGAGCGCAATACATGTCATCAATGTTAATTGTACATTGTCCCTGTCAAATAAAAACACATATAACAAATACAACATCATCTATTTTAAACCTTACAATGGAAGCCATCTGTACAGGTCATCTTTGACTTCTCAAAAGTCTTTCACATAAATTAAATGGAAGGCAAAGAAACGACATGTGTCAAGGTCCTGGATTAAATAAAAGGATGGCGATTATAATGTATAGCTATGGCACTGCCATAGCACATGGAATTCAGGCCAAGGTATCAAACCCTTCCAAGCAGTATTGCTATGCACATTCAGTGTGTATAGTGTATACATCCCCCACCACCCCATTCTCTTTTTATAGTTTACAATCATTCTGTGAAGTTCTGATTTCAATGTCAAGATCTGCAGATTCACGTGTACTCTCCAGCTGTCTCAAACTGTCTGACTGCCTTTGGTCATGCATGCAGAAGGCTTTGTTGCTTATGGTTCCTGATTTCAGAGAAATCATATGACTGGGCATGCTCTCAAAGCAAGTAATAACAGTCTTTAACTTGTCAGGTTAGAAAGAGATGAAACAAGAAAAACTAGAAAACAAACAAGTAAGCAACACAATTATTCAAGTTCCCTTCTGCTTGGTTTCTCATTTTGTAACATTAAACTGGAATCAAATTAAAGAATTAAAAGACTGGAGCAAACTTGTTTAAATCTGATGGCCCCATCTGCTGCTGTACTATAGTGACAGCAGGTGGGGCCAACAGACAAGGTAGAGACAGCTAAAGTAGAAAAACAGGATGGATCTCAATGTTGGAGCAACATAGTTGTGCACCCACAACGAGTCCACAGTGTTATAAGGATCCCCAGTCAATTCCTTGTAGAAACTGAATTCAATTAGCTCTGGGGAAGCCCTTTGGATCTCGGAATTGGAATAATGGGCAATGTGAGGGATAATGTTAGTTTCCATTTAACATTAAAGTTTCAACATTTGAGCGACATTCTGAAACCCGTTCTCTTGAAACTAGTTGTGCTGATCGTATCCCTTCAGCAGACAAAACTCTGACAGGTTTAAAAAAAATAAATAAATAAATAAATAAAGTAAAAATAAGTTACCTTGGCAATCTGCAGCAACACTATACAGTGTTTAACTGATTCTACCATGGCCTGAAAAATATAGAAAATGGCATGTTATTTTAAAAATAGCACTGACAGTTTTAAAATAAATAAATAAATAAATAAATAAATAAATACACAGGTGGGAAATGAATAGCTTGAGCTTGCTTCAGTAGATACTCACACATGTGGTTTCCTTTAGGTTTTCAATTTTCTGTAAAACATGAAGAGGGAACAATAAATCACAGGTATTGTAATGAAAAATCGACTAGGCTTTACCACACTGTACAACCAGACGCATGACTTCAGGGTTATTTCAATACCTGTTAGTTTGCATTAGTTGTAAATTCTGAAAGGTAGGCTATTCAAAACTTGTAGGAAAAATGGGTGCGTGGCTTCATGCAAAGTTCAATCCTTTTAAAAAGGAACAAACTTAAGAATGTAAATATAGGAGACCTTGCAGCCATGTGCTTTTCTCTGTAAGCATAGTATTTGAAAACCACCTTGGAACACAATGGATTTTCAGTCTGTATATTTTGTTTGTACAGTTGTTTATGGTGTAATGGTGACAAATCTTGGTGCCACACAGCAGTGAAAAGGAGACGATGCACCTTGAAAAAGGTGCAACTCAGACGTGGAAAGTGCGACCGGCTGCTTACATTTCCCTCAGCCAACTGTTTCCAAAGAATAGCTAACAAATGTTAGAGCTATTCATGTTAAAAGCCACCCACATGCAATGATTGGCAAAACTCATTATTTAGTAGTATTAATAGCAATTACTGCCAACTACAACCACAGTAATCACTTTCTCTGCTGCCTTAAGGGTTGGAAGCTACAAGCGCAGGTTGTCAATTTATATGGTGAAAGAAAACTCTACATTATGGCTACATTACTTCTACACATAATCTTTGCATAACTTTAGCTTTTTTTTCTCCCCAGTTTGGAACGCCCAATCATTTTTCCCCCACACCGCAGCAATTTCCCACACAGCTCAGGATCGAGCCTGCTTCCTTTTTTACACCCAGGAACTCGAGAGCGGATGTCAGCGAGCTACCGATCTCTAGAGAACAAAGCATAGCTTTAGCTTTTGGTTGTGGTTGTGTTATTGCTGTTTAGCCATTTGCATGGTGCATGAGGTAGAACTAGGTTGAGAATTTACTCTTTTTTTAAATAAGTTTAAATTTGCTTCTTAATTTTAAAAGGAGTTTAAAATCAGAAGTTTTAGAATGAATAAGAATTTAGAATTAATATCTTTCTGATTCGTGGGTGAGTAAGTCAGGCAAGGCAGATGATGGATATGATTGAGGTAATAACTAAGAATTTCTTTGACTAATGCTCTGACTAGAAGTCTCTCTCTGTATTTTCAAATTGACATCCATCCCCTTCCCACTCAGTTAGGCACTGAGAAAGGGAAACAGGTCATTATATTAATATTCCTAACATTACGTGAAGGGAATATTTAGTTGATTAAAAAGGAGCATCTGAGGAAAGAGTTGATGCCTTGTTGGAGCTAAGCGATGTGATCGATTGATGTTGCAGATGTTCAGGTAGTTTAAATATTTCTGCTCGCACCACTTCAATAGGAAGTGTTCAGTCTATGTAGCATTTTTAACTGGACGGCCCCAGTCTGTCCGCAATGGGACATCTTATAGTTGTTTATTTCCCATCACCGCAGGAAGACCAGTACCCAATCCATGTGAATTATAAAATATGAATCTGAAATGCTTGTGAAAAGAGCTGGACTGCCCTTGCAGAACCATTTTCTTGGGGAGCGAGGGAAGTTGAGCCACATGCTCATCCAATCCTTGGCCTCCATGTCCAATGCTGCCAATAGTGATGCACACCACACAAAGTCATTTTAGAGCCATCAGGTCACTACACTGAATCACTACTGTAATTGGATGCTAAAACAACAGGTAAAAGGCTGACTAACGCCAAAACTGAAGACCAATCTAGTAGTATAGGAATTAAAACTCCAACAGCAGCTCAGTAAAAAGTAGCCAAAACACTCTCATCTGGTTTCACAAATCCTGATTACCGCTAACCTCGGACTACCTTACCTACAGTAACATTGGATAAACCAAGATTAGTGCTAATATGGGTCTACCTTAGCTGCAATAACATTGGAGAAGCCAAGATTAGAGCTAAATCAGAATATGTGAAACCAGCTGACTGTATAGCCACGTTCATTTTTAGAATTTTTTTTCAGTATAAGATACTGAACCTATTTAGTTAGTTATCCTAGGGGTAATCTTTCTATAAAAGACACTCAGCACTGAATAGGTTACTATCCCCATTGCTTCTACTAATCAATTTCTTTAACTCTAAAACGTAACGGTCTACTGCTCAGTCTTAACTGTGCACCTACTCAGGCTTAGTATTTTGTATACAGGCTGTGTCATGCATTTGAAATTACTAACAAAACACTTAAGACAAAAGTTAATATTTACAATTCAAGTCACGTTCAAATTATATTGTTCAGTAAGCAAATCAGTGTTAATTTAGTTTTGGAACACTATGCCTTTAACAAGGAAGTGCCACCTCATCAGAAACACCACCTTCTCCTTGAAAATGCTTGAAGCAGGGAGAATAACTGTAAAACAGCACCACTGTTCTTATTTAAAAAAAGTTTAAGCCAAGAGAAAGAAGTTAGTTTGACTTACTCTTCTCTGCTCATCTTCTTTGCAGTTCCTGATCTTTTCATCAAACAACTGGAAGTGAAAAAAGAAGGTTGACTTTTTTAGACTCAGCCAGATGCAGAACTCAGAGCACAGAACACCCAGAGGCATTACAAATCAGATACAGTGTGCAACGAGGGGGCGTGCACGTCTGCACTGCCAACTGTGTGGACAGCAATCCACAAGCATCCTCAGCAGATTCAGCTCCGAATGTGTGCGGTTTTTAACCTCTATGGATTAGAAAGTGTACCGCGCATGCCCATAGAGGTGTTCGTGCATCGCTGCGCTTGTGTGCACTGTAGTGTGTCTCTTGTCTGTAACACATTGTGACACGGACGACTGAGCGGTGACGTCACGTCAGAAGCAGGAACAAAAACAACAGAGAGGAGTTTGGTGAAGCTGAGCGAATGCTTTCGCTCAGCATTTAATGAATAAACAGAACAGAAAAATAAACGGTTGTAACAACAAACACACAAAAACAGGACACGGCACTTTCGCCAAAATAAACAAACATAAACAAAACGAACTAACACTAAACAAACGGTGGACGGACAGACACACAAACACGGTGAGTAAACAAACAAACAAGTATCGTGCTGGAGCTATCAGCACGCGATAGCAATTGTTTGTAAATATTTCACTCTCCTTCTCTCTCCCGTTCTCCACTCTCGAACACCCAACCCGAGTGAGTGAAAACATGCTGTTTTATGCAGTTGTACCGAGACTCGATTGCTAGTCAATCATTCAATTGGAATCTCGGTACAACTGCACGTGAATTAATTAAGTGCACTCCCGTGACCACACATTACATTTTAACTAGCACGTGAAGTGATTTGTGCCCTCCGTGCCTAAATATAAATCTACATTTTTAAATCACAAGTGAAACACAGACCCGTTTATATCCCGTGTACCGATGACTATACACCAACATTTACACACAACACGTAACACAAAATACACACAGGGGGGGGCACTTTGCCACACACATGCACTCTGGTTTTATATTATCAATTGCTATTTTAATGTGTTATTTATTTAAAATGTCAAGTACTGCAGGTAACTATAAAATTAATAAAACACAACCTTCAAATGACAATATATTTCCCGTAATAAGTGCGTGTACAGTGGTGGTCACAAATATTGCATTGTCTTGCATTTTTTCAGTCATGTTCTTCAAAGATGGTTAACTGTAATAAAATTAACAATAATCAAGTATCTATTTCAGTACAATGTCAGTAGATATAAGTTACGTTGCAATCAAGATTCCAGCAATTACATTAAACACTCTTTACAATGTATGATATTATTGTATAAAATATGCTACCGATTGCTTCAATGAGTCTTGGGTGGGGCCTCCCTTGGTCTTGTTTTCTGCCTGCCTGGCATTGTGCATCGATATTCTCTTTATCCAGTTTTAAACAATGAAACGTGTAAAACATATTTACTTTTAACTGGTCGATCAGAATCTGCAAGTAGGCATCCGCTTCAGCAAGCTTCTTGTCGAAATCTTGAACGCTGGGAACAAATTCTGTTTCAGCCTCCTGCAAAAAGAAACACAGGCAGGCATCAAACTCCATTCAAAGAGAGATGACAACTGTTCCACTGCATTTAACCCTTTCCTCCTCAGGTACTCCACTGGCTTCCTCTATACTGTAGAGTCTATAGGGATCCTGTGATATGCTGAACACTATTTTACTGCAGGATGCATAGCAGTCTGAGATGTCTGTTTTACGCTGAGCTTAATTAACACAAGCTTCAGCTTCTTTCTTACCTATACTGTAAATACACATGCACATACAAAACACATAATGGGAATAGGAGTAGGGCTGTTAAACAAGCATTACAACCTGTGAATTCAATTTTGGACACCTCAAATTTACAATTGTATAGATTGTATGGATTGACCCACAAACTGCTGAAATTATACATAACTTAGTTTAGAAACAAAATAGTAGTATGTAAAAATTAGAAAATGCCCTTGTCTGCAATTTATTTATTAATTTTTTTATATAAATTTAGTAGTCGCCTTATTATTAATCATCTTATTATTCTCCCAATTTGGCATATCCAATTATCTTTAGGCTCAGCTCACTGCTACCACCCCAGCGGACTGGGAGTGGCGAGGATCGAACACATGCTGTCCTCCGAAGCGTTTGCCTTCAGCTGACCGCTTCTTTTCACACTGCAGACTCACCGTGCAGCCACCTCAGAGCTACAGCGTCAGAGGACAACGCAGCTCTGGGCAGCTTACAGGCAAGCTCGCAGGCGCCCGGCCAGACTAATGCACGATGAGCCGGGGACACCCTGGCCGACCTAAGCCTGCCAGCTAAATCCTGCTCTCCTGCAGGGGGTGTATCAACTTCAACCTCTGTCTCGATCTCCTGCCTGTCACTCAGTAGCGAATGCACGAACCCACATGGCAGACGGCTACCCTGTCACAAGCATTAACCCTTTGCGGTCCATTTATTCAGCATGTATCAGGCGTGTCAGGTCCAATTTACTTTCATACGTGCAGTTTATTTTAGACGCGCTGTTTAAAAGTATTTTTTTTCAATGTAAAACAGGTTTAAAAGGCACTGCATATCAACAGGACACTCAGTACTGCATCTCCAACCCCACCCCACCCCTTTTTCACTATATTTTTAACATACCTCTTAATAGTAGTGCATACCGATAAATCATCTCCTGATCACTCGTTTTATCACCAAACTCCTCAATAATGCGATCCAAGTCATTATTTTTATTACTATAACATCTAAAAAAAGCTCTGCAAATGTCTGTTATACTCTTTGAGCGCTGGATGCAGAAGCAGCTATCTTATTGGTTTATGTCCGTGTTACTATGTGGTGTCGGGGCTATCTGTATTCATAAGATACACCCCTTTTTTTCGGCTTCTAATCGGTCTCACTTGGCCACTGAATGGTTCTCGGCTTTCTCCGGAGAAAAAACGACTAGAGACCTGTTTTTAACGTTTTTTTGATGATGTCGGACAGGGTCCGACACTGGACCGGAAAGGGAAAATTGCAATGTCGGACCAGGTCTGACACAGGACAGCAAAGGGTTAATACCCTGTATCTTTACAAACAAGGGAGTTCGGGGAGCTCCCTATAAAAGCTGAATTGCAAAACAATAATTGTGTGAATATAGTGATTGTTACAGCTGTGTAGAATGGTATTTAAAACAGGATTCATTTATCCGACTTTACATATCCGCCCTTATGGTGGTCAGATACGCAACATTTTACTGTACGTGGTTTCATTAAGAGTTAATGTAGCATTAACACAAATATGAAACTACTCAGCAACAGTATTGGGGAAGCAGAAGGATCTCAGTGACAAGGGGCATGGCAGATGGTGCCAGTACAACCAGCGTATCGCTCAATATTGCTCATTTGCTACGGTTGCCCAGAATCGCAGCAACCATTTGAACCACTCAGTTACCTCCTAGTTGAAGTGCAGTGGAGAAACCATGGCATCTTTACCTAAACCTCAAACAAGTGGTCTAGAACAGCTACACCCAAGAAAGACCAGAGCAAACATTGCAAGCACCACATTATATATATATATATATATATATATATATATATATATATATATATATATTACAATAGATACAAACAAATACAGTACTAAGACAGACTAATAATAAAAGCACTAGCAAATTCAGTTGAGAGGACTCTGTAACAGGACACCAAGGTGAATGCTTCAGTCCCAGTTGAAGTCCTACCCCCGTGACTACAAACTCAATTTGCTGCAGTGCTCACATTGATCACCTGACATGCATATTTAAGTCAGGACTGCAGAACACTGGTGGGTCTGCTGCAATGTAGAAATGCCGACCTACAGTATGCAGCTGCTTACAGTATACTTATTCCTCAACCACAGTGCAAAAGAGGGCTCCTGTTACCAGTGGTGCCAATTTACTTTCCAGGACACTAAACAGATTCTCCAGGTTGAATACCCCTGGCTGTCTGGTGGAGGAACTCCGACCCTCCTAGTGAGTATTTAATTCCTCTTTACCGCTAGTGATGGATTATTGCATTATCTTGCCTTGTGTAATGTAAATGGCACGACTCGGCTCTCTGTGATCATCACCATTAAGAAATAGGCCAAATCCATGTTTGTGACAGGCTGGCTGCAGGGAGGAACTGACCAGAGAGAGAAACACAGACAGACGGTGATGATGAAAGAAACTGAGTGCGATGGTTGCACTCAGCGTTTAATAACAAATAAATAAAAAGGTTTAACAAACAGAACACAGGTCACGGCACTCGTCGCCAAAACAAAAAGACAAACAAAACGGACTATACAGACAAGACACGGTGAGCTTCTTTAACTTTACGTTATTATTAGTTTTATTCTCTTGACCTCCGTCTCCAATCCTGTTCTCCACTCACCGAACACACCACCCCGAGTGAGTGAAAACATGCTGCTTTTATGCAGTTGTACCGAGACTCCATTGCTAGTCAATCATTCAATTGGAATCTCGGTACAACGGCACGTGAATAAATTAAAGTGCACTTTCCCGTGTTCACATACTAATACTTTAAATGCACGTGATGTGATTTGTGCCATCCGTGCCTAAATACAAATCTACATTTTTAAATACACGTGAAACACAGACCCGCTTATATCCCGTGTACCAATGCCTATACACCAACATTTACACACAACACGTAACATACAATATACACAGGTGGGGGCACTTTGTCACATATACCCCCCCTTGTGCAAACCACACATGGCCTCAATAGCCACCTCCCCCCTCAGTCTTAAAGTCCCGGAAGAGGGAGAAGCAAGGTGTTTCTGGGGGGTGGCCATGGTGGAATGTCCTCTACTCCCCACTTCTTCGTGGCTATCAGCTCCCTCTTCGGGTGCTCCCCGCCACACACTATCCTGCCGCAAAATGCGGCTGGGGAGCTGGTCTCCTGACCTCCCCCCCTTTCTTCATGGCCGGCAGCTCCCCTTCATGGGGTTCTGGCCACAGTGTAGTGACCCCAGGCGAAGCAGGACCCTCGACGACCCCAGGCGAAGCAGGATCCCTGGCGACCCCAGGCGACGGCAGCAGCAGCGGACCCTCGGGAGGCGACGGCAGCAGCAGCGGACCCTCGGGAGGCACGGCAGCAGCAGCGACCCTCGGGAGGCTAACTCGGGAGGGGAGCCCCTGGCCATAGAGGCAGCAGCGGGAGCTCCACTCTCCCTCGTACCCTGTACCCTGTGTGGAGCGACAGGCAGCCCCAGGCGACGCGGAGCGACAGGCAGCCCCAGGCGAGCGGAGCGGCTGGCAGCCCCAGGCGTGCGGAGCGGCTGGCAGCCCCAGGCGTGCGGAGCGGCTGGCAGCCCCAGGCGTGCGGAGCGGCTGGCAGCCCCAGGCGACGCGGAGCGGCTGGCAGCCCCAGGCGACGCGGAGCGGCTGGCAGCCCCAGGCGATGCGGAGCGGCTGGCAGCCCCAGGCGATGCGGAGCGGCTGGCAGCCCCAGGCGATGCAAGGCAGGCATCCTTGGGCGGCGAGGCAGGCATCCTGGGCGGCGAGGCAGGCATCCTGGGCGGCGAGGCAGGCATCCTTGGGCGGCGAGGCAGGCATCCTGGGCGGCGAGGCAGGCATCCTTGGGCGGCGAGGCAGGCATCCTTGGGCGGCGAGGCAGGCATCCTCGGGCGGCGAGGCAGGCATCCTCGGCTTAAGCGAGGCAGGCATCCTCGGGCTAAGCGAGGCAGGCATCCTCGGGCTAAGCGAGGCAGGCATCCTCGGCCAGCGAGGCAGGGAGTCAGGACAAGCTGGGGTGCGGGTTTTGGCCCTCTTCTCGCCACTGCGGCTGGGCGGTTCTTCCCCATGCTTTCCTCAGCAGCCTATGCAAGGGCTGCTGAGGACCGCCAGCATCTAGTCCTGGTTTTTCTGGTGAAGGAGAGGCAGCTCCTGCTCCTCTCCTCGTGATGGTGGGGAAGTGATACCAGCAGGCATTCATCCTCTGCTGGTTGGGGAAGTGTTACCAGCAGGCATTCATCCTCTGCTGGTGGGGGAAGTGATACCAGCAGGCATTCCTCCTCTGCTGGTGGGGTTGGCGGAGGCAGAGGCAGCTCCTGCTGCTCTGCTCCTGCCGATGGAGGTGGCGGAGGCAGAGGCAGCTCCTGCTGCTCTGCTCCTGCCAGTGAAGGTGGCGGAGGCAGAGGCAGCGCCTGCTGCTCTGCTCCTGCCAGTGAAGGTGGCGGAGGCAGAGGCAGCTCCTGCTGCTCTGCTCCTGCCGGTGGAGGTGGCGGAGGCACAGGCAACTCCTGCTGCTCTGCTCCTGCCGGTGGAGGTGGGAGCGGCGTGTAGTCTCCTGGTGGCGGAGGTGGGAGCGGCGTGTAGTCTACCCTTGTTTCAGGGGACTGGTGCGGCCCTCCCTCTCTTGCAGGGGACTGGTGCGGCTCTGCCTCGGAAGGGGACCCAGCAGGCCTTCACCCTCTGCTGGTGGACAGGGACCCAGCAGGCATTCACCCTCTGCTGGTGGACAGGGACCCAGCAGGCATTCACCCTCTGCTGGTAGACAGGGACCCAGCAGGCATTCACCCTCTGCTGGTGGACAGGGACCCAGCAGGCATTCACCCTCTGCTGGTGGACAGGGACCCAGCAGGCATTCACCCTCTGCTGGTGGAGGAGGCAGAGGCAGCTCCTGCTGCTCTGCTCCTGGCGGTGGAGGTGGCGGAGGCAGAGACAGCTCCTGCTGCTCTGCTCCTGCTGATGGAGGTGGCGAAGGCGGGACCAGCAGGAATTCACCCTCTGCTGGTGGAGGTGGGAGCTGCAAGCAGTCCTCCCATGGCAATGGAGGTGGAACCAGCAGGAATTCACCCTCTGCTGGTGGAGACTGGGGCTGTGGATGCTCTACCTTCCCCTTTTTGGGCTGTGGACGTTCGGGCTCCTCCCACTCAGGCGTAGGACGTTCGGGCTCCTCCCACTCAGACGTAGGACGTTCGGGGTCCTCCCACTCAGACGTAGGACGTTCGGGCTCCTCCCACTCAGGCGTAGGACGTTCGGGCTCCTCCCACTTGGGCTGTGGAGGCAAAACCAGCAGGCATTCTTCCTCTGCTGGTGGAGACTTGGGCGGTGGACACTCTGCCTTCCTCTTCCCCTTTCCCCTTCTCTGCCTCCTCCTCACCTTCCTCTCCTGGGCCAGTTCCTCCTCTCCCTCTTGGTAGGGGCAGCGCACCACCGGGTGCCCGAACTCCCCACAGGCAAGGCACCAGCCTTGGTCCTCTAGACCACCGAGGAGGATCTCCAGATCCTGGCAGCCATCTCTCCAGTTCCAGCCTTCCATCATTGTTGTTGTTGTTGTTTAAACAACAAATTGCGGTTCCTGCTCTGGCCTGAGTCCTGGAGGCGCTGTAGATCCCTCTTCTGACACCACGTGTCACAAAGACGGCAGCAGTGAGTGACGTCAGACCAGAGACCGGGAGCAACACAGAACAGACAGAGACAGTGAGGTTTTGATGAAGCTGAGCGCGTGATCGCGCTCAGCATTTAATAATTAAACAGAACAGAAAATAAAAGGTTTGAACACACAGAACACAAAACACAGGACACGGCACTCGTCGCCAAAACAAAAAGACAAACAAAACGGACTATACAGACAAGACACGGTGAGCTTCTTTAACTTTACATTATTATTAGTTTTATTCTCTTGACCTCCGTCTCCAATCCCGTTCTCCACTCACCGAACACACAACCCTGAGTGAGTGAAAACATGCTGCTTTTATGCAGTTGTACCAAGACTCGATTGCTAGTCAATCATTCAATTGGAATCTCGGTACAACTGCATGTGAATAAATTAAAGTGCACTTTCCCGTGTTCACATACTAATACTTTAAATGCATGTGATGTGATTTGTGCCATCCTCGTGCCTAAATACAAATCTACATTTTTAAATACACGTGAAACACAGACCCGCTTATATCCCGTGTACCAATGCCTATACACCAACATTTACACACAACACGTAACATACAATATACACGGGGGGGGGGCACTTTGCCACAGTGTTCCATGTTCGTCTGATGCGATAACAAGCCATGTGGTCATTTTATCATTAGTGTGCAGCACCCTTTCTGCCATTAAACTGTCACGGAGTGACCCTAAAACCCGTCTTCCCTTATACAAGGTGCGAGCACCTCTTTTGAGTGACATGCATTGTTTGCTAGCCCAAACAAATGTTTTTAGTCTGGTTTTAAAAACAGATAGAGTCTCAGCTTCACTCACATGTGTTGGTAGCTCATTCAAAAGCCCTTCCTCCCCATTAAACATACTTTATTTTAGGGATTACTAGCAATCCCATATTCAGGGATCTAAAAAGTTACGATTGGGGGATATATGGGGTAAGCAGTTCTCCTAAATAGGTTAAGTTATTTAGGGCCTTAAGTTAATAACAGTATTTTAAAATCGACTCAAACTTACAGGAAGCCAATGCAAAGAAGCCAACACTGGGGTGATATGTTCCCTTTTTCTGGTTTTAGTCAAGATTCTAGCAGCAGCATTTTGAACCAGTTGCAAACAAGACAATAAACATTTTGGGATGCCAGAAAATAACGCGTTACAATAATCAATTCTGGAGGATACAAAGGCATGTACTAGTCTTTCAGCGTCAGATGTAGAGATCATACGTCTAAGTTTTGCAATATTTCTCAAATGATAAAAAGACAATTTTGTAATCTTTGATATGTTTCTCAAATAAAAGAGTAGGGTCGAAGATCACACCTAAATTTCCCATTTCTAGTACAGGTTCAGAAGGTAGTCTGCTGAAATCATAAAATTAAGTTTAACATGTTCATTATAGTGTAAATTTAAATGAAAATAACTGGACTGCCACTGTATGCTTAGTGGTTTTATTCAAAGGCTTATGCTAAATCCTTACAGTTTTTGTCCAATATTTTGTTAACACGTGAAGTTAAACTGGCCTACTGACAACACACTGAAAAGGTAACATAATATGCTGCTAAGAGGGATATATATTTCTGACCCAGGTAATATAATCAAATAGAGCTGGTGTTACATATTAAAAACATCTCTCTCATATATACACATACACTTGTATTGTATTTGGTAGCAAGGACAATGTGAACTCCAGTTCACCTACTGTTTAGGGAAAGGAGGGGTGGAAGATCATGAACCATGAGCTCATATTCAATTCATTTTGAAAAGGGAGTCACAGGTATTTTTTAGATATATTGTTCACTTAAAGATAAGAGCTATCAAAACACTGCAGATTAATTAGATTTAATTGAATTGGGTCTTCTGACGTATTAAATGGAGAAAAAAACTCTATAAAAGCTGAGGTAAAACCCCAGCCAAGTATCACTCGACTTGATCTAACAAGTTGCATGGTCCATGCTCTGAGGATCTCTGCTCAAGCTGGTTGCTGTTTGGTCGTATTCAGAAGTCTGCCTTTAAAGACAGCTCTTGTTTTTATGTTGTATTCTGCAACTACACTTCCATATAGTGGAAGGTAAGAACAATTTTGAATTTTTATCTCATTTATATTGATGCATTGTTATAAGGTATAGGATTTACATTTTAGCTTTGGATAGTGATATATTGGATGTTTTAGGATTTAGCAGTGGGCGCTTTAGCGGTTTGCATGGCTAGCCTAAGGGCTGGGTATGTGATAACCATACCTGTATTATTGTGTTGAAGTATTAATGCTGTTAAACCTGTAAAGGCACTAGAATCGCCCAGATTGCCTATTAGCAGGGATCCAAAGTGGCTTGCAACCACTCGATCCATTATTAAGCATTTAACAAACAGAAGGAGCACTATTACTGCTCTGATTCATTAAAACTTCAAATTAAATGAGTCTGTGTGATTTTCTTGATTATTAAAAAGTTGTCTGGATACGTTGCAAGCTCAGCGCACGAACAATCCACTACAGGAGTCCAAAACATCTCTGTCCTCCTTAAACGTCTCCCCTGAGTTTAAGAGTGTACACAGAGCAATAAAAGAAGTACGTGCGAAATCTGACAAAACTACAGACAGACTGCTGCGCCACAAATCCATATGAAAAGTGTGGCTCCACAAGGCTGTATACAAAACTATACTGCATCTCCCCGGATTCTGATATTCTCAATAACATGTGCTAAAGAACTGGATCAGCGCTTCTTTTGATAAGCGACAGACAGACAGACGGACGATTACTGTATAGTTGGACTAATCGTTAAAAGCTCAAGTGGTCCGTTTGATCCGCTGCGCTCCTTTGGTCCTACTGGGGGCTGGCCCATCTGTTCAGCCGCTCCAATCTGTCAATGTACTGTACAATGTTACAGACATCCGTTTACCTCCGCTTTTGCTTTTTTACGCTAATAAAAGTATAGTTTTAAAGTTGCATGCATATAGTCTATTGTACATGCCTATAGTCATATCAGCCACGAAAATACTGTAAACAAAGTGTATATATTGTGGTTTGTTACCAGGTCAGTAACCTCTCGTTGCCAGACATGCCCTAAAGGCAAAAATACAATAGCTTTGATTTTGCTTATTGTACAATTGTTTGGATCATTAAAATCGGTATCCAAATTAACTTGTGTCCTCGAACCCCCTTTAAAATTGTGTCACTGTAGATCTCCAAAGACATACTCTAGGGAGTGAAAATAAAAATACATTTTGTGCTAAACTGTTCCATGTAAATAGTTAATATATTAATACTTGCTGATTTTATATTTAATATGCTATTAAAATTTACGATTTATTGCTGTCATAAATCACAATAGTGTTTCTCCTAATCCCAACACGATAACCAAATTATGTTGGAGGTCACGGTCACCAGCACTTTGCTGGTTACAGACTCCTCAGGTCTACATCTATGCATTCTAAGATAAGTTTTGAAAGTCTGACAGCTGCATCACTCTTAAGAATTTCAATTAGAAACCGTCACACTGGCATTTAGTTATTGATTGCAACATGCTTTCATTATGAATTGCACTAATTACTACAAAATGCATACTGGTAGCCACCAGTTGACCAAAGTGTGCCCTACTACAAATAACCTAAAATCAATTTCAACTTCTGATCTCCACACCATGAAGAATGTTTAGAGAAGACACAGTTGCAAACAATAAAAACTGCAATGCTCACAGCTAATCTGTGTCAGAAGCACTTTGAGCATCAGATCTCTACGCTGAACTCAACTTTCCAGTAACTGAGCTGAACACTTTCCGCAACAGCAATCTACAGAAAATCAAAGACATGGATACATAGAGCGATAACCAAAAAAGAAAGAAATTATTCAGGACCTCTGAAATATTGTTCTGTAATGGACCAGGATCTTCAAAACCATGGCCCTTTGTGGAGCCCCCTATATGTACAAAAGCAATGTCAAGAGTTCAAAAGGACAAAAAGAAACCTGCTGTCTGGCCAGTATGCAGAGACCCCTGGCCTATTCCCTCTCATTCCTGTCTTTCTTTCTCCCCCCCTCTCTCTTAGTGCAAACAGTGGTCCTGTCTTTGATGTTTCTGCCTCAGCAAACTTATAACAGAAGCAAACAGCTATGCCGTCTAAGATATGTCACATATGCTCTACAAAACAAAAGGCTCCCTTTACAAGCTATTTACTTTCCCTGGCACTGCCTCAAACGAATACTTTAAACTCAATCTTAAGCAGACTTCTAGTTCTGAGCAGACCCATTTTCCCCTGCATCCTCTTGTTTAATGCTTGCAGTGATGTGGTACTTACAGGACGTAGATCTTTGTGGGACATGCCTCTCCAAGAATTACAGGCAAGATTAAACCTCTGCTTCCTAACTCCTCTGAAAGCGACAACAGCAGGTCACTGCTCTCCCTTCTCAACCCTTCTCAACATTCAATGAACAGTAAAATACTACATGAAAACTAAACTGTAGAGCCTGTTAAAAGGAAGCCAACACTTCCCTTATTTAAAAAAAATAATAATAAAATAAAAAGGGATTACACCGAGCAGAAAGAAACACACATCATCAGATCACCTCATTGGCCAAGCAGTGTGTGCAGTGCACAAAGGAGAAAAGCAATCCCCTCCCAGATTGGCTCACGTTTGACGTCATGAGACTGCCTATTTCCTGTAGTGGATTTTCCAGTGCGTACACAAATGCTTTTGGGTACAGCTTGCCTACACTTGCAGGAAGGGATTTGACTTGGGTTAAAGCACTACACATTTTAAGAGGGTGGTAACAGAAAGAACAGCCATTTGTGCAGTTTACTGTACACCCTTTAGAAATCAGTATGTCTGCTTAGCCTATAATCTTGACTGTTTTCCTTCTCTGTTTTTCTTGCTGTGTTTTAAAGCACACCTTCATAAAGCTGCCTTAACTGTTTTACACCCAAATACTCCTAATTTACTATATTGTTCTTTCATCAACAAAACCTCAGTTTAGCAAACCATGTTGAAAGATTTCTAAGATAAGTTTTAGCATTTTTTTTTTTTTTTTTTTTAAATGGAGCTTTTTAAATTTATTTTACATAACAGAGCCAATAATTTCAACATTGGCTTGTAAGTAACAATTTTCTTACGCAAAAAAGCCAAAACAAAAACAACATACAGGAGGTTGCTGCACCTCTCATTGTCCCACCAATTAGAACATATCTTGTATTACTCGCTGCCAAGTGTAAACACACACACACAGTATCAGTTTCAATAGGACAGATTGCTCTTGGAAAGAGGAAGCACTTTCCTTGTTGTTACTTTCAGCTACAGTAAGGAGAATTGATAAAAGTCCAATACCTGCCACAAATGCTCATTAAAAAACAAATCTCTTTATTAAATACCATAACATATCAAACAGGAAACATGCTTCTACACTAACTTTCATTCCCATTAATATTTCCATTTTAAATGAATCACAATTTTACCAAGGAAAGCTGTGAGACAAAAGTGTGCATTCCTACACACACGGTTATAAAAACAGCATGTAATCCAATCACAGCACATAATCCAATCACAGCGTCATTTGATTTAGAATCTATTTCTACGCCTCTTTGTTAAGGATTGTGCCTGGTTCAAGATTCAAGTTTATATAACAATGCCAAACTCCCTTGTATAACAGGAGATCTGCAAATTGGTAAGCTCCATTTTCTGAGGAACAGTAAATCTAATTGCAAACAAATGCAAGAGTATTGATGGAGCTTTTACAGTAACACAGTCATGTGGTAAAATCTTCAAATGTCTGCTTTATGATTTTACAATTGTTGAATTTCATAGGCCTACAAAACAAAGAGACAATGGCATTAGTATCCATAGATTACTTGCTTTTATATTCAATATGTCACCCCTGCTTTATTTTGGGCATTATTATGGGGCTTGTTGACACCCACATGCTAACTTTATCTGCATGACTTGAAACAGTTAGTTATACTGTACTCGCGTTCTTCAATGTCATATGGTACTGTATGTATAACTACAACAGAAAATGCCCAAACACCCTAGAACCACTCACCACTTCAACATGCACCAAAACTAAATTCTCAGCTCCTAAATATGGTTGAACCACACACCAATACGTCAAATTCAATAAGCTGTTAAAACTACCTTTCTATACAGAGCAACTGGGTCCAACGTAGTTGAAAATTACATTTTTATTACTAGCTAAATGTTTCAAAATCAATTTTTTTGTTGCCTGTTATTAGCTTTATTAAAATTATTACTGGTCCCCCTTTCACAGAGAGCATGTTGGTTCTTTGCGTGAATTGCAACTACAATGCTATAGATACTGTAAACTGCTGCATCCTGGTACCTTTGCCATTGGAGTGAATTTTAACTGCAATAAGTGAAGTGATTAGGCATCAGTAAACAGCAGCAACTTTTCATCCATCATGCTATATTTATTATAAATTGAAGAACCGAAGAAGAAAAAGGCAGATAGGGCTCCTGAGTGGCGCATCCAGTAAAAGCGCTCCACATGGAGTGCAGGATGCGCCCTATAGCCTGGACATCGCCGGTTGGAGTCCAGGCTATTCCACTCCCGGCCGTGGATGGGAGCTCCCAGTGGGGAGAGAACAATTGGCAGAGCGCCGCCCAGAGGGAGGGAGGGTTTAGATCGGCGAGGGTGTCCTCGGCTCACCGCGCACCAGCGAGCCCTGTAGTCTGGCCTGGCGGCTGCGGGCTTGCCTGTAAGCTGCGTTGTCCTCCGACACTGTAGCTCTTGGGTGGCTGCATGGTGAGTCCGCAGTGTGAAAAAAAACGATTGGCTGACGGCACACGCTTCGGAGGACAGCGTGCGTTTGTCTTCGCCCTCCCGAGTCAGAGCAGGTGTGTAAAAATAATTGTACATATCAAAAATCGGGAGAAAAATAATCAAAATTAATTGACTACATCAAGAAAAAAAAGCAGACTTGATTATTTTTAAGCTAATAAGTAGTAGAAAAATGGATTTTAAAAGGGTGAAAAGTTCCCATGTTTGTATTTATTAAATGATAGACAGTGGCATGTTTAAGGTTTAGATAACATAAATGTATAGGAGTGAAAAACGTGCGTAACTTTGCCTTATTTACAGAAAGCCAGAGAGTAGATCCTGTGAGGTTTAGATTGGGCTGCACACATGGCAGTAACTAACTATGCGGACACCGAGGCTGTGTTCTCAGTGTTTGAGCATCATAAATGCTGAAGTACAAATCCGGCGCCGAGCAGTAACAAATCGTACAGAAAAACTGCAAACCTGACAAGAATACTCACCAAAAACACACCGCTTTCTGTTAAAACATTAAATCCATGATCGATCATCCATTATTATAAAACACTCGTAACACAGGTAGAAATATTAAAATAAAGTAGCATAATTTTAGTATTTTAATGTGTAGAATCTAGAATCAATACAGGACAATTAAAAATAAATTATTTTGTGGGACCAAAAAGACTTAAAACAATCTAATTTGTTGAACCGTTCCACCTTGTTTTTCTGAATTGTGTAGCTCTTGTTCGGTCGAACAGCTCAGTCTCTTCAATGAGCAGTTCCAAAAATCTGCTCCCGTTCACATCCAACAAGCTGAACATGCCCTGGTCTGTATCATTACATCTTAAGCAACTTTAAATAGCAGTTTTTGAACAATCCTCTAACTTATCCAATTAGCCATACAGAGCAGTAAGTGTACCTGGGATTGCAGAGATGCATCAAGCTGATCCTGCAGTGGCCTCCTGTCCATGCTCTAGAGTGCAGCTCACTATCCCTTCCCTACAGCTACACAACTCACAGCTACTCACAGCTCTCTGTTCCAGTATAAATGGCAGAAAAACTGAAAGAAACCTTTCTGCTGCATGTAGAAGGGCATGAGTCACCACTAATACCATGCTCCTTCAGAAAAAAAAAACCCAACCTCCGAAACTATAAAAAGGTATTGCAGCATCAGCCATTCACTGCCCTTCACTTCATTCTGAATGCCACTTTAAGACCTTGATCACTTCCTGAGCCACTGCAGGTTCCTAAAAACACGACGCTAGCGTGATCCCGAGCAATAGGACAAGGTCAGATTGCTTGTTGAACCTGCAACACCAGCATTATAGGTATTTTGTGAAGCGATTTTATTTTAAAAGGTTTCACTTTGTGTAATGTGCAACTATTGAGACATAAAAACATGTTAGTGTAGGTATGGCATATGAAAAAGAACACAACTCTCCAAGTGGAAGACACTTCCTTTTAACTGATGCAACGTTTACTCTAGTCATTTTGGTATTCTTTATTTGCATAATGGTATAATTGGGTTACACAATTTTAAAAAGGCAACCATTTTAATAACTATGTTTCATATGCTACTGTATTTGCACAAAACAGACACCGAAACTGGATAATTCCCCTGAAAGACAGTCAGTATATATATATATATATATATATATATATATATATATATATATATATATATATATATATATATATATATATATATATATATATATATAGACACACACACAAACAGGTTTGGGCACATCAGAATGAACCCTCAATGTAATGTCTCATGCAAAGTTTCCACTTGTAACTGATGGGGTATACTGTTGTTGAGCCAGACTGTCTAGGCGTGGTGTACAATACTTTACAATGGCTTCCACCAATTGAGTTTCTTTTTTGTTGCACAATTTGTTTTTTTTAACTAACATAATGATGAATATCACAATGTAGATATTAATCTTTGTCTAAAGCCATCTAAATCTCAAGGACTATACCACAGCACAGCATACATTTTCCTCATGCTACCCGAGAATATTGAATCTTACAAACCTAGCCAATGTCAATAGCAGACAGCAGACAGCAAACTATACCAAATGACACTGGTACAGGCTTAGATGAACCTATATATGAAACATGTTGTTCAGCTACAAGCCTCCCCAACTACTCTTGAGCACCACCAGTGAATACATTTTATAAATAGCAGGCTGCTTTTTAACAAGCATCATTTACCTAAGACAGCTTTCTCCAAAAACACACAATAAAACACACACACATTACAGTACAGATATTAAAGATATTAAACTCTAAAACAACTGTACCTGTGAGTCAACAGGCTTCATTGTTGAAGCAGCAGGATGCAGGAATGGTAAACAAGCCCCTTACCCGCAGTTGAAGTGTGTGCCGGAGAATAGTGCCCTCTAAGGCATGGATCCACTTTTCTCTCTCATCTGCATCACGAGCTGCAGGGGGAAGGAAAATAAAAGAAATGAGAGGCAGAATCAACATAGAAGAATTGGACCGCTTCAGTGTAAGTTACACAGTCCTCGAGCTCCAAGCTTTGCTGCTCAGATTGTATGCAATAAAAGCCAAGCACGTTTGTGGGTTTCTAACCTCATTGCCCCCATCCAACACAGTATGGCTGGCTATACAGACACGCCACAAGCAGTGAGTAGGAGAACGAACAAGCACCAAGGGTGTTGCTTCTGTATTGCCAGGACAAAGCTGGATCGTTTATCTCCTCATCTCTGTAAAATGTACAATAAATAACAGATGATCATGCTGCCGTCACATGAAGAGATTACTGTGGCTCATATTTGTTAATGTACCCATTCATCATGTGCGGTACAATGAAATTATCCCTTACGCCATACTAATCTTGGACACATTTTAGCCAAATATATATATATATAAGACAGATCACTACGAGGGTAATGTATCATCTTTCAAATACATAAGTCTACAATATGTTCCTTATTGTGTTTAATATGATCTGGTCTATGTACTGTAATTGAGATGTGGCACACCCTGTAATCAAAAATGAAATTCAGATTTTTGCAGAATGAACTGGAGATCCATAGTACAGAAAACAGATCTAAATGTCTGATGTTAAAATAGGGAATAATTACCGATACCCAGTGTAACCACTTACAGTACAGCAACTTATTTCTTGTGAAGACTGATACAAATTTGGAAACTGGGAAGCATTTGACAATGGTCCAATTTGCAGTCTCCTGAAAATGTACTGATTCATCAAAAACTTTCACATCCGCCAGGAAGATGAAAACTTTCCAGAGAGTGATAAATATCATCTCGGGACAATCTCATCATCACAAGGTTGTACCCCTGCTGAGAAGCAGCATGGTCTCATGCCTCAAACAGTGGCTGCCTTGTGTGCCTTCTGCACAGGGTGGGGAAAGGACTTTACACTTCTAGCAACACAGTGAATCCAAAGTTAAAAGCCATCCACAGTATGTACCTGTAACAAACGTCTGTACAGACAGACAGTGACGTGCACATATCCCCAAATTATGATACTCTCAAAACCTTGTGCTAAAACAATGCCCTTACCATGTTTCATCAAAATGAGACAAGTGGTTTTATTTTTTGTTTATTTAGCAGACGCCTTTATCCAAGGCGACTTACAGAGACTAGGGTGTGTGAACTATGCATCAGCTGCAGTCACTTACAATTACGTCTCACCCGAAAGACGGAGCACAAGGAGGTTAAGTGACTTGCTCTAGGTCACACAATGAGTCAGTGGCTGAGGTGGGATTTGAAAACTGGGGACCTCCTGGTTACAAGCCCTTTTCTTTAACCACTGGACCACACAGCCTCCTTTCACTGGAGCAATCTAGGTAAAGTACCTTGCTCAAGGGTACAGCAGCAGTGTCCCCACCGGGGACAAAATCTGTATCTGTTCTGGCTATTGAGATAAAGTATGAAAATAACAGTAAAACTGCAGTGTAGTTTTAAAATGTAGACCTCCCCCAGATCAAAGTATTTTACCTCCCCACCATCCAGAAATAAGAAAATAAATTATACATTGCTTAAAAGTTTATATAAAACAGCATACACTAAGCAACTACCAATCATAAATTCCAATGAGCAAGAAAAAATTGTATCACAGCACTGTGCATTTCACGTTATTATACAGAACCGAATATGCAACACTGGCCCTGTTAAAGTAGGAGCATTTTTCAGCACCATTACACAACACACACAAAACTTGTGTCCGCCACCGCATATGTTAAGCAAATTGTCCACATAAAGTGTCGCCACATTAAGCAGCCAAAGATCAAAATCTTTTTATCAAGAGTACACTATTTCATATTCATTTTTAATCAAGAAAAGCCCACAAGCTTTACAGCTTATTCCCAGAGAAAAATAAATAAATAAATAAATTCAATACTAGACAAACATAATCCAGGATTAAAGTCATTTACACACAAGAAGTAACAAACTCTGGGTGTAGACACTGTAGTATATTTTCCTACTGCTAACTCCCTGCGATTCCAGATAATACTGTAATATTTGACTTAAAAAATGAGATAGTTACAGTACAAGGAGACAGTTCTAAAGTAGGTTAAATAACCTCCCCAACATGTCCCTACCATATTGTGCAGGTGTGGCCAGCTAGACTGAAATTAGGAATGTTTCTGTTCCATACCTTACCGTATACTGGACCTCCATACTGTATTGTGTGTGTCTATGCATCTAGCCCTTTAAGACACTCCCTTAAAACCCGCCCTCCAATTAAAGCAAACAAGCTCACACACGACTTATTTGAGATCATAATGCATTGCTTTGTTTGCTATGGAAATGGTGACAAAACAGGACAAAGTGGGCTAGGTTAATCATCAGCTACTGTATACGATGTACTTGGACTTCAAATAGGACTTGAAATCATCCACCAGATGTAAAGCGTTAGCAAGTGTATTTGTTGTTTAAGATTCGCTTTGACTAATTTTTCATTTTAAAACTCAGAAGTTTAAAAGCACAACTGTCTACAAAGATCACACAGCAAGAGCTGGAATGAGATTTGGAGTGTTTTTTTGAAGAACCATCAATTCTTCTGCTGTTCCCGGTATTTCTATTGAGGCTACATGCCCTCTCTGTACAACAGCTGTACAATTCTACCAACACAGCAGCACCAGCCTCTCAGAGGGTTTGATATGGGAAGTTAGAACAATCAATGCAAATATAATTCTGCAATCCTTAAGATCCATGTGTTGGGCATTTTCTTCAGTGATTTCTTGAGAAGCAAAACGTAAAGCATGTTAAAATCAGTGACCTACTGTAACATTTTAACTGTCAGTTGTATTCTCCTTGGCGTTTGCACAGAACAGGACACTGTGGGAGAGTAGCAGGTAGGTATGAGCATTATGTTACAGTTTAATACACTACTTGAAGCTTCCAGAAAGCGTCTGCTGAAAGATCCTTTGGGAATATGTATCATTTGTTGTTACACTAGTCTCCTGGTTTTGAATTTTAAATGAAGTATAAACAAAAGTGGATTGCATTTTCCCCCCAGCTCAAAATGATAGCAACACTATTCAAAACTAAAAGATATGTACGTCAGCCACCATGGTTGTAAAATGACTGCGCTCAAGATCATTATAAAATGAGTATAACCATGACCTGCTGTACATACTATCCTCTATTATCCTCCCCTGGGAGGAAACGAGGATATCAAATACAATTTTTCACAAACCCAAAAAACAAACTTCTGGATGGAATATTGTCACTGCAGGATGTCCCCTATATATTCCTGGCATTGTAGGTATATATGACAGCAACGCTCTTCTGCTTACATGTTTCCAGCAATGGCATGTATGGATTAAGGACAATATACAGAGCTAGCTTTGAATCCAGCTCATCTGATCAGCAACTTCAATTATGATATAAGGCTACTTAGGACTACTGTTATGTATGTTACACAAAGTTATTGGTTAGAATTAGCATTTTCTTAAATGTACCCTGCCTAACAGATTTGAAAATAAAGTACTTTTACAGTTGTTGGGGTCTATTTTAATTTTAAAAAGGCTAAAATAAAAGATACTCCAATACAAGGTTAGAGGATTTTGGTTTTCAAAAGCAGTGGTATTTGGTGAGTCAAATAAGCTACCAATCCTTGTGGGTTTAACTCACCCCCCCCCCCCCCCCTTTGAACAGAGGTTTGGCCATCCCAGTTGTAAGACACTTGAACTGACTGCACAGTGTTGATGTACTGTACTAACGAGACAATGAAAAGCTTGACATACTTTCCTGTTTTCCGCACGCCCTTAGCAAAGGCTGACCAGCACTTAATCAAATGTGCACAAATAATTTACACAGGATTACCGCCCTTGTAGGAGCCAACAGGAAGATTATATATATATTTCCTGAAAGGCAATCTCAGCCTACTGTACATCTAGCCTTGGGGTAGCTTTGCTTCAGTAAGTTGTTGAAATCAAAATACATATTTTGTCGTCCATTTTATTCCCCGAAACATAAATCAGAATGCACAACAAGGGCAAGAGATTATGAAATAGACAGTAAGCTATACCTATCCACTGTTCTACCCCTACAATGTGTTGAACACAGTGCACAGCTTGGCTGTGGTGCAGTGGGGGAATCTCAGCATCTTTCCAGCTCTAAGTGACTGAAAGGAAGTGACACTACTGCAAGCTGCTCTGCTGGAAGGTTCTCCTGTCAGACACATAGCAATGCATTAGACTGTCAAAGCTTAAGATATTCAATTCCGAGAATGGCTTTTCAGCCACCAGTGTCCAGGGGGGTAGAGCATTAACCACAGTGAATCTGGTTATTCGGGAGCAAGATGGGATCCATTCTTTAAAATAGAAACTGAGAAAAAAATCCCTTGATCACCACTTACAAAATAAAAATAAACATATATTCAAACACATGCGACAACTTGATTGCGAATTAAGGAGATGTTATACAGATGCATTAAGACAGTGTGCAGGCATACAACAGTCAATTGAATGCACATATTTCAGTGTTTTAACAGGGCGCCAGACTAAATCACAGAATCTGTGACCAGACATATTTTAGTCAGATTTTATAAAGATCAGGGCAACAGAGAACTTTTTTTTTTAAATTTAGTCGTTGCCAATTATTTTTATTATTTTCTCCAAATTTGGAATGGCCAATTATGATTTGAAGCTCAGCTCACCGCTACCACCCCTGACCGCTTTTTTTCACACTGCGGACTCACCATGCAGCCACCCAAGAGCTACAGCCTCGGTGGACATGCAGCTCTCGGGCAGCATACAGGCAAGCCCGCAGGCGCCCAGCCAGACTAAAGGGGTTGCTGGTGCGCGGTGAGCCGAGGACACCCTGGCCGACCTAACCCTTCCTCCCCCCGGGCGACGCTCGGCAAATTGTGCGCCGCCCCCTAGGAGCTCCCATCCACGGTCGGCTGTGGAATAGCCTGGACTCGAACTCGCGACGTCCAAACTATAGAGCGCATCTTGAACTCCACGTGGAGCACCTTTACTGGATGCGCCACTGGCGAGCCCCCTAACAGAACATTTTAATCTACCTTGTGAGGTACAAATAAGTTTAATCAGATACCTGCAGGAGAGGTCCAAATAAGGAGGACATCCGAGGTCACAGTAAATCCTAAGCTGCAAGGCAACTGTATTCATTACACTGGAAATCTCTCTATTGCTTTGCCCCCATTCCAGTGCATCCTTCATTAAGGGAAGAGAAGGGTTTCATAGCTCCTCATAGAGACCCACCTAGGTAGAGGAAATAAGCTGCCCCCAGCTTTTCTGACATTCTAGAAGCAAGGATGTGATACAAAGCTCCCATTCAAATTGCACTAGCCTATTACTCCTTAATGCTGCCCCTATTCATAGAAAGTCATGCTGCACTTTTGCCCTGGAGATAGCGCTCTACCCTTTATAGCAGTGAGAAAGTATTCTCCTGTGGACTGGAAATTGTTGTCTAAAAGAAAACTGAGGAGGATCTGGTAACCAGGGAAAGATAAGCAGGTCCTGATAAGCAGGTTATGCTCCAACAATGCACATTAATATCTGAATACTCCCATTTTCTATGGCAAGTTTCATTAGGATGCTGTACTTTGCATTAGTGTTTGTTGTTTCATAATAAGTGTTACATTAAGCCACTGTGAATAAATTATATATAAAAAAAGAAAAACAGAGCACAAATATATGGAGGGCCTTTGTAATCTAGAACATTAATCTACAGGTTAAAATTTGTATTTAAAAATATAGTAAAAACTGATGATAAAAAGAGAAGTCTGCTATAAAAGAACGTGACAGACCCTTGTGTTAGGGTTATTTTCACACCTTGCAGTAATCAATGGTTAGACCTTCCAGGTATCGAGGTATTTATTGAAAAGGGTCTTGTGAATTGCTTCTTAATTTGAAGCAGCGTGCAGACTGCTTCCCCATGAAGCAAACCACTAAAATATTTTCTGCAGCTTACAAAATGACTCAAAAGGAAAGGGAACATTTTTTGCAAATCGCAAAATCAAACACATCTGTGCAAGATTACTGAAACGATCTGCTGCTGGCAACATACATTTCGAGAAAGGTAATGGAAGGGATAGGTGCCTGGAACACAGCAGCAAAATAAATAGAAGCAGGTCATCACTTTAAATCTGCAGTGTTTGCGTTTCTGTATGCTGTGCAAGTTACAATTTAAATACAATCTACAGGACAGTCTGTGCAACATGACTTTGCTGTTGATCTTTTTGTTTCCAGACTGAGTCAAGGGAAGTTTTTATAATTATATATATATATATATATATATATATATATATATATATATATATATATATATATATATATACAGTACTGTGCAAAAGTTTTAGGCAGGTGTGAAAAAATGCTGTAAAGTAAGAATGCTTTCAAAAATAGACATGTTAATAGATTATATTTATCAATTAACTAAATGCAAAAGTAAGTGAACAGAAGAAAAATCTAAATCAAATCCATATTTGGTGTGACCACCCTTTGCCTTCAAAACAGCATCAAGCATCAATTCTTCTAGGTACACTTGCACACAGTTTTTGAAGGAACTCGGCAGGTAGGTTGGCCCAAACATCTTGGAGAACTAACCACAGTTCTTCTGTGGATTTAGGCAGCCTCAGTTGCTTCTCTCTCTTCATGTAATCCCAGACAGACTTCGATGATGTTGAGATCAGGGCTCTGTGGGGGCCATACCATCACTTCCATGACTCCTTGTTCTTCTCACGCTGAAGATAGTTCTTAATGACTTTTCGCTGTATGTTTGGGGTCGTTGTCATGCTGCAGAATAAATTTGGGGCCAATCAGATGCCTCCCTGATGGTATTGCATGATGGAAAAGTATCTGCCTGTACTTCTCAGCATTGAGGAGACCATTAATTCTGACCAAATCCCCAACTCCATTTGCAGAAATGCAGCCCCAAACTTGCAAGGAACCTCCACCATGCTTCACTGTTGCCTGCAGACACTCATTAGTGTACGCTCTCCAGCCCTTGGTGAACAAACTGCCTTCTGCTACAGCCAAATATTTCAAATTTTGACTCATCAGTCCAGAGCACCTGCTGCCATTTTTCTGCACCCCAGTTCCTGTGTTTTCGTTGCATAGTTGAGTCGCTTGGCCTTGTTTCCACGTCGGAGGTATGGCTTTTGGCGCAAGTCTTCCATGAAGGCCACTTCTGACCAGACTTCTCGGACGGTAGATGGGTGTACCAGGGTCCCACTGTTTTCTGCCAGTTCTGAGCTGATGGCACTGCTGGACATCTTCCGATTGCGAAGGAAGTAAGCATGATGTGTCTTTCATCTGCTGCAGTAAGTTTCCTTGGCCGACCACTGCGTCTACGGTCCTCAGCGTTGCCCGTTTCTTTATGCTTCTTCAAAGAGCTTGGACAGCACATCTGGAAACCCCTGTCTGCCTTGAAATTTCTGCCTGGGAGACCTTGCTGATGCAGTATAACTACCTTGTGTCTTGTTGCTGTGCTCAGTCTTGCCATGGTGTATGACTTTTGACAGAAAACTGTCTTCAGCAACCTCACCTTGTTAGCTGAGTTTGGCTGTTCCTCACCCAGTTTTATTCCTCCTACACAGCTGTTTCTGTTTCAGTTAATGATTGTGTTTCAACCTACATATTGAATTGATGATCATTAGCACCTGTTTGGTATAATTGTTTAATCATACACGCTGACTATATGCCTACAAAATCCCTGACTTTGTGCAAGTGTACCTAGAAGAATTGATGCTGTTTTGAAGGCAAAGGGTTGTCACACCAAATATGGATTTGATTTAGATTTTTCTTCTGTTCACTCACTTTGCATTTAGTTAATTGATAAATATAATCTATTAACATGTCTATTTTTGAAAGCATTCTTACTTTACAGCATTTTTTCACACCTGCCTAAAACTTTTGCACAGTACTGTATATATATATATATATATATAGATAGATAGATAGATAGATAGATAGATAGATATCTATATATCTACAGTACTGTGCAAAAGTTTTAGGCAGGTGTGAAAAAATGCTGTAAAGTAAGAATGCTTTCAAAAATAGACATGTTAATAGATTATATTTATCAATTAACTAAATGCAAAGTGAGTGAACAGAAGAAAAATCTAAATCAAATCCATATTTGGTGTGACCACCCTTTGCCTTCAAAACAGCATCAATTCTTCTAGGTACACTTGCACAAAGTCAGGGATTTTGTAGGCATATAGTCAGGTGTATGATTAAACAATTATACCAAACAGGTGCTAATGATCATCAATTCAATATGTAGGTTGAAACACAATCATTAACTGAAACAGAAACAGCTGTGTAGGAGGAATAAAACTGGGTGAGGAACAGCCAAACTCAGCTAACAAGGTGAGGTTGCTGAAGACAGTTTACCGTCAAAAGTCATACACCATGGCAAGACTGAGCACAGCAACAAGACACAAGGTAGTTATACTGCATCAGCAAGGTCTCTCCCAGGCAGAAATTTCAAGGCAGACAGGGTTTCCAGATGTGCTGTCCAAGCTCTTTGAAGAAGCACAAAGAAACGGCAACGCTGAGGACCGTAGACGCAGTGGTCGGCCAAGGAAACTTACTGCAGCAGATGAAAGACACATCATGCTTACTTCCTTCGCAATCGGAAGATGTCCAGCAGTGCCATCAGCTCAGAACTGGCAGAAAACAGTGGGACCCTGGTACACCCATCTACTGTCCGGAGAAGTCTGGTCAGAAGTGGCCTTCATGGAAGACTTGTGCCAAAAGCCATACCTCTGACGTGGAAACAAGGCCAGCGACTCAACTATGCACGAAAACACAGGAACTGGGGTGCAGAAAAATGGCAGCAGGTGCTCTGGACTGATAAGTCAAAATTTGAAATACTTGGCTATAGCAGAAGGCAGTTTGTTCACCGAAGGGCTGGAGAGCGCATACCTAATGAGTGTCTGCAGGCAACAGTGAAGCATGGTGGAGGTTCCTTGCAAGTTTGGGGCTGCATTTCTGCAAATGGAGTTGAAGATTTGGTCAGAATTAATGGTCTCCTCAATGCTGAGAAGTACAGGTAGATACTTATCCATCATGCAATACCATCAGGGAGGCATCTGATTGGCCCCAAATTTATTCTGCAGCATGACAACGACCCCAAACATACAGCGAAAGTCATTAAGAACTATCTTCAGCGTAAAGAAGAACAAGGAGTCCTGGAAGTGATGGTATGGCCCCCACAGAGCCCTGATCACAACATCATCGAGTCTGTCTTGGATTACATGAAGAGAGAGAAGCAACTGAGGCTGCCTAAATCCACAGAAGAACTGTGGTTAGTTCTCCAAGATGTTTGGGCCAAGAATTGATGCTTGATGCTGTTTTGCAGGCAAAGGGTGGTCACACCAAATATGGATTTGATTTAGATTTTTCTTCTGTTCACTCACTTTGCATTTAGTTAATTGATAAATATAATCTATTAACATGTCTATTTTTGAAAGCATTCTTACTTTACAGCATTTTTTCACATCTGCCTAAAACTTTTGCACAGTACTGTATATATATCTATATATATAGATATCTATATATCTATATATATCTATATATATATATATATCTATATATCTATATATATCTATATATATCTATATATATATATACACACACACACAGACACACACACACACACACACACACACACACACACTCACTTACAAAAGGTTGGATCTAATTAAAAACGTAGTACAATAATAACATTCTTACTGTTTGTTTTTTCCATTGCTTATAAAAAACACTGTTTACAAACTCTTCAAAAGGTGAAAATATAGTTTAAAAATTGTATTCCATAGTATTGTAATTCATCCTAATCAATAATACGCAACTGTGTACTATATAAGCAGCCATGGTCAATATATTCTATGTAAGCGTACTTATGTGTGCTAAAAAGGTCTTGGCTGTACAACAGCGAGAAATGTTCTTAGTTGTTTAAAACACCATAAATTATTTATGCTACGTAATACAAACAAACAGATCTATCCAGGATTCCTCGGAGTCCCGCTGGTACAAAGTACAAAACACCACTTCCTGCAGTCAATATAGCCAGCCCATCAACACAGACCTTTCATTCAAAATGCATGCAAGCAACCAAATCTTGTGCTCCAGAGGCCATCTTGGACCCAGTTCAATCCACATAGTGCTTTAACCTCCAAGCTACTCAACTATTTATATACCTGAAATAACTATTCAACAGAACTCCTCTCATTAGCTATCCAACCAGCGTCCTTTCAGATGCACCTCGTATCTTTATTTCATCCTGTGATGAGGTGAATTGTTTCTTCTTTCTTATTAGAAGACATGCAATGGATCAACATTTGAATTCAAATAAGTGACTGGGTAACTAAACTGAGGGAAAGTTTGGATCGCCAATGTTATTCCAGTTAGCCCTGGTGTGTTTTTAAGAGACAGAACATAAAGGCAAGGGCTGTGCCAATAACTGACCTTTTAAAAGGTGTATTTTCTAAAATTGCTTGTATTTTCTAAAATTGGAAAATTATAAAACAAATATAAAATATGGCTAGAAATACTAAAGATCAAGTTTACTTTATTGACAATATACATACAAAATCTATTAAACAGAGCCTTAGACAAGACTAAAATGCAGCCATCTCCTTTCTGTTAGTATTAAGTACATCCCCTTCATCTTGTGAAAAACTAAATTGCAACAGTCTAATCATATTAGTAAAGTGATGCACTATGAACCTATAGCACTTAGGGGTAGACTCAATCAAAACGAAGCACAGTGCTTCATGTTATTTACCTGTTTTTAGGGCCCTATTCAATTTAAAAACACACAAATATAGCGCCACTAGAAATTTGATTGAATGTTGCCAAAGAACAGTGAAATAACACAGCTGCATTTTTTAAATTGAATTCCCATATTAAATAATAAGAGAGTCACTCGAGTCTGTAGTTCAGATTAAAAATGGAATTGCTGAGAACTGGTAGGAGTTTGCATTTGAAAATTAATTTGAGCAGAATAGTCTGGGAACCCAGGACTGGGTGTCGGGCCCCTGTCACTTCCTTATGGTGCTGAAGTATACTATGCCCCCACACAGTAGGTTTTCTTCCTGTCAGCATTATTTCTAAATTTATCATCAACCCTCGTGTGTCAAACCAATGCTCTCATGAGTGCAAATCCCAGCTCTGTCAATTCATTAAATATTCAATATGCTAACTGCCTTTAATAGACATTAATTAAAAATCTTAATTGTTCTGTCTAATACCACATCAGGAACAAAATAAAGAAAATCAAGATAAGCCCCTTGCACTGCACAAAGGATTTTTTCAACATTACAAAATAAGACCAGAACGAAGTTGGAAAATCAAATGCCAGAATCTCTAATCCAGCGGACTCAATCTAGTACCTTAGAGACTGAGGAATCAGCAAGCTGCATAGAGATAATTGTGCACTAGGATTCCTGGCAGCAAATTCAATACAGAGGCTTTGGTACCAAGGTTTCATACAGAGCAAATTATTATTAAAAAAAAATAAATGTTTTAAATATGCTAGCACCAACAGAGTTTGCTAAACAAAGAGAAACTGTGATTAAAGCATTTGTCAGCTTGGTTGCATCTTTATAGCAACACCATTTACAATTTGCTCAACTTGCTGTAACAGTTTAAAGCCAAAACAATATTAAGAAGTTGAATATTCAGGACAGCAAAGCAAACATTAAGAAACAGAAATCCAAGATCTGTTAGAAGATTATAAACTGTCCTTTTTTGCTTGCTAGCATCAGGACATCCTCTATTGAAAGATAAATACCATTGAAAGCTTTAATTTCATATCACAGAAATATTGACAGCTTAAAAAAAAAAAAAGGCTACTAAAATCTGTTTGATGGTAGGGGATGACTCTTCTTCCCTGTAGCAGACACGGTGGGGTGTGGTGGTGGAGAGGGTCATTGAGAGCAAGCCAAGAATGGAAAAAAAACAGGGCTTACCCTTCCTACCGTAGAACCACAGCATGCAATGCCGAAACATAGCAATAGGAGATGGCATGAGCGTTGTATGGACAGGATGACAATGAAGAGACAGGTGATTGAGAGAGGAAGGCTGGGTGAGGGGATGGAGGTCAGACACCTGGAGAAGAGTCCCTGAAGCATCGCTCCAGTGGAGAGCCAGGCAATGGGATCCGTCTGCCTCCGAGTCCTGCGTCGCCGGGTAGCCGAGGGGACCCTCTTTCACCGCCAGTACTGCATTGAGGCTTCAGGCAGCACAGCGCGTCTCCCAAAGCTCAGAAATCAAAAGCCCACATGGTCATGCCCAGCTGCCTGCAGCAGAAAGGCAAGGTGCTTCCCACAGTCCTGTTCCTTCTTAATTTAAAAATCTCCGGTTGATCCACAAGCTTTGCTGCATCCATAAACACACACACACACTTATAAACAGCACAAACCTGCAGTCTAAATCCAGAATGTTGCCCCCTGCCCTGTGCAGTTTACAGATACAGTATATTCCTACATATATACATAACGGTATGTGCACACAGAGACATACGCAAACAGATGGATAATTCCTTTTTGCAAAAAGAGGGGGGAGAGGGAGAGAGAAGCAGTGCGCATGCGACACAGTACCGGTCTAACTGATTAATGGATGCAGACACTCCGAGTGGCAGCTAAGGAAGGAGCGGCGCCGAGCTCACCTTGAAAATGGAAGGTCTTCTGGTCCACGGTGATGGTGAAGGTACTGTCATCCTCGTCATCTATACCAATCACAGCTCCCTGAGAAAGAGAGAGGAGAGAGCCTGAGCAGAGACTGAGACGTCATCAGCACACACACACACACTGGGGCAAGGTAATGGACTGAAAGCAACAGAGGCAGGAGAGAAAAACACTGCAAAGCCAGCCAACCTAGGGATCAAGGCAGCTCCTGATGAAAGGGAAGAGAGGAGAAAACCAGGAGAAAAAGAACAAGGGAAAAAAAGAAAGCATTCGGCCACTTACTGTGCCTTTAACATTTTACAAAATATAATTTAATACACATTTAATATTGACATTGTATCTTTTAAAAAAAAATAATCCCATGCCACAAATCCTATTAGGAAAACACAGCATCTACAGGCTTAGGACATATATTGTTATTCTCAAAATCAAAGCTGTAATAAAATAAAAAAATAAAGTTGAAACTGTTGATTTAAAACTTGTAATACTGTGTGTATTCATTTTCACATTCAAAAGTACTGTGGATGTAAACATAAAGATTACACACTGTAATAGCACTTGCTAAATTGCTAGATCTTCTTATATAGATTGAACAAGAATTTGATAAGTTTAAATGTTAGAGCAGTTTGAAACGCAGACTTATAGCCTTAACTAAATGGCTTTGTGTTTAACAGCTAAACATCCTATTGCTGCTGTAGCTGCCCTTATCAGTGTTAACTACCAAAAATAATTTCCCCAAAGTCAAGAAAAAAACAATTTTAAGCACTTTCCAATGGAAAGAAACGACACATGACTAATTTCCTTTTAGATTCTTCAGTCCCTTTTACATGCTTCTTATTTCAAGATGAGAAATAGCTGGATTAACATCAGCGATCTGCAAGTCAATAGTGAGTCATAACTCTGGAGGGGTTTCTCATGGACTAGAACTCACTTGAACATCCACCAGAACATTTATTTGATTCGAGTCACATCAGTTATAACAACCATACCGAGCAGAGAGGATAAAGATCCCAAAACAGCAATAGCTGCAGCGGTCATTCTAAAAGCATTCGTTAAGTGATACTATATGCAAACAAACAAGTTCCACAATTCTGTTTAACAGCCGGTAACAAGTGATTTCCATTTTAAAAGCTGTCATTTTCCGTTTCAAGAAAACCCTTTCCCCATTTAATTTCCGTTTTTTAGAAATGTACACATTATTTTAATCAGACAGCAGACTTTGCTGCCGGTCTACCTGTTTTATAGAAGTAGGTTTAGCTGCGGGATACAAAACAACCCCCTGAATTTAAACAAAACATTTGTTAGTGGTTATGCAAATGCTACCTTTGCTCAATCATGATGAGTGATGATGTCATTTGTCCTATAAAAGTGCAGATTTATGCTGCTCCTCAACCACATACAGTATTACAGGGCATGCTGTGCTACAATTAAGATTTCACAACCATTTCAAAAGCTCCTGTGCATCCAGAAAGGCATGATAGCAGATAGGGGAGTTTCACTTTCAGTAGATGTTCAGCAACATAGAAACACAAAATATGGAATTGATTTCATAGGGGGCTCCCGAGTGGCGCATCCAGTAAAAGCACTCACGTAGAGTGCAGGATGCGTTCTATATCCTGGACGTCGCGAGTTCGAGTCCAGGCTATTCCTTTGCCGACAAAGGACGGGAGCTCCCAGGGAGCTGCGCTCAATTGGCCGAGCGCCACCCAGGAGGGAGGGTTAGGTCGGCCAGGGTGTTCTCGACTCACCGCACACCAGCGACCCCTGTAGTCTGGCCGGGCGCCTGCGGGCTTGCCTGTAAGCTGCCCAGGAGCTGCGATGTCCTCCGACGCTGTAGCTCTTGGGTGGCTGCATGGTGAGTATGCAGTGTGAAAAAAAGCGGTCGGCTGACGGCACACGCTTCAGAGGACAGTGTGTGTTCGTCTTCGCCCTCCCAAGTCAGCGCAGGGGTGGTAGTGGTGAGCTGAGCCTAAAAATAATTTGCCATTCCAAATTGGGAGAAAAATAATAAAAAAAAATTGGCAACGACTAAATTTATAAAAAAAAAAAAAAAAAAAAAAGGAATTTATTTCATAAACCAAATTCTGTTTTTCACATCTGTAGAAAATAACTGGCCTTTCCACTCTAAGACAGCTCATTGAAATTTCCAAAGTCACGTTTCTAATAGAACATCTTTTTTGGCTTTAAAAGTATGCAAGATATATTGTTTATTATTTAAATGGAGGCAGTAATTAGATTTGCCTTGGTCTGGAACAAGAAAATACTTCACTGTCTTCTTATACACAGCTTTTATGGGACCTTAAATGTGGTGAATCATGTGTGCATGATCCATGGACTGTGCTTCTTATGAGACCCAAGTGACCCACATATTACAGTGGTTCACACTGTGTTCTACAATAAACACTTGACCAGCGTGCTTTGTAAACACAACTTTTCCTGCAACAGCTTTAGAAAAAAACACTTCAGTAAACACAAGAAATCCCCTTCAGGAAATCTCAGGGTTGGGATTTGAGACAAAGTTTAAAAAAGGTTTTCTAATAACATGTCTTGTAAGGCCTGACAAACTTGAGAAGCATTTGTTTGCAAACAGTACAGTCTGAAACGGTATACTTTACACTGCTTGCTACTGGGTTTCTATTGTATTAGACTTGGTTGTTCATAAACAAAGCATTACATTTAAACTAGCAACAGACAACTTAGGATGGGATTGCATTTGGTCATTTTAGTTATCTGTTACCTGGTTCTATAACGCTGTCACACGAGCATTGCCTTGCATACAGCTGTAGAAAGCACAGCACAGCAGGATTTTTTAAAATTAATGTTAGTTGTGTACAAACACCCAATTTAATTGGCAATAATTACCGGGGAGGGGTAAAGTTCTCTTTGTGCTTTTCATACTGCTCATTATAGAATGAAAATGTATGAAATCTCTGTTATCAGACCACTTCAAAATTAGTTTGAACTTAAATCTTGCTGGAGTAAAGGACAACAGAATGTGCGCACTAACCCCTTTAAAAGTACAGGGTGTGGTGGATTGTCTCTAGTACGCCATCTTTCATGCAGACTGAAAGCTTGTTTTTATTATGTTAGCTATTTATATTTCGTATCATTGTTCTGCAATGCCCTTTGGAAAAACTAAATTCCGGAGAGCTGATACAATTTGATACTGTGCAAGATGCTTTAGAAATTCTCAGATAGGGATTGTAGCCAAGGCCATACTGTCACTTACAGGCTAAGCTTTCTGACATTCAAAACGTGCTGGGTAAAAACCAAGCATCTCTCTATCAGAATGGAAACATGTTTGACAGATAAAACTACTGGAGATCTCCATGAGAGTAACAAAGGGACAACTGATCCCACTCCAAGTGACAAAGAAAGGGTATAATGTGTGATTACAGTATTGACACTATCATTAAGTTGATCTTTATTAATGTTGTTATTCCATTATGTCTGATTTTAATAGTGTACATTACCAGTGTTTTTAGTTCCTTGTATTTAGACTGCAGTTTGAGGGGTAGACGATTATAAATAACAGAACTAGGAATCAGATGTTTTACTCGGCTACAGAAGATTCACCGATTCATTCACTGAAATAAATCATTCAGAATCACACACAAGCCTGAAAGCTTTGTTTAGCGTAGTCCTCAAAATATCAATGCTGGCAATGTTTTAAATGAGATATTTTTCATTTCTGGGAATAAACACTTGATAAAAATAGCCAAACTTATTGTAATTGTTTTTGCAATTCAGTACAGAACATTCAAAAAACAATCTGTCAATCCTCCACATTGGGACATTTATTATATAAAAAATGCTGTTCAAGACAGAGCACTTTGCTGCCCCCATGTGGAATGTATGAGGAACTCATAACAAATAACAAATAATCATCCTTGTGCTGAAAACATCACCTGTAAAATGTTAGCAGTATAACAAAACTACATTTTGGAAATAAGTCACTATAACTGCTTTAAGATGTCATTTACTATGTGTAAGAAGCAGAGGTTCAGAGTGAGATGTAGCTAGCAGCTTTCAAGGGGAGGATAGAGCTTGCATCCCTACCGCTAAAACTACCTTTGGTTAATGTAAACAATCTTGCCTGCTATTGATTAGGGATGTACTTTCTTTACATGATACATCATATCGTAATAGAAGTGCAGTGCTGCCCCTTTTTAAGGCGGAACACAAATAGCACTGTCTCTGAACTATGGCTCCCGACTACAGCGTTATAAAGGGGAAGTACTGTGTTACAAGACCAAAAGCACAACATCACTCATTCTAAATCACCAAATGGACCTTGAATGAAGAACAATTTTATAGTAGGTTTGGAAACACGCTATCCATATCTCGTTTTAGTTTTGTATTTTAACAAAATGGTCCATCATTAAATGACCATTTGATCTTATAACACATAATACAAGTATCCAATCAGGCAATCATATTGTAACACCACATCTATGGATTAGTATATTATTATTTTAAAGTGCCTTGCATGAAAAGCATCCCAATGATTTCTAGACAAAAAAGTTAATTACTGTGATAAAAGCAATATTGCTTAAACATTATATAACTAATAATAAATCATTAAAAAAAAACAACATTATATATATATAAAGTTAAACTAGGATTCAACAGCTAAGGATATCATGTCACATATGTACCTTGCTGGCCTATTCCACCTGTTAAAATAACCTTTGCCAATTGCTTAACTAAAAAGCAAGCCATTTACTCTGGATCTCAGACCAGTAGACTGACAATGTACTCTGTTGCACGAAACATCAAACATTGCCTTTTGTTATTGTTGTACAACTGCAATTTATATATAGTTTTATAGACATATTATAATGGGACTTGATAACTGGCTGACTGGTGCAAAACCACCTTTCACCTTAAAGGAATATTCAGCTATCCCATATTCAATTACCCAGAGTAAATAGCAATGTATTACATATACATGGGATTGGTACAGAATACAATTTTTCAAGTAAACAAATTAGCGGAGTGACTCTACAGCTAAGTAATTGCACTGTACACATTGTAGTAAAATACTGGTAAAGCAATAATGTTAACACATGACCCATTGTCTTGAATGTATCTAGGGAGGCTGTGTGGTCCAGTGGTTAAAGAAACGGGCTTGTAACTATGAGGTCCCTGGTTCAAATCCCACCTGACTCATTGTGTGACCTAGAGCAAGTCACTTAACCTCCTTGTGCTCTGTCTTTCGGGTGAGACGTAGTTGTAAGTGACTCTACAGCTGATGCATAGTTCACACACCCTAGTCTCTGTAAGTCGCCTTGGATAATGGCGTCTGCTAAATAAACAAATAATAATAATAATAATTAAGTGTATTTTCTGTTTCTAAATTCAACACTGAAGCGTTTAATAGTTAAGGATGAAATTCACTGACTAAATGAATTTCCCCTTCATTTCCTAAAGCAATCTGCTGTAGTTAGTTTGGTACATTGAGATGGCTACTCACTTGAGATGGCTGCTGTTCCAGACAACTGTGTGTTTATTTCCCAGAGACCTCAAGAACGCTCGACTGACAGTAGCAGAAATAAATGTCACTTGTGGTTTCCTCCCTTTTTTTGCTGGTACAATGACTCTGCGGTTCCTGGGAGTTGCACAAGCCCCACAGGGCGAGCCTGTGGTTCTTGCACAAACCCATCAGAGGCCACGCCAAGATTGAGGGACATGTCCTGAGGAGCCTTAATGCCTGGGTTTAAATTGTGTGAAAGAAATTCAAACTGTAGAAGTCAACACAAGCTACCGTACATAAACATGATCACTGCTTGTAGTCAATTGGCCTAAATACTGCCTTCATTCAAATCAGTAGAATACTGAACTTCCTGACAATGTGGACCAAAACTGTTTTCTTATGTGAGGTAGAAAAAGTTTTTTTTAAAAGCTTAAAAATATGATTCACTAGAACAGGGTCACCTCCCTGATTTCTGAACAATATGCAGTGCCTTATAAATTACAAGACACTCACAGAGGTGCATTACTGGAATTTAACTTTTAAAACTGTACCTTTCACCCACATCAGCTCGAAACACTTTATTTACAAACTCTGTGGAACTCAATTATTGTGCACCTGCACACCACTGCTTGTTTTTTTGTCTCTTGGTGGTATTTATGAAAAGTAGGTGGTTTTGAAGCATCATATACTTTAGTTTGTCCAGGTCACGTCAAAGGTTAACTTAAACACCTCATATTCCCAACTGAAGCTGTGGAGGCTCAAAGCTTGTACTGTAGTGCAGGGCCTAGGCCTGAACAAGCCAGTTTCCATAGTAACACATTTACATGTTATACCATCGTTTTTTATACACTGGGCACATCAGACTTTTTAATTGGCTTGTTCTTCATAAGGAGGGGATTCTCATAATTGAAAGGAGTTTTAGGATTCTGTTTAGGACTGGGCTACAATAGAAGCCCATTATCAAAGCAGGTTCACCAATAATTGGAACAGGTAAACAAATATAAAAATCGTAACCGCTTCATCATTTATGGAATCTTGATGCATTAAACCATTGTAATTCAATACTGAGAGTTAAAATGAATGTGCATTTTTAATAAATACAAAACTAAAACACAAGCGGATTTACATTTTAAAATGAAATGCACATTATTAAAGTCTCAAACACAGACTAAAAATTAATTTTAAATATTTCAATTTCTGCTTTATCATGTTTTAAATATGCGGGGTTGTTTTTTAAAGTAATGCTACACCCAATTTTACAGCTGGTTAAGACTGAAGTACAACATCTAAATTAGGTGGCAAAGTCACTTAGCAAGACCAAGTTTAACTACCACCACAGTACAAATAAATCAGCGGTGTCCCGCGATGATGTTACATTGTACAGGTAAACATGATCTTCCAGTTTCTTTACATTCTCAAAGGTACAGTAGATTTGGCTGTAGGGACAACTTCAATCTCTAGCAACATGGGTATGGTCCTGCATCTAAATTACATGTTTGCGATTTCTGGTATAGCAAAACACAAATCATAGTAGATAAGGGGATTGAATTCAAATGCGGTAGCCTACGAAACACATCACATGCTGTACCAGGTAAAGTGTACAGTACATCGTTATTTACCTGAAGTCGCACACAGCCTCTTCGGGAACCCCTCATCATTTTATCCTTGGACTAGAAAGGAAACAGGAAGAAAAAAAATCAACAAGACCATTCCACCAGAGATCACTGGGATATGCAGTACAGTAGGATATACAGTGTGACACTCCCCCCCCCCCCCCCCAGCAAGACCTGTTAGTGAAATCTGGTCAACCAGCTGGTGTCCATTTTCTTTCCTCAAGAAGCTATTCACAACAAGTACTTAACTAAATCTGCATTTGTAGAATTAGATTCAACACCTTTTGTCATTCCGTACTAGAGATCCAAAAATGCGCAAGTAAAATAAGTTATCTGTATTCAAAGCAAATATTAACTGCATTCCATTCAACTACAGTAACATTATTAAGCCACGCATGACATTATCTCCCGCTGGGCCAGTATGTCCCCAGAGACACGGCTATACTGCAGTGGAGGTGATTGTATGAACATACTGTTGCTCTTCAGAGCTTTACACAGCCTACTGTATATCTATAAAACTGCTTATCAAAGTGGGATGAAACTTGCCCAGGGCATTGTTAAGCACAATGTATCAGAATATACAGGTATATGGATGGAGACATTCTGTCTGACTGTAAAGGTCTGATTACACTGGTAGCGGAAAGTGGTAAAGCATGCGGCAAAAAAAAAAGAATCCATCAACTGAAGTGCTGTTGTGTGACGTTATCTGTACAGTGAGAGATGGCGAACAAAAGACTGATTTTTGAGGTGCAAAAATGCCCTCAACTAAGCTGCGTCCCTTCCAGATTATAAGGATACGCTAAAAAAGCAAGACACCTGGGACACCATTGCGGCCAAACTGGACAGGTCAGGTAAAAATATTTGCATTTGAAGAGCAACAGAAAACACACACTACATAGCATACTGTATGCCACAGACTTCCATAAAACTCTAGGATTCGCCATGCCAGGTAAACAGTTCAGTCATGCAATGCACATTATCTTTATATGGTGCGGAATAACACTGTTTGGTTCAGAGCTAAAATAAAACGATTATATATAATGTAATTATAATATAATGTTTATTAATATAAATATAATGGTCACTCTGGAGAATGCTACACAGGTGAAACGCTGCATGTTTTTTTTTTTTTTTAAATACACACAAATATATTTAATCTTTATTTCTTGACATCCTTCATCAATTATTCATTTTTTCTCAACAGTAACATGTGATAATACATTTACATATACCACGAATTTCCCGCCACCAGTGTAATCAGACCTCAACACTTACATTTTTACATGCATCTCGAGGAGTCCTTGTGCAATTGTGATTAGACTTGCTAAGTGTATTTTCTAGGGATGGTTATAGTTTAGAATTTAAACCTAGTTATGTTTTCCAAGTATAATCCACCCCAGGGTGTTTCTGTGCTTGATTTTAATTTTTTAATATTTTACTCACCCAATAAATAGTTTTTAAAAGAGGAAATGGCACAAATTATTCCTTCTTGCTTGAAGAATCAAAAGTTTCTTACATTTAATTTCTTAAAGGAAAACTCCTTTGATTCACCAACTGATCATGATTTGGACAAAACTCACGACTGGTCGGGTTTTAAAACAGAACGGAAGGGTATTCAGTACAAGCAATAGGGATTAGCAATGCTGCAGGTGGTGGGGGGTGGGGATTTACAATGTATTTTTTCAGCTGGATCTGTGGTTTTTCCAAGCCATGTCAATACTTTGACTGGGCTGTGGTGCTGGGGCATGCCTTCATAGATCTCCAGATTCTGATTCTCTCAATAACTTGAGCTAAAGAATACCAGAAATCGAAAGCTAGAACAGGACAGCAGGGCAGAAAAGCCTGGCACACACCTCAGTGATAACTGGGGGTTGATGCTTCGAGAATAAAAAATATTTAACTGGTACAGAGATCTCACAGTCACAGATCATTCAGTTACAGTCACAGGAAGCTTAAACCTCTGAAAATAATGCACAAAGGCATTTTGGAAAACAAAAATATGCACAGACACCGATCATTGTGACGGGGAAATTAGGAACAAAATTGCGCAGCATAAACATTTAATTTTGCCTGGTATTGATACAGAACATAGTTGCTAACTCAGCCACCCGCATCACTGCTTGGCAAGGCTTTACTCTGCACATGACCATCACATGACAACTGAAAACGCTGCAGTTACTGAAGGTTGGCAGACTAGCCCAGAATTGATTCGAAATTCTATTTACTGATAAATGACAGGCTTATTGTCTCAGTCTGTATAAAGGTCAGAAAACTGCAGTAGTACAGAAGAACTTAGTTATGGAAAAACATCCATAACTCAAAATTCTCAATCACAAAATTTTTAAACTGGAAAACATAAATAATTGACATCACTTAGGCTAGTAGCTACAGACTGTACAGATGGCTAACATTGTGCCCATTTATTTTATCATTCTAAAAATGATAATGTAACGATAGGTGATCCTGGTTGATTTGGACGTACAAGATGCATAAACCTTTGATGATGGCAACTTACTGAACAAAGCAGAGCAAACACCACTGGTTATTTAGTAAAAACAAACATGTCAGTAACTCTCAATACATGCTAAAGAATATCCTTACCAATTTCATTAATTATTTTAGAGCGACAGACACCTCCTTACAGAACCCCTATTGACCGATACTTTTAAGCAACAACAGTTTTAAACTATAGCTGAAGAATGTTCTACCAAATTACAACCGCAATCGGAAAAGATCATCAGCTTGAAAACAATACTGTACAACCAACCATGAAAATATTCCTGGAATAAGAGAAGGGCTGCTAGACCTCACTAATACAGTTAAGCAGTTTGTCATCGGGACTGTTAAAATTAGAGACCTCTGACATAACAATTTAGTAGACAGATTCAGTTTGTCAGGTGTTGAAAATGTTCAGGAGATATACTTCAGGGCAAAGTCTCTTCTCAAGAATGGGCCATGCATACTAAATCAATCAAACACCTGCACACTGCCCATTGGTGTTTTCATTGCCAACAAGCCTGTGGAATGCTGGGATTGTTTGGGATACAAATGTTTAAACATACAATATGCCACAAAGGGGCCCTATCTGTTCCTTGTTCATGTAATGCAACTGTAGAATTGTACATTGGGGTGGGGGCTTCAATAACAACATGTATGGAGCTACTGCCTATTGTGCACCCAAAAAGAAAACAATGCTCGGTCTCATCTGAATTTGCTGGTTCATGTGTGGACTGTGTTATCAGAATTTTTTGCTGACTCAAATATCTCAAAACAGAGTAGTACAATAAACATTACGAATTGGCGCAGATACTCCCTATTACAGATATAGTATCAGGTTCGTATTTAGCGAATGGTATTTGAATATCTGTTCACAGTTAATATCACCGATAAACCAAGTTTGCCAGCACTTTATGCATCTGTTTTTGTTTGCAAGGATAAGCTTTGCTTTTTTGTACATTGAATCTGTAGGGTAGTAGTCACCCATTTATGGGTCTCTTGTGTTACAAAACCATCACTTTTTGTTTTGTTTTTAACATAACGCATAAAACAAAATTAACCACGGCTGGTATTGAATTTGTTGCGATTAGTCTAGAAAAACAAAACTGCCTGCGATCGTTGCTGGCTACTATTGCAGTTTAAAAAAAAAATGCGGTACAGGTAATATTGGAAAAAGGCGTTTAAAATTCGAACCATTTGCACGACATCAAACAAAATCACCTAACATCTGCAAACATCTAGCCACAACCCTAACTCACGCCCTGGACCTACTGCATCCCAGACCAGAGATGCACAATCCCAAATTCTAGCACGAAGACCTGCCCTCTCTATATTCCGATTGGCTACCCCAAGACAAACTCATGCGACTAGTGGCTAGATTTGCCGTCGATCTAAATCCCCGCCCCTTTTTTCCCCAGCTGAGATTCCCAACTCCTGGCAACAGGCCTCCCCTAAGTCAAGCAGTTATGTAACACACTTACACAAAATAAATAAAGGGCAGCTCAACAGGCCCCTGCCAATACCGATTCTCTGCATTTGCTCAGCATTCTTACCGTATAGTAAGATAGCAGACCGGCGTTATAATCTAAAACGAACCAACGATACTGCCAACCTTTCATGACGTTAGTCCATTTGCTGAGTGGCCCTTCCATGATGGACGCCATCTTTAAACTTCAGTTCGAGGCAGGAGGGGGCGGGGCGGTATAGGAGAAGTGGAAGGCCAACGTCACTGAGTGCATCTTGGAGAGGGCGTGCCAAAAGGAGACAAAACAGGGAGATTGCTCAATGTGTGCAGTTAACGTAGTAATTCACATAATATAACAGGACATAATAAAACTCTTTATCATCCACATTTAAGAAAGCTGTAGCCAGTAGTAGAAAGCAAAGCGTTTATATTATTTTACAAAATTGTAAACAAAATGGCATGATTAGATGGAGAACAGGTTTTGTGAGTTTTGTTGGTCACGCTGGTTGAAAAGTACAGAACTGTTCATGCTTGTTAACGCTGGCATTAATTCAATAAAAACAAACAAACAAACAAAAAAGGCACAGTTCTTCTAAAGCTGCAGTGTCCCATAGTTACGCGTAAGTTTTTGAGTCTTGCATTGTAAGAACATAAGAATGTAAGAAAGGTTACAAACGAGAGGAGGCCATTCGTCCCATCTTGCTCGTTTGGTTGTTATTAGCTTATTGCTACCATAATCTCATCAAGCAGCTTCTTGAAGCATCCCAGGGTGTCAGCTTCAACAACATTACTGGGGAGTTGGTTCCAGACTTCCACAATTCTCTGTGTAAGAAAGTGCGTCCTATTTTCTGTTCTGAATGCCCCTTTATCTAATCTCTATTTGTGTCCCCTGGTCCTTGTTTCTTTTTTCAGGTCAAAAAAGTCCCCTGGGTCGACATTGAATTTTGAATGTTTGAATCAGACCGCCGCGTAGTCTTCTTTGTTAAAGACTGAATAGATTCAATTCTTTTAGCCTGTTTGCATATGACATGCCTTTTAAACCCGGGATAATTCTGGTTGCTCTTCTTTGCACTCTTTCTAGAGCAGCAATATCCTTTTTGTAACGAGGTGACCAGAACTGAACACAATATTCTAGGTGAGGTCTTACTAATGCATTGTAAAGTTTTAACATTACTTCCCTTGATTTAAATTCAACACTTCTCACAATATATCTGATCATCTTGTTGGCCTTTTTTATAGCTTCCCCACATTGTCTGAATGCCCCTTTATCTAATCTCCATTTGTCACCCTTGGTCCATGTTTCCTTGGTTGACATTGTCAATACCTTTTAGAATTTTGACAATCGACAATTATCCATTGTCGATGTTGCATCCTCATAAAAATCAAGCAATTAGCACGACTGGGGTTCCCAGTGGCTTTCCGGGTAAAAGAACTATCGCATTGATCCCACAAAAAGGGCTGCAATGGCATTGCGCTTCTGTGGGTTTGGGCGGAAAACTGGCTGGGACAAAATGACGAGGAGTTCCTAGAGAGGCTGTGTGCGACTTTGAAGGCTACCGCATTTGAATGCAATCCCCTTATCTACTAACGAAGTGATGAAAAAAGGACTGAAAACTAATAGAAAATGATTTGTTGTATACAGATGTGATTTCTACGAAAAAAAAGTTACACAAATTTAGTTAGTCCTATACAGACGTTATATATCAAGATAAGACACTCTTAGGGCTAACTCGACCCTCCCTATCAGTCATAAACCAATACTTTGCAGCTCTTCAAGTTTTAAAATCAATATTCTTACCTCTTATAATAGTGCTTTTCAGTTGAAGGCCTTTTGGTTATTTGCTTGTATACTATAATTCAATTTGTAACGTGAAGACATTTTAAAGACCGCGCTATTGATGAGGCGTTCATGCTGCTGCCTCCTAGTACCTAATTATTTCATATGTTGTGGTTCAGTTGCTCTAGCGGCAACCAAACCATGTAACCTACAGCAAAGGTAATGTGAAATATTTGGCCTGTGGGCCAGTTTGTGGGTGTGTGCTGTAACCTTTTATGCAAAAATAAAAGTACCTGCTCTTTTCGAAGTACTACCTGCTTCTACGCTTCTTCTTTCACAACCTTGTTACAGTATTAAGCAGCCCTATAATTCCTCATAATGTGTCTTTGCATTTTTGTTGTGACGGTATGTTGCTTTCGATGACACGTCTGACCATGTATAGCCTAGTTCCACAGTTCCATTCCATAACATACATGTCACAGAGTCGGCTCCTTCTTAGCACACCAGTGAACCCTTGTTACACCTGATGCATCTGAGGCACGTCTGCACAGCTCACCGTCCACAGACTACATCCCCAGTAGGTGGCGCAAATTAACTATACACGTTATTTAAAACTACAGTAACCAATTAGTAAAGGATCATTGCAAATGTCACACAAAGGAATACAATTTTAAACTGGACACGCTTATATAGGAGGCTGCAGCTTTTAAATTCAAAATGTGTATGAGCGCAACAAAAACGTCAAATGTACCACTTAATCTGTTCTGCATGCCGTATTTAGTAATTAAACCCTTTTTTAAAAAAAAAATATTGGCAGTAGCGAAATGTATTCTTTGTTGTTTAAAAGTCACATTTAATGAGCACTCCGCAGGGAACTCGTAAAATATAAACTAATTGTTGGGAAAACTACAAATAATTTATTTTAGTGGTTTTGGCCAACAGCAAGAAATATGACCTCCAAATCCTGTCATAAAATACTGGGAAACGTTTTAATGGAATGTGGACATTACTGCGCAATAAAATACAACCCATTCACCCCCATGTAATTTATGCAATACATAACATATTTTCGTGGAAGACCTAGAAGAAATTTAAAGAACGAATTCATTTGTCAAGCAAATTGAATCCCTGTACGTTTTCAGCACTATAAAAGCAGCATCTCTGTGTAGCAATTCAGTTGTAGTCATTTGGAGTGCCAGCAGACCTTACAGACTGACACTCCAGAGGGTTGATAAGCACTTACCTCAATTGGCTGGTGCTGTGTGAAAATTGCTGAATTCGAAGAACATTTTGTTCAGATTTTTATAACACATAGGAGATGCGCTTAATCATTGAGGAACTATAAATATCCTCCCAGGACAACTTAAGATCAGCAGATTAAATCACCATGGTAGGTATAGCACTACACCTTATTGGCAGTGTAATCGGCAGGACTTTCTATTTTTCTAAACTTTTTATATGAAGTAGAAAAGAACACGGTGACATCAAGTGATTACAGTATTATACGGACCGCTATGCTTTTTTTGCACTATGCCTGGAGAGTAGATGCTGACAGCTCGAGCATACGCTTACGCGCACACTGAGACATCATTTTGGTTTGGTCTCTTAGTTTGAACAGTACTGGCGAAAGTTAGTGCAAAACTGATTTTTTAAAATATATTTTTGTGCTGAAAAGAGCAACGGTACTGACCTCTTTGACCAAAATGTCCATTGAAAAGGAGTCCCTAGCTCGTCTTAGTGTTGTTCACGTTTATGCTTAAAATGACCGAATAATAACAACAAAATAACAACATAAAACAAAAAAAGCAACCAGATTAATTTTTTTCGTAATCCCCTGTTATAAGCATGACGTCTGTGGTAACTCAAGCAATGATCGAATCTTACACTTTGATGATCGTCGTGATGGCTGCATTCTTCATTTATTTCTGTGCAATGTTTTGGGCTTTCTATAATCCCAAATTTAGCGGTGAAACCGAAGAGGACGGTATGGTGGTGACGGGTGGTAAACTGTGCAGAAACTTGAAATACAAAGAAATACCGTTGGAACAAGTGCATGTTTTGCATGGTCAACAAATAACTGAAAATCATTTGAAACAACCACATGACTGGAGGGAAGCACATACCACAGACGTCTGTCTCTATAATAACTGGATAAACTCTGAAAAGATGCTTAATCATGTATATTATTAGCAGATACTGTGGCAAATTATACAAGCCTGCTGTCACTTGAGCAGTTCTTAAAAATCAACTTTATAGATTCAGAAGCGGATACAGTATCATGATACTGGAATGTAACTCGCAAAGGAGGTACAAAATGCATTGGAACATTTGCGCTATTCAAATATTGGATTCTACACCACAGCAACTATAGCAATTGGAAGTCATTCATTAGGTAATGTCTAATTGTGTCTGTCCAATCTACCTTTGCAGTCCAGCTGATAAAAATAACCATACCCATTTAAAAATGATTGCATTTCCTGTTGTAATCTGTTTTACAAGGTTGTTTAAGTAGCTACAGTGTAGGGTGAAAATGAAATGATTTCACTTCTGTCTGCTATGTGAAATGTTTTGATGACAGGGTTAAAACTCTACAGACTTTAACATTACTCAATCTTGTATACTTATGCCTATCCAAGTACAGATTAGTTGGAAAAACAGGCTGTAACCCTTAATGAACAGCATTCAATTCAGATGTCCTACTCATTTTATGTGATATATAAAGCCATACACACTGCAATGTATGTCATTCTGTTTTTTATGATTTTAAATAGCAGCCTATATTTCTGTTTCGCGCACGTGATTTACATAACTGTTGATTGTTAAATTGGCGTGTGCTGTCAAACACGTGTGTTACAAATAAATATAATCATTGCTTTAACAGAACCACACCATAAAGTTTGTCAGTTAACCCGATTTTAGGATTGCCCACATTCAATTTTACATAAGGTTGTGTAAGCCAAAAGGTATTAATTTTATTTAATTATTCCATGAGTCCCACAAGTTGTCTATCCCATTTTAAACACGGGGTTACGTGTGACACATATTATAACACGTTTTGGTTTATGAGAACACGTCTGTAATACATACAGTATATCACAAAGAAAATGCCCGTTTTTTAATAAAATACAGTACACTGGTAATAGGACAGTGAATGATAATGAAACGGAATTGGCTAGGTAATTGAAATATCAGTGCCAATCTCAGCCATAAATTCAGAGGACTGTTCAGTAGCGTACATCAATTAAGTACATTTACGGATTACTCATACAGCAGAAACACCTTCACTAATGATGTTTCAGAAGATGAATAATGAGAAAGCTACTTGCAATTTATTTTCTGTAGCAAACTTTTAAACTGCACGCTCCTGTGGCTGCCTGCCCTGACTGATTTTCAGCATTATTTTTATCATGCCTTTTAACATTGCAGAAATGGTTTGTTGCCCTGGGTTCTTGTGGCTGTTTGTGCCCTGTCATGTGAGGTTCGTGATCGTTCCAGGGGCTTTTAAAACATCTTATCTCCTGTTAGCATAACAACTTTTCTTTTTTACTGTAAACTTGTTTTGTAGACTTTCAATTCACTTTGAATCTGGGGAAGTTTTGTTCAGCCCCACAGTATCCTTTGGTTCACCTTACCTTGGGTTCTGCTGCAGAATTGTGAAATAAGACCTTAAATCTTATTAAATTCTAAAATGAAATCTCATCGCTTTCTTGCCCTTAGAAAAGCACTCAATTGATTTGCTGTCATCTGCCTGCAGTTTCCTACAGGCTTGTATTTCCCAGCTGATGTCCTCCACTGATTGCATAGTTATTTTTATGATGTTGCCCTCCAATCTCAAGAGCACAGCATTGCTCCTCATATTAGGCCTGTCACTGATCTGCTGTCACTCTCTCTATAAAGTATCACGAGGAAACTGAAAATTCGAATCACCAGATCCAACCTGTCGGTACTTTTTAAAGTTTGGTGCACCTCATTGCAAAAATAACAGTGTTAGCATAATTTTATTTTTGGGACACATATATTCCTTGTAACTTAAAGGGTTAAAGCTGCAGTGTAACAATCATAAAGCTACCATATACAGATTTAAAAATAGTTTGACATATTTAATAAAAAAAATAAATAATAATTAAAAAAACGTTGTATGGTATTGCCTATAACATTTTTGGTGTTCCTTGACTATTTCTATTTTTTCCCCCTGAGCTACATCAAAGCAAACACCTTCTGCTGCTGCATTATTAGCAGAAGCCTTTTTAATGCAGAGTTACAAAGAGGCGCACAAGAGTCTTCGTGCACAGAAGGGTAAACTATAGAATGGTGGAATAATGTGTTGTAGTGTAAACTTGAACAAGACTCTAGGACACTACACCCTTAACAGTTTCTTTGGTCTGTGTGCCAAACTCCTGATTACAATATTACTTTTCTACCCTTGTAATGCCTTAGTCTCTAATCACCTGCTGATATTACCAGATGGTACATTGATTTCAAATTAAATGACACCTTATGCATTAGCCTGTCAAGTTTTATTGTATTAAAAAAGGAATTTTAGCATGACTCTTACTTTTTTTATATTGATGAAATAAAATATACCTATTTTTTCTTACAAACTTTTTCTTTGCTTTCTCTGGCTTTATTAACGATATAGTGCGTAGTCCAGTGTAGCCAGACTATCTGCCTACTAAACTACTATGTAGTGAGAGGATCTCAACAAAGCAACAGCTGGTACCCAGACTAGTGAACCACCGAACTGTACCTACGTACATCAAATGGCTCAGAATCCTGCAGTGGACAACATGAAGCCAATGGAATACCAGTTACTTCTGAGTTGCTCCCGAGTAAAAAGGAAAGTCTATTTTGAAAGCTTAAAATCAATTTCTCTACCCTTGCTTCATGATTCTATGAAATATATATATATATATATATATATATATATATATATATATATATATATATATATATATATATTACACACACACTACAGAAATACGATGTTACTGTTCATTCACCTTGCAGTCACCTTGATCTCATTAAAACCAAATGAAGAAGTTTCATGAATCTTTAATTGAGCATTTGGCAAGCGCAGCGTGACAGGGTTGATTCACTTCTTAACATTACAACAGTTTTCATTTGTTTATATTCATCAAAATGTCTCAGCACCCCTGCCTCATGAAGGACACACAAGGACAGACGTCACAAAAGGCTGTGAAGAAACAGTGAAAATAAAGTAAGTGCAAGCAACCAGACACCATGAAACCCTGGAACTCTGGAAAGATGCATCACAGAGCTAATGACTTGAATGGCTACTGTGAATATGAAGGAGGGACAAGTTGAGGTAATGGTATTATGAGAGGTTTAGAGCTGAAAAGCTTTGAGCTTACATCCTCTAAACACCCCCAGGACCAAAACGTGGCTCTCAGTTATGGTAACGCTGTTAGTGTTCCCTGTTCGCTATGTAGATGGTCAGTGAATTCAAGCCTAGTGGCAGGGTCTAGTGGTGCAGCGGCCAATTTTCAAGACTCAGAGCCCTAGTCACGGATTGCCAGTCTGAAATTCCACTTGAATCCCAATCCTGTGGAATACCCTGGCAATGGGGTCCTGGTTCGAGCACACTGGATTGGTTTGGATGCAGGGTCCAAGGAGTTGTCTGCATCACCTTTACGACTTTGTGGCAACCTAATACCAGATCCTGCCTTTGAGGCTTCAAGACATAACTTTAGTGGACAGGTTTTGTCTCATGAAGGTAGGAGGGTAAATCAGTTTTTTTATGACAGTGTTGTGTTTATGTAGGATCTAATCAGCCTGTTTTTTTGAGAAGCAATTTGTGCTGGAATAGTAAGCATGGGAAATAATGATCAAAGCACAAACAACAATAGAGAATCATAACACATAATAGATTAGAACCATAGCCATATATTTATATGGCTGTTTAGTTACTGTTTCTATTTGTAGAACCTTGAAACTTGTTTACTGCAGTATATAATGGTAAAACACAGCCAAGAGTAGCCAAGCATAGCAAGAACAAGGCAATTCAGTGGTAAGCGCTTTACAAGATGCAGTAAAAAGAAAATCCATAATACATGATACAGTAAAAACCAATAATAGTTTCAATAGAAGTTTATTTTCTGTTTCTAAATTCAGCACTATTGAGTGTTTAATAGTTATGGTGGACCACATTTAATAAAAGCAGTCATTGACACCAAACTTTATTCATCAAAACAAGCAAAGTATTTCAATAATGAATGAGGTTTGACTCATACTGACTTGTTGCTTAAACACTTTGTAGAAGATTCTTTGGAAGCTTTATTGTGACCCACTCAAAAGAGTGAGAACAAAAGCTTTTTGTGGTATTCCACTGCAACCTTACCTCACCTGCCAGCCTTTCTTGGATGAGCTCACCTAACCATTTCAAAGACGCTAAGTTTTCTCTAATGTAACAGATCATACACAGTTGGTTAATGTTAAATTCCATTCTGATTGCATTTCTGTTCACATCACTGTTCTCGTACGCAGTAGTGAAGCCTCTACTTACAGTACATCATATTTTGCATTGAGCAAAAAAATTAAACAGTTAATAGAATTTTAATTTCTCTAGTATTTCAAATAGTGTCTATTAATGATTGACAGAAATAGGAAGAACAGTAATCTATTCAAAGCACAATGTACTGTTAATTTTTTTATTGATGTGTTTTCAAAATTGTATTCATTGTGTTAATCGATTTTAACTCCTAGTCAACCTTGTTTACAGAGGTCACCTCTGGAAAACGAGACTGGGTTACTGAAATCATTTCACGGTTTCAAAACATTATCATTTAAAACAAAAAACACCTCTGGGAGTCAAACACAGCATGAATAACTGTTGTTGATGGACTGTATTTATTTTATTTTATGAAATACAGCCTCAGGATACTTTCACAGCTTTCTTAGGCTGTAAAAATGCGGTACAAAAATTGCAACAGAATTAACAATGACATTGAATAAAACTTCTTCCTCCCGACCATTCCCTCCACGATTCACTTGCACCACACCTAGGGTGTCTGTAAAACATTGACGTAATCTAGAATTCTGTTTATGCCTTGAAAAAAGTGTTGGTCTATGATTAAAGCAAAGCTGCCACAGATGTCAAAAGACAGGTAGCAATGATAATAAACTTCCAACGAACCATATCTTCAGTTGAGGATAGTTTAGTCAGGATTTGGTTTACCTGCACTAGTGCCAGTTTTACAGCATACACTTTTGTGTCATTCATTATGAAAGCTCTCTGGCAGGCATCCAGCGAAGAACAAACCTGTTACCAGTATTCAGTGCTATTTTGGTAGTTTTCTTAAACCAGCAGATCTCAAACAACATTAAATACATGATTAAAAGGTCACACTCTACCCCATTGACCCCCAAACCTGGATTTATAATGCCTTGCAAGTTACTGATATGTTACATAATTTAAAAAGGCACCTTTAAATTCCTTTGACAGTGGTACAGAATAAAAAGATCTTCCAATGTATTAGAACAATGTCAACAGATGCAGACAGACTGCAGATGTCATTTGTACTGGAAAGCAGCAATATAAATGGTATGGTCCATGACAAGCCAGAGTGCATCTATCTTCTATCCTCTTGTGCTCTGTGTTTGTCTCGCACTCTGCCTTCCAGCTCTAGTAATTTTTCATAGAATGTTTCTGCCGTGTCTTCATCCAGGTCCATCTAATAATAATAATAATAATAATAATAATAATAATAATAATAATTCCATCAGCAAACCATTTGAATGCAATTTACAATCTTAGCTCAAGCATTTAATCAATTATTGGACCCTTCTGACAATATCTCTATTTTAAGCAGGTTTGACTACATGCTGAAGACTTGACATGCAGAACTTTTGTTCATGAAACACAGTCAAGGCAGTCTAGAGATGCGTCACAAGAAAGACTGTTTATAAACCTGCCCCGATAGTGTACTGGTGGCTTTTGAAACGTGGTTAAACTTTTCCTTACCTTTTGTGGTTTAGTGTAACCGTTTCCCAGTCCTGAAGTATAGCTGTGGTATTTTGCTCGGGGATCTAAGGATTCCGGCTTCTGATTAAACAACCAAAACTGTGGCAAAGCAAACACAATCTATCAGACACTGCAGAGACAACACGATTTACTCTCATGACTCCTAAAAGCATTGACATTTTTGGGGGAATTCACTAGAAAACTGGTTGTTGCAGAAAATTCACATAGGTTAGCAGTGTTAACTGTTTCTGCAATACTAAATATTGCAACAACAGTCAGTATGGAAAACTTACAATATTGTGACATGTGACTACATTTATTATTGTTATTTTGTCTTCTTTCCTTTGCTGAAAGTTAATACCTGTATCCAGTATTCTAAACTACAGCTCCCAACAGTGACAAGCATGCATATGATCTGATATTGCCACACAGATTTATTGGGCAGGGTTGAGCAATAGCACTTGATTCCATTGGGTACGTGAGACACAAGGAATGAATTGCTCCAGTAGTTAAATGGATCCACTGTCTAAATATTTCACTTCATACCTGTTTAATAACCTATTATGTGGGTTCTCTATCATCCTTATTGGTGTTTCTGCTGTTTTTCACAGTGAAGTACCCCTTTACTGTCTGAGTTTGAGGATTTTATATTTCGGTAGGAGTAAGTATGGAGGCTTCTCCAGTTAAATGTCATACATACCAAAGCCTCCGCTCCATTGTAAGCAGTAAGAGTGAACGTGTTGGTGAATATTCTAATCTGAAGGAGAGAGGAACAAGAAACAGTTATTGACACTGATAGGCAAAGCTACAGATCCTTCTAATAGATGAACTGTACAAAGGACTCACGCTACACACATTTACTGATGGGAACAAAATGCAATCCTTTAAGAACAGATGCAAAAGTGGAACCGGTCAGTATAGATGTACATTTACTAAACAATGTGTTAATATATTTAAAAGTACCGCTGTAGTGTTAAATGTGACTGCGCTTACCAGCCACATAATTGGCATAATCAACGTCCAGAAAAATGATGGAAGGATGCCATAAGTTAAATTTGTCATCACGAGTCCAGGACAAATTACAGATGAATACAAGCCCTGTAAGAAAAAACACAAGAAACATAAAAAACACAACTAGTGAAGCTTAACAAACTGTACACAGAGGAAGCCAAATTGTTTGTCCACTTGACTATATAGAAGTGGTACCTTCCACTGCTCATATGTAACTTCTATACTGTAAATGTGTTAGGGAATGTCCAACACTAAAATAATAATAAGGGTGTTCATTTTAAATAAGGAAAATCAAGTGGGATTAGACTTTCCTTCTAAAAGGAACAGCCAACACACAGTATTGATAATACCTATATCTACATTGCTTTCCCAGATGTTCGCTGTCAATGGATGACGCATTAACCTAACCCACAGAACCACCTAGCCTTTGGTCCATTTGAACCAATTCTTATTTCTGGGTTCTGGCTTTACCTGTTTGTTATAGTGCCTATTCAATGCCACACTCAGCAGATCTGAAGCGTATTTAGAGGAGCTGTAGGGCTCCACTCCTTGAGTGTGCTGGTAGTCATCCAGTCTGAACGCAGAACTTCTGGCATTGCTGGATGATGTCCATATCAGCTGGGATGTGTTTCCAGGCTGACACAGTAATGGCTCCAACTCTCTGATCTAAAAGAAAAGAAGTTACAATCTTGCTACCCTTGCTTTTTATTATTAAGGGAGCTTTTTTTAAACATGCACAAAACCAACTAGCATGATAGGCTTTTTTAATTCTCTCTATAATGTCAGTAATATTAATTAGATTTCATGCACAGTCCCAGTCAGTGGGCAAATGTTTTAACTGTAATTCCTCTGAATTACATTTTTCAATAGAACACTAAATTTGACAAGAACAAACACCTATACATCTGTAACAATCAAAACAGTATTTTTTCTTTACCTCATCTTATCAGTACAATATTTACTAAAACAAAATCAGATGTTCGTATTCGCTACAAATGACAAAAAATACCATGCACTTATTTACCACCTCACCAGAAGTTGCGCGACATTCAAAAATGGCAACTGATAAAGAGCTCCGTGTGATATGTGAGATTAATAAAAAAATAAATAAAAAAAAACTCCCACAGGATCAACGTAGCAGCTCTTGAGCCTCTATTTAAACGTTTTAGACAGCAAAACGTTAACAAGCCAGATTATGCACGCGCACGTCTAGTGATCTCTATGGAAGGCCACCTGTGCTGCTTTAGAGCAAGTCAGAATCTCATGGGACAGAAAAAAGGCAAGCACGTCATTCTGAAATGCCTCACTTAAACAGTGCCCAACTTGCTGGAAATGTTGTGTAGTGATTTTTATATAGATTGTATATATTCTATATATTTTTTTGCGACTTTCTGTTATGTGGAATGTAATAAATGAGAACCAAAACGGTGATTCCCTACCCCACCTTCACTTTACAATGCCATTTCCACATTTGTTTTATTTGAAGTGTTTAAAGTTAAACGCTTCTATGGCCACTGTTTACTGTGAAGAAACGGCAAAAGTAAAAAAATAAATAAAATGCAGTGTCAACTTTATGTACTATTTATTTAGGGAATAAATAAAATAGCGTTTAACTTGAACTACTATTTAGCATCCTTTGTTTTGTAGTTAATTCACTAAAGTAAAATAAGGCCTAGACAATATATTCTTTACTCCAGGGATATTTTTCTACTTTAACGTGTTACATATTGTAATGTCTTGCTGTAAAATAGAGGCGCACACACAGGGCCACACCCCCTGCTGCTATGCTGTCTCTGTCTGCGTTCTGAGCAATATAATGGGCTTTTATTACTTTTTGAAAATGAACAAATATCCGAACGAATATTTAAATTATCCGAACACGAATATCTTGTGTCCATCGCAGCACTAATTGTATTTACACAGTTTGGTTCCTTGAGATACAGGCACTTTGTTCAAAAGCATCCTGACTGCATCAGAAGAAGGCATTATAAAAATAACTGCACACAATGTTTCCCTATGGCTTTTTAATGTGGTATACAGCCACGGACTGTATTACAAATGAACAGTCTGATTTTCTTTTAATTCAAAAGCTCAGTATACTGACCATGGCTAAATTAATATGATTCTCCGAACATATAACCACTGCTTAGCTGAGAATCTCCTTTCTTTGCCCTTTCTAGAAAGACACTATTTATAACAATACATAATCCATTAGTACATACTTTTCATTGACATGCTTTTAGGGCATTATAGACAAGATGCTATTTTAAGTATGAAAGGTTGCATTCATTGCTCAGGGGTAACATTCATTTAGTTCAGTGAAACAGGCAAACTTTTAAATACAGCAAGTATTGGGGTGGCTAGGTCACATTTAATTGGTTAATATCACAGGAGGTCTGAATTAAAGACTTGTGTTCTCAACTTAGCTCTAATGTAAAACAAAACAAAAACAGTCTCAAATCCCATAGTCCCATCACTCGTAGATCTGTACTCATCAACATCTGCATTGCATCATACCTTTAAGTCATATATTTGGTAACAGGACAAAATTCCTGTTGTACAGTACAAACACTTAAATTACCATCCTTCAATGGGCAACTACAGAAACAAATGATATTCTTTCGTTCATGCATTTTTAATTTTTCTTTCTAGTCCTTGCACACAGCAGGCAATCAAAAAAATTCTATAAAAGGTGCATGCCCCATTTAAACTTCATTAGGTTGAATGCAGTGCCTGGTAAATGCATAGTAAAACCATGGGAAAAGCATGGTAAAACTGCACAGAAATACTGTGGTAAACTTTTACAAGGGGAGTTACAGTATAACAGCCAACACTGGCACAGAGCAAGACAACAATAAAGAGGCAAGTTGTACTCCCATTCAATTTCTATTGATGATCGTATTGTAATTGCTGCATTTTTATTCATATACCCACAGTCATAAATCAGCTGGGGAATGTAGTCAAACATGTTCTAAATTTATTTTTACAGGCGCTTAGCTCAGGCTTGCACCCAGTGTTGAATCAGGATACAAGGTCCCTGCTACAGCAGCTAGGTGCCAAGCTGATCCAAGCTACCCAGAAAATCTATTGTCCAATGTGTTTGACTACAGCCCCCAGTTTATAACCTCAATCATCAAAACAATTTGCAAGTAATACATACAACGCAAGAGACAGCAGTTCTGTGTTTTTCATAAAAAGGGTGTTGTTTAATCACATCCCTTAACAGCATTGCATGTTCTTGTGTAAGCAAATTTAAAACTGCATCTGTATTACAATTAGTAAGAATAACTGGAAGAAAATGAAATACACCTTCACCAGATCGGCCCTGTTGTACCTGTGCTGATAAAAGACTGTAGGCTCCCATAATTGTTATCTGTCAGCATTTTAATTTACCCTGGCTTACTTGCTACAATATCCATGGTGGCATTGGTCTGTTTTTAAATTTAACATCTAGAGTTACAAAAAATTGCAACTGCGTAATTATTTATAACATTTTAAATGATGCATACCTGACATATCTATTTCTTCACTGAACTTGATATGCTTTTTAAATGAATGCTCAGCCTCATACCATTATGAAATGTCCAAAGACATTGGTAACAAAAACCTCCTGCAATCCGTCTGCAGTGACCCGGTCTTGCTGCGTCAGAAGACCTTCCCCGGTGGCAAACATACTGATCACCTTCCTGCAACAAAACACACCAACATGACTGTGCTGCAGATGCTTTTAACCAGTACTTTTTACTCTGTTGAAGCAAATAATGCCATACAGTACCTTGAGAACAGTCCAGTCACAAAGGCTTTAAGGCTTATTTGAGGATTGGGCATGATCCCTGCATTCAGGTATAGGTAGTCTACTTTCTTATACCTGCAAAACAAAGGATTATTATGCCTTTTTCTTAGTTTAATTACAAGTCATAATGTGAATGTGTGTCAATGATTGCATTTACAAATACTGCAGTAAGTGCTAATCCCGGTTTTACAATCTCTTTCTTACCTCTTATTAACATTAGCAGCAGGATCCCCTTTTCTTGTGTGGAAGATCTTCGGTTTTGTGTGTGTTTGTTTTTTGTATTTTATTTTGTGGTATGTACATCGAAGTACAACAACGTAAAAACAAGTGAAGCTGTTTCTTTATGGTTTCCAAAACTGAGGTATAAAATACATGCAAAAAACCAACAGACCTTCATCAACAGGAAAGGGGGGAACAATACGGCTGGCGCGAAGAAAAGAAAAGGTATTTCAAAACCTTGGTTACCACTCCTTTAAATGCTAAAGACAGGCAGACCATGTGCACATCATCATCAAAAAGGGAATGACTACCCCTGGTAGAACACCTAATCAAAATTCCAGTTTGCTATATATACCTCTGTTTGATCTCCTTAGATGCCTCCAACACAGACTGCAGGCTGCCAATGTCGACTTTGAGCAGGGAGATATCAGCTCCAGGGTGGGAGGTGTGCAAGGCAGTGCGGGCTGCCTCAGCCCGCTGCATGTTTCTACATGCCAGACACAGGTGAATCTGGTCACTGTGTGTGAGGAGACGCTCACACAGAGCCAAGCCAATGCCACTGAAAGAGATAAACGGGCAAGTGTTTTTAAGGTTCCTCAGAATAGTTTTATCATGAGAATCAAAACAGCTGGAGGGTGCTTGAAAGACCTTGTAATATACTATTTGGCGCTTTTGGGATTTATAAAAACGATTTTTTAAATTTTTTTTTGATTTTCCTACAGGATGGATGAAAACAATATCCTGGAAACACCAAAGGTTACAGTCCCACATGACTCCACGTACACGGGGACAGCTATACCCCCCATGCATTCTGGTCAGTGTAGTCCTGCTATGAAAAATACTTTGTACTTTTAGATTTAAATGCGCCCATATCCTCAGCAGGATATTAAAAGTGTCAACCAGTATTCATAAAAGGCTTAGCATTTTTGACATTTATATATATATATATACAGTACTGTGCAAAAGTTTTAGGCAGGTGTGAAAAAATGCTGTAAAGTAAGAATGCTTTCAAAAATAGACATGTTAATAGTTTATATTTATCAATTGACTAAATGCAAAGTGAGTGAACAGAAGAAAAATCTAAATCAAATCCATATTTGGTGTGACAACCCTTTGCCTTCAAAACAGCATCAATTCTTCTAGGTACACTTGCACAAAGTCAGGGATTTTGTAGGCATATAGTCAGGTGTATGATTAAACAATTATACCAAACAGGTGCTAATGATCATCAATTCAATATGTAGGTTGAAACACAATCATTAACTGAAACAGAAACAGCTGTGTAGGAGGAATAAAACTGGGTGAGGAACAGCCAAACTCAGCTAACAAGGTGAGGTTGCTGAAGACAGTTTACTGTCAAAAGTCATACACCATGGCAAGACTGAGCACAGCAACAAGACACAAGGTAGTTATACTGCATCAGCAAGGTCTCTCCCAGGCAGAAATTTCAAGGCAGACAGGGGTTTCCAGATGTGCTGTCCAAGCTCTTTGAAGAAGCACAAAGAAACGGGCAACGTTGAGGACCGTGAGACGCAGTGGTCGGCCAAGGAAACTTACTGCAGCAGATGAAAGACACATCATGCTTACTTCCTTCGCAATCGGAAGATGTCCAGCAGTGCCATCAGCTCAGAACTGGCAGAAAACAGTGGGACCCTGGTACACCCATCTACTGTCCGGAGAAGTCTGGTCAGAAGTGGCCTTCATGGAAGACTTGCGCCAAAAAGCCATACCTCCGACGTGGAAACAAGGCCAAGCGACTCAACTATGCACGAAAACACAGGAACTGGGGTGCAGAAAAATGGCAGCAGGTGCTCTGGACTGATGAGTCAAAATTTGAAATATTTGGCTGTAGCAGAAGGCAGTTTGTTCACGAAGGGCTGGAGAGCATACACAAATGAGTGTCTGCAGGCAACAGTGAAGCATGGTGGAGGTTCCTTGCAAGTTTGGGGCTGCATTTCTGCAAATGGAGTTGGGGATTTGGTCAGAATTAATGGTCTCCTCAATGCTGAGAAGTACAGGCAGATACTTATCCATCATGCAATACCATCAGGGAGGCATCTGATTGGCCCCAAATTTATTCTGCAGCATGACAACGACCCCAAACATACAGCGAAAGTCATTAAGAACTATCTTCAGCGTAAAGAAGAACAAGGAGTCCTGGAAGTGATGGTATGGCCCCCACAGAGCCCTGATCTCAACATCATCGAAGTCTGTCTGGGATTACATGAAGAGAGAGAAGCAACTGAGGCTGCCTAAATCCACAGAAGAACTGTGGTTAGTTCTCCAAGATGTTTGGGCCAACCTACCTGCCGAAGTTCCTTCAAAAACTGTGTGCAAGTGTACCTAGAAGAATTGATGCTTGATGCTGTTTTGAAGGCAAAAGATGGTCACACCAAATATGGATTTGATTTAGATTTTTCTTCTGTTCACTCACTTTGCATTTAGTCAATTGATAAATATAATCTATTAACATGTCTATTTTGAAAGCATTCTTACTTTACAGCATTTTTTCACACCTGCCTAAAACTTTTGCACAGTACTGTATATATATATATATATATATATATATATATATATATATATATATATATATAGACACACACACACATAAAACCTAAGTGAGTTTTTTTCTGTCTTTCTGGGTTTGTAAAGCATACTTAAGTTACTGAAATGTACAGCACGACCCATATCACATATCGCAGTACTGCAATGTAACTTCGCTCGCAGTCTTATGACATTTTTTTAATTTACCCGTTGACTGCATTTTTCCTATGCCTAGTACAGTGGTACCTCAAACAACATGCTTCTTTGAGGAAACACTGATTTTTGATTGAATGTGATTTACTATATGGATTCGGCTCCATAACAAACGAATTGTACTTATATTTTCCGTATCATGTTTTTTAAAATTAAATAAAATAGTTCTTAAACCGGAACACTGTCCAGCGCATTTGACTGATTCGCCACGTAAATAGTAAAATACAGTAAATTACCTATTCGCGCCAGTGACCAAAACAACCTTCTTACTCATGCTAGACACCGCACGATTTGGGAAATGCTGTAAAATCGAATACACTACTCAGGTCTTTAAGTATAATTACACTACCTCTGATCAGCAGTCCTCCTATCTGGATGGTGTGATTGTTGTCATCACGAGTTAAACCAATCAGGTACGATCTACAGTCAGGCCAGAAGGACAAAATACTAGCACAGCGCCAAATAAAAAATCTGGCTGTGTAGAGAATTGCACTCTACTTTAAAAATGCAGGTAGATTCAAACCTCTGTATTGACAGGGTTAGAAATTAACTTTTTGTGGTGGCCAGTCAAGAAAATCTGGTGGTCCACTAGAGATTTTGGTGGCCCTACATTTTTCTAAGCGAACCTAAAAATAATCGCAATAAATATGGAAAATAACACTGCATGTGAACAAAATAATTGAAGCAAACTGATTTTTTGACAAAAGAATACTGTATAACCCATTTAAACTGAATTGGGTACTGTTTGCATCAGCAGGAGGAAAGTCACAAGAAATACTTTTACTGAGTGTTACTTAAAGACATGGCACTTTACTTAAAAATGTAATGTTTATAACAGATTACATACATTTTAAAATCTTTCTTATGGCACTTTACTCAAATATTAAATGTTCATCGCAAAACCCAACTAAATTAACTACAAAGCAAAGGATTCCCACGGCAGTTTTAAGTTATTTTTTTTCTTTGTGTGTACTTTGTCAAGCAAAAATAGTATGTAATAGCACACTTCATTAATTTCAGAACCCTGACTGTATAAGATGATTTGCTAATAATAATAATAATAATAATAATAATAATAATAATAATAATAATAATAATAATAATAGCAATGTATTACAGTAAGGAGTTTGCAAGTGATGGAACAATGACCTTACAACAGTGTACTCAACAAAGGTACGTATCTTCAATAAATAAGCATCTTCAAATTGTCCCTGAAATCAGGATCTACTCTTCTGTTCTAGTTGCATTGCCATAGACATGTGTAACCCAGGCTAGATGAACAAAAGTGTCTTTAAAGAAGTACTGAAACCTACATTATCATTCATTGAGAATCAGTGTCATGCACACAACCACAAAGATATCAATGTATGTGTAAATAAATACTATTTGGAGATCATTGTGATATATTATATTACAACAGTGAACAGCATCCACATATACCAAGTTCCAGTTTGGTCACATTTGTATTTATTTATTTATGTATTTATTTATTTATTTAATTCATTTTAACATTACAAAATGAATCATGGAAAAATGTATTCTTTTTAATGTACAGGTGTTCTTTAGTACTGAAGAAAAACAATTCAACACATCAGAATACAGACACAGAACTGCCTAAAACCTTTGAAAACAACTTCACCTCACATTACACAAACATGAACTATATAACACTACATAGCTTACTTACTGTGGCTGAGAATGCTTTACATTTGTATTGAATTGATGCATCAATAATATAATAATATAATGTCTTGTACAACAAAGAAAATATATAATGCAAAAAAATCTCAATGACATGACAAAAATGAGTGGAATTCTTCTCCTAAATGTCATAAGATTTTGGGGAAAAAGGAACAAAACATATCTGTTATGTTAAGCCTTTAGCTATATATAATTGTTTTAAATGCTGTAATATGAAACAAATGTGCAGCGAAGTAGCCAATAAAGCATTTCGCAGACATTGAGAAATATTAATGTGATGTAAAAGACTTTCAGGTACACTTGGTGCGATGCTAACTATTTATTCAATGTCACCCGAAGCTAAATATTTAAATCTTTTTTGAGCACACCAAAAATTACACAAACCTTGCATTTTCTCTCTCTTTTTATGTAGTAATTCTTTGTCTTGCTCACTACACATTTCTCTCATTCAGAATGATAATTCCTAATATTATGTATTACTAGTATCTGCAGCCATTATCTAACACAGAGCTGACATCATCACAATATCTGCACTATGCTTTGTGAATGAAAACATGCATGGATTCCTTTCAAAATCAATAGGAACCACGTTGGCACCTGATTGTGTAATTGTGAAAAATTATTACATAACTGGATCATCAGCTCTACTCCTACTTTGAAAAAGATGGATTTACAGCAGCATGAGCAACAAGTTTGTATCTAACCCTCAAACTTTGTGAAACAACAGAGCCTACAATGAAAATACTTTTACCTGAAGGTCCAGGTTTACTCAGTCCTTGTATCAGACCCAGTTTATTTGTATGACCTCCATGATTGAGTGTGAATGAAGGACAGCCAGCAGGCGGTGGGAAAACATCATTTTAGTTTAAAACGCCACCCTTCAAATGACTGCAGATAGTAATACTTATTCCAGACTTCATAACCTACATTCCCCATCAACCACACACATTCACTTTCACACTGCCCTGCTACTTACTGCAAACTTCTTGTTTTTTTATATTTATATAGATATATAACAAATATTAAGAATACAAACATAGAAGGCTGTGCGGTCCAGTGGTTAAAGAAAAGGGCTTGTAACCAGGCAGTCCCTGGTTCAAATCCCACTTCAGCCACTGACTCATTGTGTGACCCTGAGCAAGTCACTTAACCTCCTTGTGCTCTGTCTTTTGGGTGAGATGTAATTGTAAGTGACTCTGCAGCTGATGCATAGTTCACACACCCTAGTCTCTGTAAGTCGCCTTGGATAAAGGCGTCTGCTAAATAAACACATAATAATATTCTCTTCTTTCTCTGACCAGCATGTTTAACAAGTAATACTCTGTGGTTTTCTATAGCCAAGCAGATGAGGATTATTTTAGGTGGGACATAAACAACTCTTTTATTCCAAATATTTAATATTTAAACAAACACAAAAGACTTGATTAACAACAGGATATCTATACTGTGCTCGACATGGTTACATATTCCATTTATCCATAACTCACTATTTTATACTGTAATATATAAATCAAGTTTGTCTACTGTTCATTTCTTATTTAACATGTTTTCTTAACATTTTACCAATATCCTCCTATTGTCCACCAGTTTGAAGCCTTTAGTTTAAGACATTAATGATGGTTCATTGGAATATTTTACACTCCTAACACTCTATCTTTGGTGTGTTAACATGACATAAACATTCTTATTTAAAGAATGCATCGTGAAATTAATTAAACAGGAGTGCAAGAACACAAAGCATCTATACACGTATAGTCCATTAGATTGTTTCTTATTTATTATAAAGTGCTAATGCTTTAGTCAGAGCATGCAAGTGCTATTTAAATGGTACTATGGAAAAAAATGGAAGCCATGACCATACCACATTATAACAACTTGCATTATGGAAAAGCTTGTTCATTACACAAAACTTCCTAAAGCATGCACAACTTTTAATGAAACCCAGCATTTCTTTACATTGCATACATCTTTAAAACATATTTCCGATTGCGGTTAAGCAGAATATTTTCTATTGCAGTTAAGTCTGAGATGAAAGAGTTGACTGTGAACCACTTCATTACATCAACATGTCACAGTACTAAGCATGTTTGTCTACTATACGGGGGCTATTTTAAAATGATGCTAAAACGATGTCAAAGACAAGACAAGGAAGGAACATTAATTAATGTCACTTAGGAACACTTTGTCGCAAGCTGGCAGATATCTACTCTAGGTAACACTAGTTACATAGGAATTGATCACGTTTTATATGAAGCAGGCAATAATAAATAGGAACACTAATGATTCGGTTAAGGATAGGACTGCGGCAAGGGATAGGGTAATAAAGGGAAATAATACTATATTGCAGGTGCTATTTACAATACCTGTTAAATGTCAGTACAATTGAAGGATTTAATTCAATGTTTCTGTCCTTTTTAATCAAACCCCCAAAAAGTGCATTTAGTTCTAATGCCCCCAGACTGTGGAACTGATTAGCCTTTTCTATTAGAGATGCTGCTTCAGTCAATATTTTAAAGTTAAGATTAAAGACTTATTTTTGATAGGTTAGCCTTTTTAACCTGACTTACAAATATGATTGTTTTTAATCTATTTTAATGCTTATTTTTGTAATTTTGTGTTTGATCTATCATTCCTATTCATTTCCTGTTCTTTTCATTGTTATTAATTATTATTATAATTATGTAATTATTATAATTATTATGTATTGATATGTATTGTTATAATTTTTACTACTTCTTGACACTACATACTTCTTTCTGTTTTAACAGACATGTAAAGCGCTTTGATATGAAAGACGCTATATAAATAAATACGTTGAAAATTGAATTTAATTGAATTAAAATCAATATACCTTCAAAGGAATTTTGCCACCTTTAAAATAAAAAGCACTGTACATGTCGAGTCTTCTTTCCTATCTGGAATTGGCACCATGAAAGAATGGAGATGAATTCTGTGTTACAGATAATGAGCGAATGAACAAATGGTATAGTGTATAAATGATGCATACTGTGGTGTTCTTGTGTGTATGGAGGCCAATACAGAAGGCTTCTGTATAGGCAAAAATAAGTTGCATTTTTGTTGAATCTTTGTTGATGGATTTCTTCAAAAACAGTAGAGGATAACAATGCACACACATTCAATGGAAGAGGGAATTCTCCTAAGATATGATATTTATTGTTTTCTTTTTACATAATAATTTAGAATAAACTTTTATTGGACTACTTTATGGCTCATGCAACAAGACACAATACAACATAATGACCAGCTATTTTCTAAATTTAAGATTACCTATGTGAGCATTTCTTTTGTTATTTTTAATAATATTTGGCTAAATTGCACTGTTTAGGGTCTTACATTCAAGCATTCTTCTACAGAAATGAGCAAAAGTGCTAATTTAAAAAATGTAATAGCTTCTGTATAGTTTTAATATTTTTTTTAAACTGAAACAACTTCCAATATAATGCGTATAAACATTGATAGAAAAAGAAAGGCTTCCATAATTATTAAGGCCACAATTACTATTAAGACAGTTATTATATATTATACTATGGAGATATTGTTCCCTTTGTAGGCCCTTAAATAGGTCTTCATAACAACGAAAGATCCCCAGAATTAAAAGAAGTACCAATATCGCTGAATTTAGCATACTGAACTATGGTTCTCACTGGCAATCATTCTTACTGCTCCTTTGTCCTTCACTTTTCAGTTAATTTGTTGTGGAGGACCTCACAGACACTCCATCTGAAACCATTGCTGTGTGACAACACAATAAACAAATATAGACACTGAGCTGATAATTCTCATATATAAATAATGCTCTTCAACCTTCATTGGCTTCCTTTGATTGCCTCTTTCCCTCCACATTCCCGTCTGCACATACTAAGTTTGTTTCCACACGAAGACACAAACACCAAAGTCCAGTTTGCAAGCATTGCCTTTGGAAGCGCTGCTCCTCTTAGGTGGTGCAGTCTAGAAGACTGCGGTAGATGTCTTGAAATGATGGCCGATCCTTGGTGTCTCTCCTCCAGCAGCTTAGCATTATTTTGTAGACAGGGTCCGGACAAATGGCAGGCTGTGGCAAATAGATCTGGAAACAGACAATGAGTAACAATGGTCTGAGGGATTAGCTTAATGGCAGTTTCAAGATAACCCACTGTTGTTGGAATCAGTCAATCTTTTAACTCAAGGATTGGTTGCCTAAATTCATGTGTAGTTTGATGCACATGTTAGAGCAAACATCGATTTCCATTAAAAATACTGTATAGATATATACTCTACAGTATCAGGTACCATACTAGTTTGTGAACAATGTGAAATTCTCTCCGCCCCTTCAACATCTTCTTTAATTAACCAATTGCCTTCCCAAATGACTGCAATGCTTTGCAACCAGTCACATGCTTTTACCTAGGAAGTACCATATATCATATTTTACAGTGGTAATTTATGTTTGCAATTACACTGCATGCTTCTTTGCCTCTTACCTGCCGCCCCTGATCCCTGAAGAACTCGCCGGTGTTTTCGATGACCTGTTCGTCTGATAGCTGGGAGTAAGGCTGCTCCAGGCAGAACGTCAGAGTCTCCCAGAGAGTTACCCCAAATGCCCACACATCACTGGCAGTGGTAAACTTGCCCTTAGAAATAAAGAGAAGACGTTACTCTAACTTCATAGTTTGATTTCATAAAAATACGATAGACAAGATGACTGGGGACAGCAGTGGAGAGGTCAATCATAATGGGAGGCCACCCAATCATAACAGGCATAGTCCTGATATAAAGACTAGAAGTGTTTTGGATACGTCCTCATATGAGGTCGCCATGCATGATAGGGTTAAAACAGGAATAACCTCTCCTTAAATCATCGCAGTCAATATGTTTCCAAATGATGCCATTCTCACCCAGAGGGCAGCCATGAAATATTTCAATTTAAAGATGACTGTTTTGAAGAGTGAGATACGGTATGTTTTAGGCTCACCAACAGAATACTCTCCCAGGACATCCAGCGGATGGGCAGTACGGCTCTTCCCTGGATGCGGTAGTAGTCTCCGCTGTACAGGTTGCGGCTCATCCCAAAGTCAGCAATCTTGATGGTGAAGTTCTTGCCAACCAAGCAGTTACGGGTGGCCAGGTCACGGTGAACAAAGTTGAGGGAGGAAAGGTACTTCATGCCCGATGCTATCTGTGTGACCATGTACTGAATATTGGCATAACTGAAAAGAAAAAAAAAAAAACGCAAGCAAAGAAAACAGATTACCTTGGTATGAATTCCAGTTTAAGCAATAGTTAAACATGCTAGTAGGACAAGGCTTACCTGACAGTGGGGGTGTTGCTGGCCAGACAGACCTGTCCCTCCGGCTCGTGGCGGGATAAGAACTGATTGAGATCCCCATTCTCCATGTACTCCGTGATCATACAGAGAGGATCGTCGCAGATACACACTGCCAGAAGGCGGATAATGTTGGGGTCTTTTAATCGAGACATGATCTTAATTTCTTTCAAGAAATCGTTTCTAGAAGAGAGCCCATGTTGAAATGTAGTTATTGTTATTAATTCATGTCATTATTGATTTATATTAATTAACCCTACATAAAACTATTCCAAACCATATATCCATATTAAACTCCACACTGTCCAACTAAACGTATCTAAACGATTCAAATCACTTCAAGTATACACGAATATTATAAAAAGTATACTGACCTGGCATTCTTGTTGGCATCTGCTCGTAACATTTTTACAGCTACCAGAACAGGCTGATTTGCAGTGATGTCAAAAGAAAAATCCTTGTCAGTAAACTCTGACATTCCTTCAGCTTCACACAAGTGCACCTGTGTTAGAGAAACAGAACTTTCTTAGGCATGCTCTGTTTTCTTTTCAGGGTTTATACATGCTAAAAAAAACTCAAATTCAAAAGACAAAACTTTTGACTAGAAGTCTTTTTCAATGACTGCAATCAGCAAAAGAACAATGGACATGTTCTTAGACACAGGAGGGTGCTGTTCTGTAGCTTTGTAGAATGATGGGGTTCACAGGACACACAGGTTCATAAGCGGCAATACTGTGCTTTCAAAGCTAACAAAACATCCAATAGTTTCCCATTTTGCAATGCATTGCTTTTAGGGTGTGGAATAATTACCAAGAGAATCTGCTAACCAGACTGCTTACACCAACAGTAATCCAGTTACTGTACTTGACACTGCACTGTAGTGGCTAAGAATATTCTTCCTCTGGGAATACATTAGTGTTGTTTGACAGCTGTAATAAGTGTATTTCTTAACAGAGAGCAGTAGTTGACGGGGTACTAGCCTCTCCAAACTGCCCCTCCCCAAGCTTCTCTTTGAAGGTGAGCAGTTTCCTGGGGAACTCCTCGACCGCCACGTCCTTCCCGGAGAGCAGATCCATAGTGATAGCTGGCACGGCGTAGGTGTTGCTACCGGTCACTCCCTGCAGGTTCACGATGTCGGCCTCGGCGTAGTGCGGCATACCCTCCTGTCCGCTGGCGGGGGCTTGCTTCACAACCCCGCTGCTGCCGGCCGCTGGGAGAAACAGAAATATATCTATCCGCTTCACATTCTCTCTGGGCAAAGAACTGGCCAAAAAAAACAAATTTAACTTTCTGTTTCAGTGAAAATTTTAAATTCTTTATAAAACAACAACACAAAAATGATATTTAACAAAGTGTACAGGAACCCTATCCCTAATCCTGTATTCTAACCCTAACCCAAACCCAAACCCTAAGACACTGCTATCATCATCTGTAATCTATCTCTAACCCTAACCCTAACCCTAACCCCCAATATTACCCAAATCACTGAACTTAATACTGACCTTAAAGCCACTATCATATTGAAACATTTCCATTCAGACTTGCTCTGACACCCCTGCCCTCCCCCTCCTCTCACCAGCCTCTTCGGCTGCCTGGGAGAACTCGGGCAGCTTTCTGATCAGCCTGGAAGGCTCCTGGTAGTCGGGCCCCAGAGGGAAGATCCTGTCATAGGTGGAGTTGGACTCCTGCTCACTGGCCGACGACGAGCGATTGTTATTGTTGTTATAGGTGAAGGTCTCGCTCTGTAGCGACAGACTGGCAGTCAGTTCATCATCCAGCATCCGCCGAGAAGCCTGAAAGGAGGATGCTGATTGTGGAACGCATTCGACCAAACCAGTTCATCTGGCCATCACCAGACATTGAGGTCTACCGGTAAATAGTTTTTGTATTTAGGTTGTATACAGTATGTGTCTTTCACCTCAGACATCAATACACAGTGATATATAACTTCTTAATTTGTAATTCAATACACACAACGATCTTTGGCAGCTAAGTTTACAGTTAAAATTTACATTTGAATATGACTATACTATGTATATTACCGTAAAATATACTAAAGTAAACTTTTCTTAGAGAATGAATGCATTTTAATGTTTACACCCACTCAAGCTAAAGTGTTCCACATTCCTACTGTAAAGTGTGATTCATTTCTCTTGCGCTTGTATAGAATATATGACTGCACCCTTGGATACCATTTTCTAGAAAAGACACATTAATTGCGAAGGGGATCCATTCCCTCTTCCTTACCTTCTCCAGTATCTTCTGCCAGAACTGCCTCCACAGGATGATGACAATAATGGCAACCAGGATGAAGATGATGGCAACCAAACAGCCAATCAGAATGCGAGTGTTACTGTCATCCACTTTATGGGTTGGGTCATCACCTGGAGACATCATCATGGAAAAAAGTAAAAAGAAAATGTTTGGGGGCCTTTATTACATGACTGCATAAATTAACGATACAATAATTTGCTCAAATACCTTTAAAAACTACTAAAAACAATATAGGTTCACTTTAAAGTCCTAAGATACCTTCTGTTTCCTGTAGTTCTTCTTTCTGTTTTGCTAGGAACAAATAATATTGAGCAGCCTGTTAGCCTGTTCTGGTATAAAGCACTATATCAGCTGACATGCCTGAAATGCTGACTCTTTACCTGGCTGTGTGCTGGTTGGGATTCCGGGGAGGATTTTTGGCGGACCTCCAGTTGTGTTGTACATGGCAGTATCTGAAAGATAAAAGACAACGAGACCAGTAAGTGAGCTCAATGTAGGTTAGGGTGATTGCTCCATTAGCAATCTGTTTCAAGGCCCAGAGACCACGTAGTTATATCACATGTACATTATCACTTACAGTATATCTATATAACGCTTATCCGATGTGATACAACATTCTTTAGCACAATTCGATCGACATATGCAGTGCACCAGGAACCTTTCTTGTCTGTCTGTCCGCCAGCCTGCATGACACAATTGCATTTGTACATAATGGTGGATGTAGGTAATTTATGATGATAGTGATAGTTCTAATTTTGTAATTACAACATGGTGGGATGTATGCTTCTAACATTTTTGGTTAATTAGTTCAGTAGTTGTGAAACCTTCGTTGAAGGTTTCTTAAGAGAGTTTGAACTGTATTCTTGTGGTTCCAATCACTCACTCACTAAGCAGGGGTGTCCAATCACAATCCTGGAGGGCCATTCCACTCCAGGTTTAACAGACAGAATAATACAATGAACTACTTCATGTTCTGGATGGAGGTTTAATTGGTTAAATTAAACAATTGAACATGGTTGGAACAAAGACCAGGAATGGAAGGGCTAACTTTGGCCACTTATTCTTTAAAGCAGGGGTCTCCAATACTGGACCTGGAGGGCTGATGTCCCTCCTGGTTTTTGTTCCAACTGTACCCTAAATGAATTAATTGGACCAATTAACTTTCTTATAAGCACTTAATTGGTCCAATTAAGTAATTTATTTTGGACTTTGTTCTAACCAGGTCCTTGATTACTCATCATCACCTTGGTTCAATTAAATACTGTAGTTAAAGATTTATAACAATGCTCTGCACTGCTTAATTCAATAATCAAGGACAAGGTGCACCAACCTGACTGGAAGGTGATTTCGCTGAACATCATCCAGGTGTCGGCAAAGAAGTACTGACACTTGATGGCGCTGGCCATGCGGTTCAGGAGGGGCACGGTGACGAAGCGGGCGCTGGGGTTAACATCGTCCAGCACCAGGACGGAGGAGATGGGGTTGGGCTCCCAGTCATTGGTCTCTGAGCTGAAATAACACTGCACCTCTCGAAAGATCTTCACTCCCTTCGAAAACATGTTGTTACAGTGAACCTGCACAGAAATAATTGAAAATAAGCACAGTGCATTTCACAGACTAAAAGTACTTCAAGGAAAAGTTGTGTTAATTAATATATGGAACACAAGTGATATTGTGCATAACAGACTATTCACATACAATTACAATATCCTGAAAGTCCAAAAACTGACAGGTAAAACATTCTAATAAACCAGTGCAACAGTACTGTATATCAACTCCAATATCCTCCTGTACCTTCATTGTGGTGAAGTTCCGGATTCTGTCAAACTCAAACATAATCTCCACATAGTTGGTGGTGAAACTCTCGTTGGACCAGCCCACGTAGTCATAGCCGGGCCAGACATTGTACACATGGCTCTGTGTGAAGTCATCCAGACCCCACACTCCATCGGTCAACTGTCCAAGACCCTCTGTCATACTGAAAGACAAGGAAGCTCTTCTTAAACACATCTTTGGGTCTTGACTCTCTGTTCTAATAAATCTTAATGTACCCCGACTGAGATTAAAAAATAAACCTAATATTCGTATTACCATGCACAAATCAAAATTCTTGTTGATGTAGGTAACCCTGTGTAAATGACAATGACAGAATCTGCATCAGTGCTGTAATATTTTACTACCACTAGATAGCAGTAGTTTTCAGTCAGTTTTCTACAGTACATTTTACATTGCTGTAAGTGAAGCACAAATACAAATTGTTACAGTACAATTTCAGTTAAGTAGTAAAAGCAGCCACGTACCTGTAACCAACTGCACCGTCATAAACAGAGTCGTTGAGGTAAACATTATAACCTCTTGGCACAATGATCTGCTGTCCTGCTGGAGCATTATAGGAGACCAGACCATCTGTGGAAAAATCATGGCTTATTAGATCTTCTTATTAGCAGCACCATGACCAGTATACATGAACAGCATAACACTGTATGTTATTCTGTGTTTAAATAGGGGGCTAATCTTCAAAGCGTGGTTGCGTGTGAGAGAAGGCACTGCAGGTGTGTGATTAAAGATGTCCTAATTTGGTAATTGTGGAGCATAAAGACAAAAGTTTGGGGAACCAATTCAGTTGCTTCTGTGTGTTCTGAAATAAAGTCAGACCTAAATAAGGTATATTTGGGGGTCTATTTAATTGATCTACACAGTGGCGGATCTAAATACCATCACGTTAAATCATTACAATAAGAGGACTTTCATGAAAACCATCATCTTTAACCGTGAGTGGGGTATGTACAATGCCAGATTTGGTACTATTTTTACCATTAGAATAGACCTCAGTGCTTCCATAGAACAATGGAAATCATACCACACCTCAGTTGGAAAAACACATCTGAATGTGAATAGGTTACGAGCTGTTGGATAATGAGGAGAACTCTGTAATAATGAATGCTAGTGAGTTTTAAACTCTATTCTGGATACGGGTAAATTATGTGGAATCTGACAGCACTTGTTGATATTCTTACCCTTGTAAATAAAGTGCTAGATTCCAACAAGAACAATCTGATTCTAAGTCGCATAACTGCTGCTACCAGTACGTTTCTGCTTCTGTTTAAAGTTCACTATCAAGTGTTTTTTTTTATAGTTCATGTGCTGGTAAAATAATGTAAAGAAATCAACAATGGAAAATCTTGTTGGATTTATATGTACAGAAAGCCAACAACAATATAAGTAAAACAAATTCCTTACAAATGTATAATGACTTGTATGCCCACTATACTTTAGACTTAGCACATTCTGAGTTTCTAACTGTGCACAATAAAGCTGGATTTATATAAGAAATGATAAAGCAGTACTGTCTTTTCTAATTAAACCTACCAGCCATCCAGACAGTTTTACTAACTAACCCTTGTGTAGATTTTTTCCATGTCATTAATATTATGGTGATTTATTTAACTGCCTGTGGTGAAATACATATTGTACAAAGCAGTGTTTTTGGCACTGGTGTGTGCCAAATGATCTTAAAAGATACCGCAGGGCTAGCTGTTTAAGGATTGAAAGTCCTTTTGCGTTCAATTGTAGATTGTCTAGTTTTATTTTCTGTTATCTGCCTACAGTTGGTGACTTAGTAGAGTGGTGTACAGGTAAAGTCACATCCATCTGCTGAGCCTCATTTAGCAAACAGACAGTCTCTAACCCTGAAGATTGGAATCTGATTCTTTGTCTCTACCTCTATGCTGTATTATAGCGATTGGAACTCACCTAACCACTCACACCCATAGAGCTCCACCCTCATGCACACGTTCATGGAGTGATCAGTCACAGGGACGAATCGGACGAACCTGGCGATGATGGGAGGCTCCAGGTCCTTTAGGACAATGTCATAGGCATTTTTGTTCCCTTCGATTAACTTTAAGAGAATCAAAGAAACGGATTAACCTTCAACGACGGGCATGATATGAACACTTAAAATAAAATAGTGGAATATACATAAGCAAAATAGATTTACTCTCTAGATTAAACAATCTGGTTCACTTAGAACATCACAAATATAGGTATAAAAATAAACATGCTAAAAAATGCCTTTTATTATTATTATTATTATTATTATTATTATTATTATTATTATTATTATTATTATTATTATTATTATTATTATTATTATTAAATAATAAAAAAACAGTGTTTCTCAGCACAGGACAATATGAAATGAATTTGAACCAGGTTGATCAATGGGAGCTGTCCAGACAGTCCTGCTGATGTTCATGGCCACTAGGTATGGTTTCTAGGGAGAGTTGCAGAACACTTGCCTGCTTCCCAAGGCGGTTCTTTCGAGATATCCAGCGGCTCCCATCCCGACTGTATTTGATTTTGTACATCTGAGCAAACTCGTTGCCGTGGCCCCCAGCATGGCGCCCCTGCGACCCCACCAGGGTTATGAAGTGCAGAGTGCGTAGGTCAATCTCAAGGAACTCTTTCAGGTTGTCTGGCTCCACGGGAATTTCTGGACACCAAGCTCCATCTCCTTCTTCAAAATCAAGCCTGGATCCAAAAAAAAAAGTGGTCTTGTCTTTGAGGTGAAATGGAGTTATTTCAATGTTCTATGGCAGTTTTAAATCAATCGTCAAGACACATGATAGGTCATGTTTGTAACCAGAGGATTTGTTTTAAAAAAGCCTATAAAATGTGTGCCTTTGAGATGTTCACACATGCTGTCCTGCCATTATTATTCACTCAAGAAATTAGTATTTTTTGTACCTCAATGCTATAGTCAATATGTAGTTGTTCAAGGGCCAGTGTTTAAACACTATCTTCAAAGAATGAAAATAATAACGTACCTTCCATATTTAGCTGCGGTAGATTCAGACCACTGACTGGATGCTGTGATATCTTCGTCTTGAATCTGCCCCCCAGACATTCCAAGAGGATAGCGGCACACACCTACAATGTCATTTCATCATTAAAACCCTTTTAAAAGCCTCTCTGAAAGGAAGTTTGTATTATTACTTGCACTGTGATTCTTGAAATGTAATTGTTGACGACTGTAAGTCGCCCTGGATAAGGGCGTCTGCTAAGAAATAAATAATAATAATAAATAAATCTAGCAATCGAAGCGGCTTCAGACAGGAACTTATTGTCGATTTTATAATGACAAGACATGAATTCCAAAGGAAACTGTCCTTTATCATGTAAAAGGACAATTCAGTAACCCTATAAGTAAACTGTTTAACATTTCCTAATCCTAGACTATTTTACTTTCTGATGTGGGCAATATACCACAGCTCACAGTCACAACAACAACACATGATAACCAACGTTTTAGTCCTGGTATACTGTGCTTTATAATGTCGATTTTGATTGGTTGCTAGTGAGCACCTGACCATGCAGGAATTTTTGCATTGCCACAGACTTTAGGTCTAATTCTATAATCAGAGTGAACACGGAACATTGTGATTTTTTTAATTGCACAATACCACACAGGGTGTGTAGTGGTTCAATGTTGTGCTGTATTTTCAAAACTACTAGTTACAAATCATACCTATACCATAAGTGGAAAACAGAAAGGCTATGATGAGTAAATGCAAACATATGTCAACAGTAAAAACATATACTTCCTTTTATATGGAGAACTAGTCTTCAGTACCTATATCATTGAGGGTCATAATCTCTCCCAGGTAGCATGGAAGTTAAGGCTCTGCATGAAAAGTAAATTCCATATCAATGTACCACCTGAAACACAATACTGTCCAGTACAATTACTATGCCAATACCAAGGAGGTGAAGAGGTCAAATTAAACATCTCATTTTGCCATTTTCCTTTTGCTTAAAAAAACCTGACGCAGGTTATATGAACTAGAGAAGCTCTCAAAACAAATTCAAGGCTTTTTAGCACATTCTAAGTAAAAGGCATACCACAGTTATATGGGAAATGCTCTTTTAGAATAGCAGTTATTATTACAACTAAATAAAGCCAGTGGGTGCACTAGCGGATTCTTTCAGTTGTTCTGCCAGCCCAAACAGCGTTTGTGTTGCTGGCTATGAAATACCAGGTACAAAAAGAAGTACAATTTAATGAGTGGTCCATGAGGCGTATATGTATTTAATACAATTAAAAGTAACTATAGATATAGTATTCACAAAAATGGGTAGGTTTGCTCAGTTATCACAAAGCCTGCCTTTGTTCTCCCAACACAGTATCAAGATATTCAACATACTGTATGTATTTCCCACTGATTGATGCTATATTTTACAACATTACACAGTAAACTAAACTAAGGTGAGCTGGTATTTATATGGCACTGGCCACATGGAAGAAGCTTACATTTTGAGTCTGTCCTTAAATCAATTAGAACCCAGCCTGAACACTAAAGCACTTTATTTTGCAATTGACCCATGCAGTTCCTCCCATTGATCTAATCAAAACATAAACATTTTAGGTGAAGTTTCTTCATCTGTGTAAACCAAGACATGAAGCTTGGATATTAGTCACACAGAAGCTCAAACATTTCTTCCATGTGTACATTTACAGTTCACTTTCAGATGTCAAGACTGTCTGCTCTTGAAAGCTGTTTAATAAATCAGACATTTTTAAAAGAATAAACCAACACATTATTCTGGCAAAACTTAAATTCTAGACAAAAAAAAAAAAACTATTAAGAAACTGTGTATTTTTCTTTATTTACTGTTACACAGATTATTGTGCATCAGAAGTAAACTAATAGCACGTGTCAGAAATCAACAACAGTTAAAATTCTTGTTTTTCATGGGGTTTGGACTATTTTCACCTCCTCTTGTGTACAGTAGTAGGTGTCTTGTGTGTTTTGTGAGCTTGTTTATGTCTAATTAGGAGCAAACCTACTTTTCATCTTGTTAAAGAAAATGTGTAGCTGACAGAAGGAACAGAAAAAAAATGGTCTATTGACTTTCCCAGGTATGAGTATGGTTAACTCAATTAAATCCATGGCTTCTCTGCATTCTCTGAACCAGTAATTATTGTCCCAGAGAAGCCAGACCAGGACATTTGGATGGGTCCTGGCAAGGGTGTCATCAGATCATAAATGGGAACAGATACATTATAACATGCACAAGAGGGCCTCACTGTCCTTGTGACAATGATAATAACAAAACAAAAACATCTGTATGAAGGCACCAGCAGCAGCAAGAACTGTGGTGAGGTTTTGGAAGAAACCTCTGAGGGTTCAGTTCGGCAGTTTTTATTTCATCCAAAATAGAGCTGAATAGCATACAAAAAAAATAAAAAAATCCTTCCAGATGGACCACTGATGCTGATCACCCTTTGATTAGCACAACCTTTTATTATGGAGTCCCATTGTGTCTGAGCCAGGATTATTATGGTAAGACCCTCTTCTGTCGTGGCATAAATAAGAAAGGGGGAGCCTCTATGTGGATAGGGTTACCATATGACTCTATGTACACGAGGACCGTCTGGGGCAGTTCAGGCTTTTCAACTCACATCGCAATGCATTCCGGTATGTTTTACCTGTCACAGCAGGACTACACTTACCAGAATGCATTGGGGTGTTAGTTGAAAAGCCTCAACTGTTCCAAACTGTCCTTGTGTACATGGAGTCATATGGGCATCCTAATTTTGGAAGACATGCCCTTTAGAAATCACAGTTCATTAAAATAATAATAATAATATTAATAATAATAATAATAATAATAATAATAATAATAATAATAATAATAATAATACTATGCCAGAGGGAAAGCAATGCCACTGTGACATCCTGGCATGGTACAGACTTGATTCCTTTTAAAAAGAACGAGCACAGTAATAGCTAGAGTTAACATAATATACTGATAATATCAACTACTTCATCACGTGAAGTCTCTAAAAATATACATTTTTCATAGTGGAAAAATACCAGCCTTGGTCCTGGTTGGTTACTGAATGAAGCCCTCAGCCGTCCTCCGGGACTGCTGGCCTTGGCAGTTGCACAAAAACCCGGCAATAGCTCAGAGCTGCAGAGTCGTTTTTCATGCTCTGATTTTTCCATCCTGCAGGCTCTGAAAGGCTTGCTTGTTCCATGATGTTTGCTGTCTAACTGCTGACTACAACCCACACACAGGAGACACCCACCATACAATATCTAGAACTGTGCTCACATGTACCATGCAGTCCATGTTTCAATTCCCTTTTTAAATTTGGATCTCAAATTTCTCTAACTTAAAATCGCATTCCATTCATTTTAAAACGAATTACACAACATAGATATATACAATAACTACCCTCCAGATTTTCATAATATATTTCTATAGTATAAAAATGAACACTAGGGGTGTACAGGTAATTTCTTTCCCCCTGAAACAGTGAGTTTGTTAAATAGTTTCCGATTGCCAATCTATGCCAAACTGACTGTTTTAGGGAGGGAAAAAATACCAATGCACACATGTAGTGGCTCTTTATACTATATTCACTTCCTATGCAGAAAGGTGTCTCTTTATCCCCCCATATCTGTGGCACTGTAACAACACAATATGGTTTCACCGCATGTATAGTATGTGTATTCTTTTTTCTGTGAACTGCTGTTTAGCTAGTGTACTGTTTTGTGTGTAAATATGTAATCTTATGATTCATATGAGGCTATGCATTTTCGGGAAACACACAGACTGTGAATGCTAATTTGAATGTTCTTTCCTGCTTTGAAAATGTCTGGAATGTTTTAGCCACAGGCTCCAGTAATGTCTATTGAATGATAAACCATTGTGATTGTTACAAACCCACAGCCTGGAAGACTGAATGAAATGTACAATTACATCTGAGAGCGGGATCAGTGTGATGAAGACTTTATATTTGAGTTCGTGAAATGTTGGATTCTTATTTGACTAAAAAGATAAAGTTACAGCATGTTTCACAGACCCCGGTTAGCTTTAATCTTCGACTGTTTTCTATTAAGTAAATTTGAATCTTTCTGGTCCACTTACTTCGCTCCTTCACAGACTGTATTCTATTAAAAGCCACAGAATGCGTTACAAAAGGGGGAAGCGCGTTGACTTTAGCCAGGAGAGGAGAGTTTACAATCTGTTTACATTTTGTTTGTTTGCTTCAAAATGCCCCAGACAAGCTTAAGAGACTTGTTAGGGTTTTGTGCCAAAAAAAGACTGAAATAAAAAGTAATGTGAATCTGGATCCCCTACTGTACAATTATCCTCTTTTGAAATGCTATCAAGTACCACTGCACAGCTGTAGGAGGACTTTTTAAGAAATTTCTGCATTCCTCAGCTTACTGCTGGCCATGGCACTCCACATTTTTAACATGTTTTCACTCTTTTGGTGCAGTATTAAACTTAGTCCATCTAGTATATTTTATGATTAAGGCTGTATTTTTTTCATGGTTATCATGATGTTTGTGAAATCTGATGTATAATAACTGTAGATAAAAGTGATCAATTTTGAATGTGACAATGCAATTTCTTTCTGCTTCTTCTTCTATTTCCTATGTGCAGTGAAAAAAAATACAGGCCAGTTTATGATGAATTTTGATATTTCTGTCACATATTGATATTTCATTACATTGGAGCAAATGTAGTGGTATGTTCTCCTTAGTAAATTAAATGTTATTATTTGATTTTCAGCTACTTTCTACTTCAGTAACCAGTAACCTTAAATGTCTTACTGTGATTTTTTGGTGGTGAATAACTATAATTTACTGATAGTTGAGCAATTGAAATCATACCAATGCACAGCACCTCGCGTTCTGCTTTTCTGCTTAAAGACAATGGTGGTGTTGTCATGACACACAAACGTTTTCAGCAGTCTTGTCTGTGGCTTTATGCAAGACCGTGAGACATCACATTATTGCTTGGAATCTCACAGATAAGCTTCCTGTATATTTTTAAAGGGTGAGTAGCTTCAAATGTAACTTAATTATTTTTTAACACATCTTTTTATATATTTTGTAGGAAGTTTACAATCACTCTCCGTGGTTCTTAGTGCTGTTGCTCTAATATTGAATTTGAATCATCTCACCTGGCATTGTCTGAACCCTTATTGATTCCAAATAAATCACATGATGCTGTCAACTCTGCTGCATCCGCCTTCTACATACTATTAATATGGAGCCAACAGAGTTGAAAGGTAACTTCATTTTGAGTCCACAGGCACACTTAATGTCAGGTGGAATCTGATACTGAGAAAATTATTCATATTCAACATTGAAGTAAAATAACTCAGATCTAATCAGTATGATTGTTCAGTACAGTGCATTGTATGTTTGCTTGTAAAACTACACAATCCATCTATTGGCATAGCTCAAAAATAGTTGTTGCCTTTAAATTAAAATGGTATTTAAAACTGTTTAATATGGACACCTGCTTCACAGTCAGACACCTACTGACAGCACCAGAACAGACGTCTCTTGTAGATAAAATTAAAAAATCTCACCTGGATTGACTTGAGTCCTTGCAGCACCTAACAGATACAGCAGCATCAACAGAATGAAATGCATCTTGGGAAAGTATTTCATCTCAGAAAGAGAAAGAAGTTCCATTCCTAAAATATAAAAGTAAAATAAATTAATACATAAATAAATATGTGTTTACTTGACCTGTTGCATTCTTTTTTATAGATGATTTTGGCTTATTATTCTAACATTCCAAAAGAACCTCATAACTGGTTATACCACCTACCTTCAAATTAGGTTCGTATAGCCCAAAGATACTCCAGTCTTACTGGTATTGCAGCAGTAACTAATCTATCTGGTAAAGCCTGCTTCATTGGCTATTAATGCTTACATGTATACTGTATGTACTTGTGGCTTGAACAGGAGCCCTCTCCCTTAACTCTTTGTACATCCAGCAAGCTATGACAGGGATCGAAATAAGATTCCCATTACACAAAAGACCAACTAATCAGAGAACAACTCCATACACTTATGGAGTCCACAGGTAAACCAGACCTGGCTGAGTCCGAGACAAACAGGTGCGGCATGGCACTGCTGGGCGTTTTCACAGTGCAGTACCGCTAGTCTGCACCCGGACACACAGGAGCGGTATGCACTATGTGGCACGGTAGTTGTCAGTACCCACCATAGCTCACCACACTGTACTCGAATATAAATTTACATACTGTATATGACCAAAAGTTTTGCATCACGTAGTAGAATATAAATAAATAAAACAAATATTTTATTTAACATTATGCAATATAATAAACTACAAAATGGTATCTCAAAAGTCTACTGGAAACTAAATAGTAGTACAGTATTTCATGTTAGATTTCGAAATGTCACATTTCTCAATTTTTGGAAAACTACAAAGCGATATGTAATTTTAATATATCAATGTAACATTATTCATTCTATAGGGCATGGTGCAAAACTTTTGGCCATAGCTGTAATGCCCCCCATACAATCTACTAAATAAAAACACTGGTTTGTTTTTCAACATTGTTTTTCTGTCATCTGCAGGTGTATGAAACGAGCGATCTGAGCTTAGCAAAGAAACATACAGTACGTTGCTGACAGCAAGTAGCCTACTAAAGTGTTAGAAAATATATCCTTTTACAGCCAGTTAATTAGTAAAAATAGTAGTGAACTACAGAAATAAAAAAAAGGCAGGAAGGATGCTTATCAGGGGCGATGTATAAAATACTAACTTGCCTGTCCTTGTATGAAATATGGGAGGGATCAAACACTTCAGGGTGCTTGGACACCTCTGTAGACGACAGTTTCATTCATGATTTTTCCTGGCAAGCACGTGTTGTCAGCTCTCGGCTGTGGTTGGTTAATCCAGCGATGGTACCGCGTGGCAGCCAGAAAAAATCGCTCTGGATTCAATTTGAATGGTACCGCTCAGCGTCACCGTGGGACTAGCGGTATCATCCCACGCTGATCTGTCCAACACCATGAGAAAGCAATGGCAGCGATACAGGCAGCAAAATGTGTCGAATGCCTGTCTGTCCCAGGTTTAAGAATGCAAATGTTTTTTTGTTTTTCTTAAGTAATTGAACGACACAGTTTCAGAAGCTTTTAAATGATTAAAAAAAGACTGCGCACCAACAGGAATGGCTTGACATCTCGGTTTGCTGCCAGTCAGACATTACCTCAGCCCATATGAACAACACACCACCGGAAAACACTGCTTAGCTATAAACAGTGCAGTATGCCATAGTAAAAGTAAAGTGGATTGCAGTGATAGTAAATCATGGTAAGAGCATGGTAAGTTCATAGATTCAATAAACAATGAAGACTTACAGTACTAAGGACTACGGCTTTTTCAAAAGTTATAACAAGGAGTAATTTATTCTCACTCCCTTATATTCTTGGTATTGGCATTCAACTTTTAGCATCACCCCATTAGTGTTTGAGCTCATGTAATAATAGAGCAAGGGATTAAGTCCCAGCGGGACAGCTGTGTTTGACATTATGTACACAAAGTACAATACAATGAAAAAGGGTTTAATGTTCTGCTAGTTTCTGCCCAGTTAGTGGTTAGTCCAGCATGCACTAGGCTGCCTCTTAAAAGCTCAGCAGGCTGAAAAACAAAAGCAGACAGAAAATATTAAGTGAACCGGGTCTGAGGCACAGAAAATATACTAGAAATAGGGAATAAATTACCCACTTTTAAAACAGAATTGGACTGGACAACCCAAAAACTCATACAGCTTGCAGTGAATCAATGGCTCAGCTGGAATTCAAACAAAGAAATCCCCTGTCTTTTAATCCTCTGCTTGAACTACATCTACAATTGGGGTTTCCAACACTATGGATAAATCATTTATTATTTCAAACGTTATACAATTATTGCTTTGGTTATTGGGGAAGTGTGGGGTTAGCACATGCTATTCTTAATAAAAGAATATACTTGATAATTCAATCCCCAGTAAAAGCACTGCCGTTTATAGTGCCGGGTTATAGGTTTTATAACTATTACAAATATGTGTCAATGTTTATTATGACTTGCAATGGCAGAATTAAAACAGAGTACATAAGATTTCAGAAACAACAACATCATACTGTATACAGTACAGAATGTTTTGGATTGATCTGCAGAGGAAAAAGTAATCTAATTTATAGTGAATAAAAAAATGAATCAGCAGTCAAGCATTTAAACCAATTCCCAAAACACTGAGGCCTCTATAATAAACTTCCGAACTTCAAGAAATGTAGTTTACTTAAGAACTCCGGGGAGTTTAGGACAAGTCACGCTCTCCAGCAATGCAAATAAAGAAAATAATTATGGACTAGTTAATAGGAGGAAAGGACCAAGACCCAAACATCCTCTTTTCTGATTTAAAACACATGGGTTTAAGAACATATCAAACTAATACTGGCTTGATTGAATCAACCCAAGCACCAAATACCCATTAATAGTTAGCCAGCATGTAACCATTAATGCTAACTTTTTTTGACTTTCCATCAATAACAATGTAATTATTAATGAACTAATATATAATTTCCTACTAAATAATTTAATTGGACCTTAATTCATATAAATTAAACATCAACTAATGATACCTACCCTGTGTTGTTTGGGTTTTAATAGGGACACGTCTGAATTGTGTCATTACTGGTAATTAATGTTTTCTTTACATGAATTTAATTGTAATTATAAAGTGTAAACACACTATTATTAATGACTTAGAATACATTTTCAAGAATTACCCCGCAGGTCAGAATAGGTAAGCACGTTGCACCAATCTAACTATCCAGCAAGGTGCTTTTAAAATGTAATGTAGTCATTTAAGTTATTACTAAGCTATAAACATGATAACTACATACTTTTTTTTTTAATTTAGTCGTCGCCAATTATTTTTATTATTTTCTCCCAACTTGATATGTCCAATTATTTTTAGGCTCAGCTCACCACCACCACCCCCCGCGCTGACTCGGGAGCGGCAAAGACGAGCACACGCTGTCCTCCGAAGCGTGTGCAGTCAGCCGACCACTTTTTTTCACACTGCGGACTCACCATGCAGCCACCCAAGAGCTACAGCGTCGGGTGGCTGCATGCGCCCGGCCAGACTACAGGGGTCGCTGGTGCACAGTGAGCCGAGGACACCCTGGCCAACCTAAACCCTTCCCCCTGGGCGACGCTCGGCCAATTTTGCACCACCGCCTGGGAGCTCCCGTCCACGGTCGGCTGTGGAATAGTCTGGACTCGAACTGGCAACGTCCAGGCTATAGGGCGCATCCTGCACTCCATGCGGAGCGCTTTTACTGGATGCGCCACTCGGCAGCCCCACTACATACATTTATGATTGGTTTTAGGATCCATTCTGGCCTTCTTTGCAAACTAATTTAGTTATTTGAGCACGCTATAATATTTTGTTAGCTAGGGTTTAAAAGGTTATAAAAAAAAAGTCTTTAAAAAAATGAAAACTTTATTTTTGGTGAAATAATGAAACCAGAAAGTTGGTAACAATGGCACTGGTCTATTAAATTATACAGTTGTGTAAGTTATGTGTCTGCAGAAGGAAGGCTACAAGCTGCCGGTCGGTGTTTTGAAAGATGGAGCATTTTTTGTGGGAAGCTTTTCATGCCCGAGAACATCTGCATGCGTGGACACGGGAGGAAGTTATTTTTCCATAATATTGCTTTTGCTATAGTAACATCACTGCTGTCCTCGTGCTGAATCCCCTGCTGGTTTCACTTCTTGGAATAAAGGTCGAAAAGCTTCTCGCAAATTGCTTTTCTGCAGCCTTGTGTTTAGAGGCCTAAAGTGCAGAGCTCAGTATATTTATATTTGAACAGATTCAAATCTTCGTTTTAAAAGGTACTGCATAATCGACCCACTGTTTTATTTTCAGTGAGCAATTCGAGAAGCCATTAGATACTACCTGTTAGATATCTGGTGCAACTTGGAATTTAGTAACATCTGGCATCTGCTGGCGAACCTTGCATTTGAACTTGGCATGTAACAACACTGTAACAAAATTGTCTCAGGTATGATTAAAAAAAGAAAAAAAGAATCTCTTACAAAGCACTTTCACTAACATGGTACTGCGCTTTTGCCAACTTGACTTGACATGTTGAATCTGTTCTGGGCATTAAAAGAAGATTATTACAGTATGTTGTAGACTTGCACACATACTTTAAAAATAAAGGTAGACTTCATCCATAACTTCAAAAACACTCAATCATAGATTATAAGGAAACTGAACTGAAGTAGTCGGAAGGCTTGAATATCCTGTAATGGTTGCTGAGATAGCTGGTAACCGAATAATCAAACAAGTGAGTTATCTTTAACCAAAGAAGCTATGCATATTTATACAGCCGGCATGAGCTTTTTACTACTGAGATGCTGATTCTTGTTGTTGAGAAAATATTTATTATCTATAACCTAGATAATCATCTCAAAGTCAGCTTTTATACTTCACTTTTAAGCAAATTATCACTTACAAAAAAATATGTGTTGAGGCACTTTATTAGTAATTAGGAGGCCTGGTCATCTAGCCCATTTAACTATAGAATCTTTCACAGGTGGTATCACTTCAGTGGTTTTTCTGCCACTGTTCAGCACAATATAAAACTGCAGTACAAACATAATTTGAAGTCTGATGCCATTGGAAGCATTTAAAAGAATACTTGACCTCAATATGAGCTGTCAGGACGCTTCGGTCACTGCACGATGAACCCTAGAGGTGAAGGTTCCCCTAGCAGCTCTAGCAGTGAGAAGCACGTTTCTGAAACACAAGGTTTCACATGTTGACAACAGCTTTTTTTCCAGGAAAATCTAAACCAATGTGTTTAATAAAAATTAAAAAAAAAAAAAAACTTCACAGTTCTTTGGACGGGTTATTTGCTGGATTCCATACATCCGTTCCTGCCAGGGAACTGAACATTTTAATTAGAAGCATATTTCAGTTCAGACAATGCATGGGAAAGAAATACCCAAGTTACAGTATGCAGGCTCTGCTCTGAGCCAGAGTATCGACAAGGAAAGCAGAATCTTTGTAGCAGTGGCACACATATCTACCAACAGGACACTCAGTACTGCATGCTAATGCTGACATGCCTATGGCAGACAAAGATGTCAAAAACTTATAATATTCAATATATGGGTTCTATGAAAACATGGTCAGACAAAATGCAAATAAAAATATATAGGTCCTGTATGATGATTCATTGTGGTACAATCGTCTGTTCTTCAAACTGCACAAAACATAACATTGCACCCGCTGCCATAGTGGAGAGGGAGACCATGTTATTACATGTTACATTGTCCATTGTGTAACTCACAGAAAAGAAAGAAGCTTGGTTTGTGCAAATAGTAATTTACAAGTGACTGCAGTCTAAAGCTATATCGCTGTTGATGGAGGGTTTTGGAGTAGCAGAAAAGTTAAATGTTGTTTTCTTTTGTAATATGGTATTGATATATCCAATTTGTGATTATTATTTATTTCTTAGCAGATGCCCTTATCCAGGGCAACTTACAATTGTTACAAGATATCACATTATTTTTTATTACATACAATTACCCATTTATACAGTTGGGTTTTTTTACTGGAGCAATCTAGGTAAAGTACCTTGCTCAAGGGTACAGCAGCAGAGTCCCCAATCGGGGATTGAACCCACAACCCTCCGGTCAAGAGTCCAAAGCCCTAACCACTACTCCACATTGCTGTGATGTATTAGTTGAATGTGTCATGGAATAAGCCTATTTACCAGATGTTGGTCTCCCATACTTAGACGTTTGGGATGGAAAGAACATAGGATATTTAATATAGACTTATTTCCAAATGCAAAAATGTATAATTACTGTAACTCCTTTTACTGCAACAGACTCCTATAGTATCCCACGCTTCGACCTTTCATTCTGTTTAGTCTCGTATACACACAGTATGTAGCAATTACTCACATACCTTTAAAATGTGGAAAACCGTCCTCAAAGTTATTTCCAAAACAAACAGAGCTGTATCAACTTAGCTCATAGCGATACAGAGAGTCCTGTATTTGTCAATGCATTCCAGAGGCCTGCGCTTTACAAACAGCAGACAGGAGACAGCTCCACAGAGCCACATGCCCCTTTTCTATTTTTATACAGAACATTAACATAATGTATGTGTTCAACTTTCATATGTGTCCAATAAAACCACTCGAGTCATTATGTAGGCAGTGCGTGCCTCAGACCTCAAAGCCTTCATTATTTGTTTTACTGGTAGCAGAACTGGGGCTGGCTGATGATCCTGTACTTGAAAAGTGATGTGTCACTGAAATAGAGCCTCAAAAACTAGTGTAAGAGCCCTTTCAAAGCACGAAACCCTGGGAGGTAATCTACAGTACGAAGTTTACTTCATATCAGTAAGCTTTGGCCCAGCCGCAATGACACTGTGAGGTAAATATTACAGTAACTAAGACTTGAATTGAGGGTTAACGTATATCATTTCTGAAGTTTAAGATGAAAGTGAATCCCAATATTATTTTATTCTCATATCCTGTCTACAACTACTTTTATATGTTATTCCAAAAATTTTAACATTAACAAGACTTTTTAAAGATTTAAATATGTTTTATGATCTCTCACAGTCTTTTAATTAAATTAAAACCTAGATTTTTTTTCTCAATCTGGACTCCAGTTGTGATATTACTAATGCGTTTAGATCATAAGCCAATATATTCAAATGCAATTACCACCTCTTCAACACACACACGTTTAAAACTGTTGATATTTTAGGACTATTGACAATGCAGAAATATTTAAATACGTTTAATACCATGCATTCTGGTTCTGGCCTGTGGGCATTTATAAACACAGGTGCAACAATTGACAAATCATCACCAAACTACAATACAAGGAGCCAAACATTGTTCACCTGTTTCCAGACAAAGAAACCGAGCATTAGAGTATATGGAGCAAGGTATTATTATACTTAGAAATACAAGAAAAACATCTTGCTTCATATGCCTCAGATATTAAATTGCATTGTAAAAACCTACCTGTTTACAAAGATTTTGCATGTCCACATCTTAACTCTTCTTCCTACTTTTATATACCTAGCAACAGAAAATAAGCGCTGTATCTGAGATTTGGAAAAGGCAAAGATCTCCACACCCACCCACTACATCTTTGCTTTCTTACCATCCTGGGAAAGCTGCCTGTGAAAAAATGCAGGTGTTGTTGAGTGGGCTGGCAGTAATAAGAGCTCACACTGCAGAACTCCATGCTGGGCTATGTAATCCATGAGTCATTTCAAAAGGAAACCAGAACAGAACACACTAAAAAGTGTTACTAATATATTAGTCAGAGACATGGGCACCTAACTTTGTTTATAAGTGGGGGGGGTGGGGGGCAGAGACATGGAAGAACTGCGAGCGTAGCAAAGCGAAATTTGTTTTTTGCTAAGAAGCTCTGGGAAACCTAATTTTTACTGTTCTATCTGTTTTTGTAATAGTAAACCCACAAAATTGGGCAGGTGTTTCAACATGAAATGTAGAATATTTACTAACTGAACATTTATTAAGTACAAACACAACCAGTTCCAGTGGCATATCTGCACAACACCGTACACTACCTATCATTCCAACATGCAGCTTATTAAAGGGAAGTGCTAAATAAACACAAACAATAACATGTACAAAATGTACACAGCTGCACTGCAAGCACTCCCAACTCTTGCATCCTTGGGCACCAAAATAAATAAATAAGTAAAAACAGCAATAAAAATGGAGGTGCCACTGTGGCAGGTTAGTATGTGAAATGTACCCACCCCAGACCAAATCCACCTGCGTTTGGCGGGTGCTAATTTCGAACCCTGCAATTCCTCCAAAAGAAATGTCAGTATATCATATTTACTCCATTAGTAAATATTGCGGAGTTGTCCTTTTTATGAATTAGCATTTATTTCTAAATGTTTTACATAATATACCAAAATGTTTATTATTAAATGAATGTGAATTTAAATTATTAGTAAATACACATGGTTTGATATGAAAGCTGAGCTTTAATATCAGCAAGTAACTAAGTTACAAGTTTTTTAATGAAAAAAAAATATTGTAGCCAACTAAAATAAAATCAGGCTCATGTGATTTTGAAATGCCACTATTTTATATATTTACTACTGGTTAATCTAAGTTAAAAAATGAAAGATATAGGTGAGAATTGAACTTGTTCATGGCCCCGCGGCAACATAAACCTGCTAACTTCTTCCTTCATTTTTTAATAACTATCTGATATTGTCTCTTCCTTACATTCTTTTAATAATGGTCTGATACTCTCTCTTCCTTAAGATTTCTTTGGGGGCAATAAAAAATGGTCTATAGCTAATGTTAGCCACGGTGCAGACCTTGGTTCAAACAAATATGTTTGTGTATGGAGAATTTATTGTGATTGGTTACATATGTTGTCCATCCTCTGAATACCTTTCTATTTTTATATTTTATTTTAAACCTTTTAATGACAAAACCAATGCCAAACATAGTCTAATTTATATATATATATATATATATATATATATATATATATATATATATATATATATATATATAATGAACAAAATAAGTGGAGGGGCAAACTATATAGTTTGACCCCCATTCAAAGTGGGGACATGTGCCCTTCTGCCCCATGGGTTAGGTGCTTAGGCACTTACTGCAGTTAATGGGCCTTGAGTAGTGTCTGTTTTATGAATTCCAACAGTCGGCATGATTATGAAATAAGAAAGTGGAACATGTTGTAGTTTTTGTACTGGTACTTCTAGGAACAGCACAAGTTCACCACTCTAACATGCATTTTCTGATGCCTTTAAAGAGATATAAAAAAAGATTTTTTTTATTTGAGATAATTAGCACCAGCAATAGATCATCACTAGTCTGCCTTTTTCTTTTGGTTCTTTGGTTGTATTATTTAATTCCTCAATTTGAAGTATTCAGATCATTCAAAGACAAAGTTAGAGATGAAGAGTTGCTGCTGCTTCCTGGTTCCTAATCATGGGCAGACATACATTCCTCTTGGGTGTTTTTTTCAGCTGGAAGCGCTGACACAGGGAAAGCCCAGGTGCCCTGCATTGCAGAAGCACACTAATGATAAAAGGACAGTCAGTGGTTTAGAGTGTAGGACTTCAAAGCAATGCCCCTTTAAGAAATCAGTAGTGAGATCTGAAGATGCTTCAGCTGGGACTGTAGCTGAACTTGATTGTGGCTTTAACTAAAGATAAGCCAAAGAGCCACTAAGGGGTGGATTTCATAAATAAATACAACAATGCTTTATGATTAAAATGAGGATGCAGTGTTTACAGAAAGGTCGGTACTCTTCAATTAGATTTCTTCCTGAATATAGTGTGAGAAATATTATTTTTGTATGAAAGATGCCTTTGTTGACAGTGATATAGTAAGAAACATCTAATTATAGAGGACTCTGTAACGCAAGATCCTAGACGAGAATGCACTCCTATCTTCTTGTGGTTGGTTCCAGGCTCTTAGATACATTCCTCTTGGGTGTTTTTTTCAGCTGGAAGAGCTGACACAGGGAAAGCCCAGGTGCCCTGCATTGCAGAAGCACACTAAGGACAGTCAGTGGTTTAGAGCATAGGACTTCAAAGCAATGCCCTTTTAACATACTCCAGAATAACATTTATTTTTCTATTAAAAATATTATCACTAGATATTAACTAAGTTCAAATGCACACTATTAGTTCTTTACAATTGGATATCAACCCCACATGCTGAAGTACTGCACCTGCCTATTCTTAGAGAAACAGGCACTGAACCAAACTGAGCTTTAAACAAGACTAAACTCCATGTCGCCTAAAGTACATAAACAACATGCATTTTGATGTATGTACAAGTAATAAAATAATGTAACAAAAGTGTAAGTACAATGTAGTAAAAAGTTTACTTCATGTACCTGTATTTTAAAGTGGATCCCTTTTATACAGACCTTCAGCGTTGAAAGTGTTAACAGAACAGAATTACTGGTAGTTTTCTTTTATCCTCAAAGCATTTGCATATATACACAATTCGTATAGTGGTGTCTTCAGGAAAAATATTGACTTGAGATACCTGAGGTCTGTTTTTCGCTGAAATGGTCACCATTCTTAGAAAGGCAATCGTTCAAAAATGGATTTACAGAAGAAAGATCCCGAGAAACTTTCCAAATGTCAATAAAGTGAGATTTAAACCAAACTTTGTACATGTTTTTGCTCTGTACTGTAGAGAAGCAATATTAGGTCTGATTTCTGATAACATATTTAGGCTTGAAGTTTATACCAGGAAATCCCCCTTTTTAAATCAGCTCTCTTGCCTATATTACTGGAATGCATATATCCTTCAGAGACATGTTCCTGAATTAAATCAAAGATTATGGTTCTGCCAGAAGTATACTTACCCTAGGATAAAATGTAATTAAAAATAACAAAAATTAGGATACCGGGTTAAAATTTTTATGCAAAGTCTGTATAAAATGCCAAAATGCCAACAGACCTGTTATTTTTATTACACTTGCTTTGTTATTTATTTGTTTTTAAAAGACGCATTAAGAATAGAGCTGCCATAATTCAAATATAACCAGTTAGTAATAATTATGTTTGCATTTTACATTTAATTTAGGTAAGGGGTTCACAAACAGTACAAACCCACAAACAGTCTGGCATTATCCTCACAATTACCATTTGTGCATTTTGTATTATTATTTGGGAACAAATAATGCATTGAATACCTGTCTCATATTTTTGTATTTATTACATTTATTTTATTAATAAGTAGTGTAATTTTTCGAATAAGGCTGCCAAATGTTGACTCTGCAATAAACTGAGCTGAGAAGGACAGTTACTAAGGAGACCAGGGCTTTATAAGCTTTCTCCATATAACTAAACTTTGATATGATTTTTAAATGTTAAACTACAGTTAGACATAATCTGACAGAAAAGTTACAGTACAATTGGAATACCATTATAATATCAGTGTACTATGAAGTAAGGCCATTAGCTCACCAAAGGTTTCCAGAATACATACAGTATCTACAAGTGTAGCTAATATGGTAGACAATTCAGTAGTACCATTAACCCTAACCCTAACACCATTGTTTCCAAAAAAATAAATACAGAAAATGACAAAAAAAAAGGTGACAGAAGGAAGTATGCAGATTTTTTTATTTTATTTGTATCAGTATGCAAATAAAACTTGAATAGTGACAATTAACACCAACATACTTGAGTGAGACAATTACACAGGGTACCCTAATTCTACAAAAAGCTGTCTATTCATTTTCGATTTGACCTTAAACAAACTTTTAAAATTGCACCCTCATAAAACTCAACTAAAGTACAGTCCCTGTTGTGCATTCCTGTGCAATTTTAACTGTAAGCCCTCAGGTTTAGTATGGATGATAAGCTATAAAACAAAGGGGTGCTCCAATTAAAACAGAACAAACCATGCAGAACGTGTTTAATAAGGCTTAGGCTTGGCAGTGCTTCTCATATTAATATGCTCTTTTGCCATGAGAACATGTGGTTTCCATCGTGGGGTTTGCTGCCTGAGGGGACAGCATAGTATCTTAGATAGTTTACTTTTATGGGAGAGCATGAAAACTGAATAAAATACTGTTTTTTATTTAAATTAAACCCAGGCTATGCCACGTAAGGCTGTGTGACAGAGACAGAATGATTCTTGGTGATAAATCTCCCTCCCGACCTATGAGGGCGCTGTGTAAAGTGAATAGAGTGCCCTGGACTGGATGGCCAGACAATTCAATCCTAGGGTTAGGCGGAAGTCGGCCATCTAGAAAGGGGGCGGAGCTACGGTAGACTAAATCATCGACCCAGAAAGGAAATGATGTGGCAGCCGCGGATTGTTGGAGCGGTTGCAATCGTTAACCAAGGGGTCATGATTGATGGTACATAAGGGGACATAGCATAGGTGATCTGTTCCTTTGTTATGGTTAACCATAACCGGAAGGAAACCCGTATTGTAATCATGAGTGTTTTGTTTGTTTTGTCGTGTCTAAAAACTGTTTGTTTGTTGTTATTAGATGGCTGTCGCTAAAGGCAAGCACCAAACCCGTACCACATTTCACTAGTGTCACGATTAACTGTATTTGCACCACGAGCACTATAGCACTCACTGTGGACTTGTGATCGTATTTGTGTTACGTGTGGGTGTTTAAATATCGGGACTATTATTTCGGGGTCAACCCCGTGGATTAAAACAGAGAAATACGCAAACCATTGTATATCGTCTGTTATCGTTATTGTTTACTGTTTTGTCAACCCCTGCTAATGGCTCAACCCCGCCCAGAAAACAAACTTACAGATAGGTGATGCTATCGTTGTGGAGCAGTTTTGCCATGTGGTCGGTGCCGAAACCAAGGCCTGGATAAGGTGCCTCAACCCTGACAACCTGGAAGATGCTGTGAAACTGGCCGAGGATTTAGAAGACTCCCTGGTCTCCGCCCAGACTGGCCTACTCACCATCATCGGGCCCGGGACCGAGACCTCCTAGACCGCCGACCCCAATGGGCAACCTTACCTCCCCCTCATGGAGGCCAAGGTTGGTCCCCAGCTGGGGTAGATTTGGTGCCCCTGCCCCGTTGCCACACCAGCAACGGGACAGATATTTAACCTCTGCTTCCTCCTTCCCCCCTACCTGTTTTAGATGCCACCAACCGGGACACCAGGCCAAGTCATGCCCATCTGCGATGGAGTGTGATGTGGCGGCTTGCGGTTCGGCATCAGAAGTGGGTAAGCAAGGGGAAAATGGTCGGGAGGGGCCTTGTATTGTTGATGTGGTTTTAGGGAATGTGAAAACCCGTGCATTAGTGGACACAGGGTGTGAGCAGACCAATTCGGACAGCTCTCTTTGGTGATGTGTCGTGGCAGCCCGAGGCCAGGTGGCTATTCCTGTATCCATGGAGACACGGCGGACCGATAAAACGTCACCGAGTAGTAGGGGTGGCGGAAAGGCTACCACATTCAGTTATTCTGGGCCGAGACTGGCCAAAATTTAAAGAATTGATTAAATAAATGTCAGTCTCAGCCACGCACGTAAACATGGCAGAAAAAGGAAAAGGGGAAATGATTGTTGATAATTTCCCCTTACATGCTGAATTGTTCTCTCCTATTTTCCATCCTAGAATAACAAATAAAGAGAGAAGGATTGAAAAATGGGAGGGAGCATCAATGAGACGAGGCTGGGGTCTGGTGGGAGAATGCTCCGATGGTAACAAAAGCCAATCAAAGGGAGTTGGTACGCAGTGTGACCGAGAGGGCGAGGTTACTGGTCCATCTAGGGCAGAGGCTACTCCAGCCCCTCTCAATATACTGGACCAGTGGGTCTTGAGCGCGGACTTAGTGTGGGGCCAAAGCAACTACCCGACACTGGTGCACGCTCAGGAACAGGCCGGTCTATTGAAGGTAAGGATGTTGACGGCGCTGGGGCGCTAGTATTTCCACACTTCATTATCAATGGGCAATTGTTATATAGGGTAAACCTTGCCACACGCACAGGACAGCCTGTAACACAATTAATGGTTCCCTGGTGCATGATATCCCTTTTGCGGGGCACCTCAGAGCTGACAAAATGAGGGAACAGATATTGGCTTGATTTTATTGGGTAGGGCATCATAAGGAAGTGTCAAAATATGTAGCCACATACCCAGACTGCCAGAGAGTAGCGCCGGGTTGAGTGCGCCTTGCCCCTTTGGTCCCACTGCCAATTATTTCCACTCCCTTTGAACGCATTGCAATGGACATAGTGGGTCCTTTGCTACCTTTTGATTCTGGGTATACGCATTTATTATTGGTGGTAGATTATGCAACATGATACCCGGAAGCAGTTTCATTGAGGTCCACTAGTGCAGCTGCAATAGCCAAAGAACTAGTGCAGATAATGTCTAGAGTAGGGATCCCCAAGGAAATCTTGACTGATAATGGAACTAACTTTCTGTCTAACACGTTACAGTAGGTATACAAAATACTAAAAATATGTCCCATTAGGACATCTGTTTATCATCCACAGACAGATGGTTGGGTAACGTTTTAATCAGACCTTAAAGCAGATGCTAAGATGATTTATGAGCCAAGATCAAAAACACTGGGCATTGCTTCTTCCCTACCTCCTTTTTTACGGTGAGAGAGGTGCCGCAGAGTTCGACAGGGTTCTCCCCCTTCGAGCTCTTGTACGGCCAACAGCCTTGCAGCATCCTCGATCTGTTGAGAGAGGGGTGGGAAGAGCCCAAAGGCTCATCCAAAAATGATTTCACGACTTGTCTGTCATTGTCTTGAGCACTGCATCACCCCTACACCGCTGCACTGCAACCACTTTGCCACAGGCTGCCAATAACATTTTCTAGCACTGTTAAGGTTAGCACTCATAGCGTGTTCATAAGGAGAGTACTGTTATATTTTGAACAAATTCTTCGTAAACATAGTGAAAACAGACATGGATACAAAAAGCATTGCAGGTCCTATTATTTCTAAAATAATATGGTATACTGTTCTTACTTAACATTTCATTGCAAAATGTTGTGTCTAATGTGTTCCAATGAGAATCTATACAGGAAGGGAACCTGATCATAACAGAGGTGTTGTCTTGGAAACACTCTAGACAGGTGTCCATTAAATGTCATTTTCAAATAGTATATTAACAGCTCCAGGCATCAAGCCTAGCGGTGGAGAAGGGTTTTGCTTTGTTATACTGTCTTTGATCTATGAATCAAAGCACAACTTCAAGCATGCTTCTTTGATGGGCAATTTTCCCTGATGGGAGGAAAAACCCTTTAATCATCAGTGATGTCATACAATAATAGGTTTGCCACCTGGGGGGTAACTTTATATCCATGTATCATTGAAATCATTCACAGCTGGTTTTAAATGGTACTAATCTTTCAGTCAGGCTGTGGTTACTTCCACCTGCATCAAATTCTTGAAGTCATCAAATTCTTGAAGTCTTAAAGTTGGACAGGTGCTCCGCAGAGTTTGCAGTGTTCAATTAAGTACCTAATTAATGACAGCACCTACAATGCTTTCTACCTAGGTCGTAAAATGAGCAAAGGGGTTGAAATGTGGAAAACTCCTCCAGTTTGCCATGGTATTACTTAAAATGCCATTATTTAGAAAAGGTCTAATTCTAGAAGTCCCCAAGCCTGTGGTTATGTGAGTATTATTTAAGCTATTAAAACTGACACTTTGTAATAACAAGGATATAGTTGAAGGTACATGATTCACGCCATATGGCATATTGTATGCCCTCCTCTCTTTCTAATTGAAAGTTTAAGGTCATCAGAAACATAAACCTCTAATGCCTGAGAAACAGAAAGCAGTTGCAATGCTGAGAAATAGATCCTTGAGAACAAATGAATGCAGCTTTTTCAGCGCTCACAAAGTGTTGTGACAGACAGGCTAGTTCTAAACACTACAGCTTATTCTGACTTAATATATTGAAGACTTCAGAACTGAGCTGCAAAATGAGATCCCCACACCAACCGTTTACTGACACTCGGACCTGCTTTCTACTTTCTTTCCCCAACTCTCTCCCTCTCTCTTTCTGTAGTTCTTAACGTTCCATGCTAGTGTATATGTTCTTTACAGTTTCACCAAAGGAAGAGCAGTTTGTCAAATACTGGATAAGTGCAGGCATTTGAAAAACAAACTTTTTTTTTTTATCACTATCTAAGTTTCAAAATATTATTATTATTTAAGACAGGTGACAAACTTTCGAGGAATGACTACCATGCTGGAGCAATCAGCATTGCAGCAGCCAAGTCTGTAAACCTGGGTGTATTTGGTTGGTCCTGACACATTCATCTTCATTTTGTTCTGCCTTACATTCTGTTGAACAGTCTGTTTTTCCAAATGGAAAGTAGTTTTGTTTTTGGCCGCCAGAGACTTGTGCTTATTGAAGACATGCCATCAGGTTGGTAGTCTATTTGGAATTATATTTCATGAACAGTTGCCAACCTAAAACCACTGTGCGAGGGGAGCTGCTATTTCCACTGCCTCCCAACACACACATTCGTTTCTGTCTGAAGGCACTGATTGGCATCTGAATGGTACAAAACATAAATTAATCTGTACAGTGAATTGATTATTATGATGCACATAAGCAAATAAATTAGCCAGTGTCAACTGTAGAGGTACAGTAATTTCTGTAAAGCAATTCTAAATATCCTGAAGCCAGTGCCTGCTTTTTTGTTTTCTGTTTGGTCAGTCTTCCCAAGGTTTTTAAAAAGATGCAATATTTTTGTTCTAACTATTGGTTGTGTAACCTTACATTTTCATGAGATAACTTTCATGATACGTGGCTAGACAATGATTTGAAAATTCTTTACTTTTTATTTTTATTATCCACACACGTGGCAAGCCATATGAATGAAAATTGTCAAAAGGATGATAAACTTAACCCCACAGCCTTAAATAAGTACTGGTAAGAAATAGTTCCAACCACTGGACACAGTACAGCACTACAAAACTCCTGTCTAATCACCAAATTGCAAATCCGGTGGTCTGTTAAATGAATCACCATTTGACACTGTTGTGTAATTACCTGTTCTTGGTTGAAGTCATGCTGAATGTAATTAGCATTACCGAGCATTCTATCATTAGCTATATAGTGTGCTTTGTAGCCAGTTGTATGTTTTCTGTTGCAAAATGCCCCTGGATAACTGATCCAGCTGTGAGCCAAAATCAACAGTTAATGAGCCACATTTTCAAAGTGTTTTCTCTATTCTTTCATTTAGTACTATTTAAAAAAAAAAAATATATAAATATATATATATATATATATATATATATATATATATATATATATATATATATATATATATATATATATATATATATATATATATATATATATATATATATATAGTAAAAGATCGAACCTCTTCGCGGTTCGTTGCCCCTTTAAAAACACTGACCCAGCACACGCAAATGGATTTTTAAAGCGCGGTTGCGCTATTTTTAATGAAAACACATAAAACAAAAATAAACAAAACAAACAAACACCTAGCTCGCTTTGAGCACTAACTAAACAAAACAGGAACCTAAACTAAAGACAGGACAGCTAAGCTGTTTACCTGTAACAAAACAAACAGCACACACAAAAAAAAGGACTCACTCTACCTTTTTTTTTTTTTTTTTTTTTAAACTACGGCTGTACCCACACACCAGCACAGTCAGGCTTCTACCCTCTTCAGCAGCCGCCCAGAGCAGACTGACTGCTCTCCTTTAATACCGGGCACCTGGCTCCAATTTCCAATAGTAACCAGGTGCAGGTAATGATTAACAATAAAACACTCAACCAATTAAACAAAACAATTAACACAAACAAACCCAAAATGTGCCTACGCACATGTTTTCCTGCAGGAAGGATTTAACCCCCTCCCTGCTGTCTCACACATCCCCCATGTCTTTTCAAGACATCGGCCATACAACGGCCACCTCCCTCCACCCTTAAAGACCACCCACCCTCAAGTCCACAAATGTCAATTTTCGCCCTCTTCCACGGGCGGGCTTGAGGGTGGGTTGGCCTCCGGCGCTTCCAGGGAGGGACCCAGGACCGGCGAGGAGGGACCCAGACGGCTTGTCCAAGGCGACCATAGCGCAGGACCGGTGACCGGGAGCCAGGACTGACAGGCAGAGGCGTGCGCCTGTGGACCTGCGCAGCGACCTCTGGAATCCCAGGTGGAGCGCAGCACTAGGCAAGGGGAGCGGAGCAATCAGCAGGGGGAACGCTAGTGACCTCTGCCCCTTGCGTAGCGACGTCTGCCTCTTGCGCAGCGACATCTGGGATTCCAGGGGAGTGGAGTAAGGGAGCAGGCAAGCGACTGTGCCTGGCTGTACTGCGACCTGGGAGCAAGGTCCAGCGCAGGGAGGTCTGGGCATTCCGGCCAGGTGTCCACGATGACGGGACAGGGAACCTCCCTCAGCAACGCCGGACTCACTTGCACGGTTGGTTGTTCTGGAAGCGGCAGCTCCACCCCCTCTGGCTCTCGGGATGGCAGCTCCATCCCCTCTGGCTCTCGGGACGGCAGCTCCACCCCCTCTGGCTCTCGGGACGGCAGCTCCCACTTTTGTAGCAGCAGCTCCAGTTCGGTTGGCTCCCGCTCCGTTATTATCCACGGGGCCAACCCCAGCTCTTGTGTCTGCCTCTACATCTTCCTTGTCTGCTCCTCCTGAGCAGCGGTGTTTTTAATAATCCTCTCAATTAAATCTTTAAAATCCATTCTTGGGTCATTAGGGGCGCCCCCACTCGCTGCCACCATATGTAAAAGATCGAACCTCTTCGCGGTTCGTTGCCCCTTTAAAAACACTGACCCAGCACACGCAAATGGATTTTTAAAGCGCGGTTGCGCTATTTTTAATGAAAACACATAAAACAAAAATAAACAAACAAACAAACACCTAGCTCGCTTTGAGCACTAACTAAACAAAACAGGAACCTAAACTAAAGACAGGACAGCTAAGCTGTTTACCTGTAACAAAACAAACAGCAGACACAAAAAAAAAAAAACTCACTCTACCTTTTTTTTTTTTTTAAACTACGGCTGTACCCACACACCAGCACAGTCGGGCTTCTACCCTCTTCAGCAGCCACCCAGAGCAGACTGACTGCTCTCCTTTAATATCGGGCACCTGGCTCCAATTTCCAATAGTAACCAGGTGCAAGTAATGATTAACAATAAAACACTCAACCAATTAAACAAAACAATTAACACAATTAACGAAAACAAACCCAAAATGTGCCTGCAGGAAGGATTTAACCCCCTCCCTGCTGTCTCACACAATATATATATATATATATATATATATATATATATATATATATATATATATATATATATATATATATATATATACTGTATATCATGTTAATGTTACAAAATGAGAAACAAAACAACAGGCAGAAAAGAACTTGAAATATATTTCTTAGTTGTTTGGTTCTAGTTTTGTAGAAATTAACTTCTTTCAAAAAGTTGATTAAAGACTGGAGTAAACACTTTGAAAATATAGCCCAATATATTCATGTGTAAACATTACACATTTCTATTAATAACTGGAAATGTATCTTCTTAGTAGTTGACAATCACATTGCGATTAAAGTGTCTACTGTATACTGGAGTACTTTTGTTTTTAAACATTCTAGTGACAAAGCGAATACATTCAGAAAATAATAAAGTAAATTATGACTTGATTAACTTACAACACACCTTGCAGCAATAAGCCACAGCTGCATTCTTTTGAGCATTTTACACCATGGATTGCATCATGCATCTGTTCACAGGTACTCCTCAACATAGGTGCTTAATGCAATCCAGAACGATTCCCTAGAGCCCTAAAAAAATCCAGCTGTGACTCAAGCTGATTGGGTATAGGTTGATCAAATCAATCCCTAAATTTAGCAGAACAGAATATAGATCAATGTATAACCTTACTCAAAGTGCCCTTATATGTAAGCAAAGCCATTTATCAATTTTGAATATCAAGTCCATTATTGGGTAAAGGTGAAGTGAGAGTAATTTGAAGATCAGTTATTATATGTTATATGTTTAGACTGTTTAAAATAGTGCACAAGTAAATGCCTTGAGAGGGAGTGGTGTTGTCTGTCCAGTGCTGAGTTTTGTGCAGAAGTGGAGCCTTGAATTCTGAAGTTTCATACCACGGATGTCACCGCAATGTAAGTATTTTAATTGCAATGGTTTTAAGAAGAGCCTGGATCTGTCCTGTCTCTTTACCAATCCTCTAGCTGTGTTTGGGTCATACAGAGGAAAATATTATTTATTCCATTTTAGCTGAAATACGTGACACAGTCGGTCTTAAGTGGGTGTAATTAGAAACAGATTTATTTCCAGCGTGATTTCCGAAAAACATTTGCGTTGCTAGGATAAATGACACTACCCAGTCGGTTATTTAGAACGATTTCAAATGATTCCTTACACATGAAATACCTGTACTCCATTTCAACTATAATATCAAAGAATGGTGTCTAGGATTCAATGGACTGATCACTGGCACTTACAGTATACACAAGACAGTGTCAAATCTGGACTGAGCCTGCTATTACCAGCCAGAAAACCCTAGAAAAGATATTCTGGTACAGGGCAGGCAATTTTGAAACAGAGCCAAATATGAAGTCCCATTTCACTCTATACCTCCTTAAATCTGATAACAGTGGTTATTCGGGAAGCATTTCCGTGCATGTAAATGTAGAACTATTATTTTCCATAGTTTGGCCTAATAATAATAATAATAATAATAATAATAATAATAATAATAATAATAATAATACTCATACACATTATAAGGCTGTAATGCCATTGAGGGATTTTGCTCACATGATGTACCACAAGAGTGAAACCTGAAAAGTGCTATTTCTTCCCCTTTATCATTTTGTTTGCATTCATTATCTAATAGATTTTAATTTAGCACACATTGCCACCAGGTGGCCAGATGTTATAATTGTTACTCTCACTGTATGCATCAATGGGACTGGGTACTCTACCAACATTCTCTGTTTTCTAACCACACTGCCATCTGTGGTGGGCATCCAACCAGAAGGGATTACATTGAGATTGCAGTATTAAAATAGCTCAGAAGGCCCATGTTAACATTTAACAGTAAATGATGTCACTGTTAGAGAGACCTTTATAATTACACCTGAAGTAGCAGTGCTGTACCTGGTCTATGAATAGAAAGGCTTTTCAGTGAGTTCAGTGATACTCCTGCTTCAGTAGTTTGTGTTATGAAGTTTTTACGTTAAATCAAAATAAAAATGTTGTTGTATCCCCAAGTTGCCTTATGCCTCTCAAGTAGCAAAATGGTTTATTACTGTAACTGGAACTTATACAGGTAACAGAGGTAACAGTCTAGAGTTGTTAATAATCTACTTAAAGTAGCTTAAACATTACTTTACACAACTTGAAAGCCAAAATGATATAAGATCGCATATGCAGTCAAGTAAACAGTAAGTTATCATCATTATTTTGCAAAGCACCCCTGATCCATGTCAATGTATCCTTTTCATATAGTGCTGACGGTCAGTCTTTCTCTGCTCTAAGGGCTATCTGGAGACTAGCCTGTCAAATCTAAACTGGAAATAATAAGCCATACATCACCCATCCAAAGCTGTTTTATATGAAAATAATATTATCTTAAAGTATTTTTTTAGAAGACATCTACCAAGGTATGGCAAGTTGAATAAAGTCAAATAAAGTGATGTCTTTTGGTTGACTAACCTTTAAATATCCTATAGGGGAAAAAAGAAACTCAAAATGAATGTCTTCCTAATTTAAAACACATGAATGTTTCCTGGAACACATGGGATTACTACAGGAAACATTCAGTGTCAAATAAAACAAATGGCTATTGAAACCAGAGAAGAAATCAAAAGATACAAAAGCATGCTACAAAAATTTACCTTGATAATAAGAAACAAAATATGACAGAAAAGCCTAAAGAAAAGCAACAAAAAATATCTTAATTACATACATCAAGATGGCTTTATATTGATGGACAAAGTTTAGCAAATTGCATAAAGTAAGTGCATCCTTGTTCCATAACCATTCAAAACCACATGGAAAGAAGGGACTTTGACCTGTAACACGTTATAGGGCTTTCATTTCAAGAAAGTACCTGATAAAAAGATTTCTTTGTAGTTTGTACTACTTCGTTTTGTTTTCTAAATATGTCACCGCATATCTTAACAGTGTCAGCATTAGGAGGTAACTCCAGCTGAATGAATGAATGCTTTCTCTGTTCAATATTCCGGGCTCTGGTGCCATACAATTGTTTTGAAACCAAACTATACAATATTAGTCTAACAGGCGGTGCTATGTGATGCACTGGTGCTATGGATTTTGACCTCTGTAGGTGAGACAATGTTAAAAGCTCCTGCAAAAGCCTTGCAGCTAGTGTTAGACACAGTCAATGTACTTGTTCTCCCATATAAAAGTAGGGCCACCCTTAAAATTGTTGGTTTGCTAAAACCTAAGGAGGGTTTCTTATGTTTGGTTGCAGAATCATTTAGAGTACATATAAACATAATAAAAAGGTACAGTAAGGGAGGGGGAAATAAAATTGCGTTGGACTTATTATTTGCTGTAAAATGTGATTGGCATAACCCAACTTCTGTAACATTCATTGACGTTTAATATTACCTCTGGCTTACTGTCCCAATACTTCTTGGAAAGTAGTTTAGGTTCATACAGTGTTATGGTTACAGTATCCTTTTATAAAGCCAACTTTTGATTTCTTTTTTTTAATCTATTGAATCTATTTATACAGGATAGACTTACCTAAAAGTCTTTTGAACTAAAAGTTTATTTTGAAAAAGCCATATGAACTGAACTGTTTTACTTTAAAGTCACTGCCCACAGACATAGAAGCTATTATATTCAGTAAGACCATAGGATCTAGGTAAGTTAACAGGAACCATATTAACCATTTAATTGTGTGGAGAAGAGAGTAAGGCTGTGTCTGGGCTGTAAATTTGCATAGGTTATTTTCCTGTTGTCATTCAAGCAATGCTTCTTAGCCTGTTCATGCTGAGCATAAATATACAGTAATTGAACTTGCAATAAGAACAATAATGAATACACTGGTTATTACAGCATGGGGTACTGTGTGCTTCTATCGTTCACTGCAGATTCTCAGAGGTTAGTTATTGGTTATGAAATATCTGCACTACATCAATAAAAAACAGCAATGTTTTTATCCAATTAAGAAAGTACAGGTTAACATAATTAGAGGTCCCATGCTGATTTAGGAAATGGATTATAAAAATAACAAATCACTAATACTTTACAGCTTAGAAAAAACCGGTAAACAGACGAGTGCACTTAGAAAGTAACTTGGACAGACAAAAGATGAGTATGTTATATATAAAATTAGCTAAGGCAAAAGGTGTAGGAGACAATGTAACCCTGTCCACTCCCATCTCATTTGCCTTCAAGTTGTTATGTGTTTTTTTATAAGGATCCGATCCCCTCCCCCAATAAAAAAAAATACCCACATTAAGGGGAGACATTATGCAAAAGAGAGTAAAGTCTCTGTGCTTAGTGGAGGAGATGTTTGCTGGAGTGTGTTGTACCGTGGCTTAAGAGACTTTTCAAAGAAATTGGTATAACTATATTAAAATAAAACAGGGGATACAGGAAAATGGTGCTGTCACTTATTGAGGGTTTGGAATTGAATTTTAAAACCTTAGGGACTCATGTTCATCCCCAGCTTGCACACTAGTGACAGCTGAGTACACCAGTACAGTCTTATTCTTACATTTTTCATTTCTTTGTCACTGCAAAAAAACAAAAAAACAAAAAACAAAACAAAAAGAAAACACTGCTGTCTCAGAAGTTAATCAAAGTTGTGACTGGACAGTTATGAAATCTAGCTATAGAATGTTTTTCCTCATAAAAAATATTGTAGGAACTTATTATATCTGGAAGCAATTTTTTAAATTTTTTTTTTTTTTTAAATATTACATTCCTAACATCGTTTTGCTATTTAATTGTTATTATTAAAAAGGTAGTTACATTGTTAAAAAAACAAAAAAACAAAAAAAAAAAACTGTATGAAAAAGTCCTAAAATTGATGTTTTTATTGGTTGCGCTGTTATTATTAAAATCTGAAGAATAACCAGGCTCCAGTGTTTCCACTCTCAAAAAAACAAAAACACACTCCCCACTCTCATTATATTTACACTAAACATAAAATTAATGATTTTTACGCAGTTGAAATCTCTCTATGGTGATAAAGTCAATCAGTCACCAAAATAGCCCTAATGCAATAGCCTGCATAACTCAAGGATATTAGAAAAAGACAGAAACACAAAGCCTTTGAAAAGCAAATTAATACTCCTTCTCGGTAATCATCTGCTCTTGCCTGCCATGCAAACAGCAGTTAAAATTACAGTTATAGGTTCCAGCAACGACACAGAACCCCGAGAGTGAACCACTGTTAAAGATTACTTGTGCCCAATGTTCCACAAAACAAAAAAAAGTTTGTTCTTGCATTCTAAATTTCAAAGATGAAACATTTGAAGAAACTTGGCCCCAAGGCTAAGGAAGAAGGCATAACACACTAAAGGTCATATTTTATAAAAAAAAAAACAAGAAAAAAAGAAAAAGAAAACCTACTTTTAAAGTATGCTGTTGTATACCATTGGTCCCCAGCAGCTTGTAATCCAGTTAGGTGCTATCAATACTGATGAATTTCTCAAGAAAAACCCAAGTCTTCTTGTACAGCAAAGCTGCTGAGTCTAAACTGAGCTGATGTAAGATGTCCCTCAAAAATAAAATAAAAACTTCACATTCTGAGGATTCTTGGGATGCAGCCAGCAGTCCCAGAATTCCACATGTTGCACATAAGGTTTCAATTAAAACAAGTCAATGTGACCAATCACTGCAGTTTGTAGACCAGGTTATACTGGCCCGAGGGACACAGAACAGGCTATAATTCACAGCAATAGCAATTTGTGTGAAAATATTGAACTGTTAACTGTTTCTGTGGCATATAGACAATACCACATTCTTTTTTCTTTTATATTCTTACAATATTCTTGATTTAGTCACGCAAAAAGAAACACTAACCAAAATGTAAGTTATAAAACAAGATTTTTGAAATTATTTTGTTTACAAAATGTTTCTAGATATTATTGATTATATTTCCAACCTGTACTTTTTCCCCACCTTGACTCGATTCCAGTAGACAAAGTGAAACTTACCTCTTCCACAAAACTAAAAAAACTTTGAATGTGGTTATTTTACTGGACCTGCGGCAAGTTTTTTTTCCCATTGCAGTATAAACAGGATATAACATGACTTGGGATCTAGTAAATTGAAAGAATGACCCCTCCACTAAGGATCGTCATGTTATTTAGCCATTCATTTACTGATCACATACAAAGAGGGACCCCATGATTGTACATTGTTAGCAATTTTACAACAGACGTCTCTGAGTAATCTTAAAACAGGTCAATCTGTTTAAAGTGTACATTTTTATACATATACATTATAAATGCAATATACAGGTTGATATACATGTCTCCAGACTGTGGCTGATATATCACTGAAGTCTCAGCAACAAGCTGAGCTCTCCACTTAGATCAATCAATAAACCCTTAGTTACCTGTCCTTAAGATGATACCATTGAATCCCGCTGTTGAAAAATATTGTAATACTTCTCTTCTAATTATTTATTTTAAAATGAATTGATTTGAAGTTAAGAACTGTACATATTTTCCTAAACACATCGTTTATGAAGTTCATATTACGTGACATGTAAAGCCTTGATGGGCCAACTGGCCTTATCTCATTCTCAAACCTTTCCCATGGTCTTATGTTTCCAACATCTCAGTCGATAGATTTAGAAACAAAAATGTAAGTAGTTCATCATGTAATATGTTACTGTGGAACATCCACATTTCCTTTCTTACACTGTTTTTCAATTATTTGAATGCTTCTGATGTGATGGTTTGATGTGGACCCACACATAGGCTTGCATTCTTTTGTTCTAAACAAAAAGGTACAGATTTCTTGAAGCATATTGACTGTATTACATTAGGAGGGGGTCACTAAGCAAAACTCATATGGCAAACATTTGATAGCTTCTACATTTTGTCTGCTTGACAGTTAATTACAGAATTAGCTTTCCAGTACAGTTCAGTACAGGATCCAACATCTAATTGAGTGTTTATTCAATATGCATATTTACATTGCAGAAATAGTTGATTAGTGGCACAAACGGATTCTTGTAGAGATATTTAGATGAAATGGTATCTTATTTCCTGCAGCAAGGAATGTACTAAATCTATACCACAAGAACAAATGAGAAAAATATCTCTGCTAGACTGGAGAGCTCTGGAAAAATTTTAACCAAGGTGAGATTGGTGCTTGGTTACAAGATAGCTATTTAGAAACTATGTAGGACGATTTATTTTAATGAAGGCAATCTGTTTCGAAATCCATTTTAATGAACAAGGGGTTTCTACACTGCGCTTATTCTTATGTGATTGTCCTGAAATGTATCCTGTTGCGTTATTGCAGTTTCTTGTATGGCAAACATTTTAAAATGGGTCCAGACAATATTTGATTTGATAATTAATACCAGTATCAAAGTCAAATATCCCAGCACATAAACAAACAAAACTATGAACTTAAAACATTTAAAAATTGTGTCCCAAAATGTGGAACTTTATCCCTGAAACTCAATGCCTATATATATATTGAGGAACCTCAGCATCTTATTAGGGGTGTGGTGACAGGACTGATGGTGGATAAAAGTCTACGAGAAATTTGAAAGAGTGGCGGGCATTGAATTTCCTTCCAGATTTTTCACTGACAAAATTGATATTTTGTTATAGTCTACTCTAACCACAGATGGCGTGAACACAGTCAAGGTTGCCACTTTGTCTAGTAAGAAAAAGCGATAAAGAATATAGAGTAAAGCTCTTTTTGAAAGACTGAATTTCTAAGTACTTTTCCTCTTCACAATTGAGTAGATTACTACAGTAAATGTATTTTCAGTTTTTACTCAGTTGTTTTTTGGTGTTTTTATTGTAACCCTCTCAAAGAAATTCACCATAGAACTAGAACAGCTTACTGCTAGAAGGTACGCAGCACACACTTTTGGCAACGTATTATAAGAAGTGCATGTCCTAAAAAACAAACACATTTAATTTGTATATTTTCATTCCCGTGTTTAAAGCAGCATTACAATTTTTGGTTATTGTAGTGATGTGTGAACGGTGTTTACAAACAAAAATCTTCTATGAAGGGAGAGTGCATACAGGCAACATGGTTTATATATATATATATATATATATATATATATATATATATATATATATATATATATATATATATATATATATATATATATATTGTAAGACAGCAGGGAGGGGGTTAAAGCCTTCCTGAAGAAAAACATGTGCGGAATGCACATTTGTTTAATTGTATTTGGTTTATTGTTTGATTGTGTTGCTTTATTGTTTAATTTAATTTGTTAATTGTTTTATTATTAATTATCCCCTGCACCTGGTAATTATTGTTAAATCAGAACCAGGTGCAGGGTATTTAAAGAGGGCAGTCAGATTATTCGGGGCTGCTGAGTGGAAGGAGGCAGAAAACGGAAGCAGTGTAAACCTGTGTGGTTTTGTTTGGTGGGGAAACGGCAGCTGTCCCACTTGTAGTCAGAGTGTTCCCAAAAGTTTAGTTAGTGCTCCGAAAGAGCTAGGTGTTTATTTTGTTTATTAAAAATATAGTGCATCAGTGCATAAAAACAAACAAACAAAAAAAAACTCCATTCCTGTGTCTGGGTCAATTTTTAAAGGGGCGATGAACCTGTGTAGCAGCGATTCTTTTACTCTCTCTCTCTCTCTCTCTCTCTCTCTCTCTCTCTCTCTCTCTCTATATATATATATATAAAAGATTGAGAAAAAGGAAAACTGCTGTGTACCAAAATGATCAGTAAGAAAAAAAAAGAAAAGGATATTTCAGGTTCTTTTAAAAGGTAGAATAATTGATTACAAATCAATTATCAGGACGTTTCGGACTACAAGTCCTTCATCGGCTGAATACAAAAAAACAGTGCTTTAAGAAGTTGATAAAAAACAAACAAACAAGTAGTCTTTTAAACAAAATTCCAGAATGATGATGATGATGATGATGATGATGATCTATATATATATATATAGTTATTCTGGGAAAACTTCCATCTTATCTTGGTGCTCTGGTACTAATATTTACCAATTTAGATCCCAGTCAATATTACATTTTTCAATTCCAAAAATATGTACTGTGTTTGGGGAAAAAGGCTTTCAGTTATTCTGCCCCTTGATCATGGAGCAACACAAGCTACAGCTACACAAATCCCAGGAGAACAGACTCTGGCTATACTGGTCATGCCAAACACACAGGCTTTACTTTGAAATACAGGCCGGACCGTTTCTTATTTAAACAACAATAAACTGTTGTTTTTCAGTTCAGTGAAACACTTGACTTTTCCTTTTAACAATAGAAAGGTTTAACAGCATTGTAAAAGAACTGAACACATGAACAGATTATCAATAAAGGTTGCATTAAAAAAAAAAAAAAGTAAATTAATTTGATGGGAGTTTTTATTTTTTGTTTCAATTCACAGGCTGAACTGGCCTTTTTATTTATTTATTGTTTAAACTGCCTTTTAACTACAGCAAACTTTACACCAACTAAATATCAAAGCATTAGGAGAAAGAACAAAAACCACAAATGATTAAAAATATACAAATCTTCATTAGATTCAATGTTTATTAAAGTAATTCCAGATGGAAGACTTGTTTTTGTACAGCATTACTGGATTCATCACATTCTATATATATATATATATATATATATATATATATATATATATATATATATATATATATATATATATATATATATATATATATATATATATATATATATACACATATACATACATACATACATACATATATATATATATATATATATATATATATATATATATAGAGAGAGAGAGAGAGATAGAGATTTTTAAAAGTAAAAACAGTAGCAGAAAAAACACAAAAAAGGTAGCAAAAGCAGGTACCTTAAAACCCCTTAAACATAATTAAACAATTAAAATGAATCCAAATAAAAGTAAAGTATCTAGAAAAGTGTTTCTAATATACCATATAAATATGACAAATTAAAACTCCCATGAGCAGCTATTCAACCTATGTTACACCAATAAAAAAATAGTTTTAAGAGATCACACACTTCAAACTGTGCCTTCTGCTTTGATTGGAAAGTCGTCTTCCTTCATTAATTTATTACACAGTATCGTCTCAGTTTGACACAGAGAAGGCATAGATATGAATAAGCCTTGTGCTCTCTTGGTCCTCTGTGCCCATTCTACGTTTTTATAGACCATTCTTCACCAGTTGATGGATGCTCGTCTCATCAATGACCAAAGGCGAGAAGAAGACCTGGCCTGACACCATTTTTTCCAGTCCCTGAAACAATTTTAAATGAACAGTTACAGTACATAGTTTCCTGTCCACATATATGCACTTTAAAATAAAATAAACAAGATGGAAAACTCTGGAAACTGTACAGTGAAGCCTAGCAGATGCTTCTTTTATCAGCTAAGCCAGTTAGTGAAGTAACAGAAATAAATTCCTACATCTCCTTTCCCCCTGGACATTTGTAAATTCTAGAGACAGTGACATCATCAATATTGATGGACATTCTTTTGATGATGTCACTGTCTGTGGAATTTACAAATGATATGAAACACACTCGACCAGAAAGCTAAAAGAACATAAGCTGATTTTCAAACTCGGCAGTTCAGAACCTTTTGGGATGAACATTCTACCACGAAGCCCCACTTGGCTTTATTTGAAATTAATTCTTAAAAACAAACAACTACGGCATTTTAGTTGATGAAGGACTTGTAACAAACATCCTAAACACTTTTATATTTATACACATTTCTTTATTAAACTTACCTCTCCTGCATAGGAAACCAGTGGCGAAATTTCACATTTGATTGGCAGATCTGTCACATCTTTTAGGCTAAAAGAAGAGTAAGAAAAACAATATTGAAATGTACTTCTTGTTGTGTGTATTTTTGTAAGAAAGAAACATGTGCCTTTAAGATTGGAAAGATATTGATGACACAGCAGGGAAGAGAAATGTTTTATTGACAAGAAATCGAAAGGTTAATCTAATGTGACGAAACGCTCTCTCTGAGAGTCCAATTTTAGAACTAGGTTGAAGTCCTCTTGGCTTCTCTTATCCATTTTATATATTTAGCACTTTCCTAATAACCTGCCAATAATTACTATATATATTTAATCTAGATTCACACGCCATCTGTGTTCATTATCACTATTCCTGAACCTTTATCTGCTGGTCTTATATCATCATCAATTAACAACTCAGTCATAGCTTGTTCTTCAATATTGGTTAAATGAAGTTTAGATTTTTCTTTAGCCCTACTATAATTTCTTGTTTAGCTACTTCAATATACATAGCTAACCATTTATCTCTTCCATCCGGAGCAGTCCAAGTGCTTGTATTATTAACCTTAATCCCATGCTCATAATTACCCTCTGAATCTGAGATCTTTTCATTAAAAAAATATTCTGCTAATCTCATGCGTCTCTCCCACTTTATCGATGTATTTTTTAGTCGGTATAAACTTAAGTCCTTTACTCAATACTGCTTTTTGCAATGTGGTTAAAGTTTTACTTGATAAATTAAATATTACGTCTTCTGTCTTTTCTTTAGTGTATTTGGTACCATTTCCATTTTATATATAAAAATAAATCTGTAACTGAACTGAGACAGCTTGGTGTGACTTGAATGTGAGTTAAGTTTTCTTTTTGTTTTGTGGATCTGTAAGTAGGGGACGGACTACATTTTATAATCTGTGACCAAGTATGAATATTACTAACAGTATAGGCCTACTTCTTACTTTGGCAACAGTGTACTGGTCTGTGTAAATTGTTATGACTTTTTTTTTTCCCAACAAATTAATTTTTTTCAGAGAAACTTGATTAAAGAGTGTGACAATAAAGCTGTAATCTAAAGAAATCACCGATTGCAAAACATGCCCCAGCACCTTTCTCCCAGCATGCACCACATTCTTCTGTTAGTTGGTGTGAAAATGACCAATAGCAGCTTTTAGACCGTGCTGTTAAATTCACTGACTGTACCTATGTGCCTTACATTGTACTAAAACTATTCTTTACATTGACTGTAAAGAAAGCAAAGCCCCACCACCATGCACCATATATAAACCAGAAAATATTTACTTCTGATTGAGGTCAGGTGTGACTGTCCCTGAAGGTCCATTTCTAGAACTGACATACAGGAATAAATGATGGTTAATGAAAAACAAACACAAAAGTAACATACTGAATGTGTGCGTGCTCTAAAACCTCAGTTGTGGCGATATACAATAAAATAATTGAAACACTGAAATATGAAAAAAAGGGTACAAATAAGACCAAGTGCAAAGACGAAAAACCAAACAAAATCAATATAAAAATAATGGAAAAAGTACACTGAAATCAATTAGGTTTTTGTGACTTGGAAACCTATATCTATTTGACAGTTCTTTTTGCACAACATCACATAGTACATAAAGTATTAAAGGAACCCAGTTTGATCAGTTTTCCAAATGGAAAAATGTGTGTTTGTTCACCTTGGGATAGCTGGGATCTTGGTACCATTTTCATCTACAAAGTGCCCTCCTGCTGTGAGCACCCAGCGGTGGTGTAGAGACATCAGTGCGTGACGAGCTGTGGTGGGATTGTCTTTCCCGTCCTGACTGTCTGCATTCTTCAGGGGTGAGAACTCATCCTCCCTCAACGCTTCGTACACCACAAAGGTCCTGGCGTCGACAGAAATGATAGAAGCTACAGGCAGCCATATGTACAAGCAAATGCTTCTACTGTTCAGAACCAAAGAAGACAGGCTTAATATAATGTAGGAGTACATTGTAAAAGCTGTCTTTAGAATAATATAATATGTACTCAAAGGGGAAACAAAACTCCTATTTCTCAGTTTTAGATCCCCCAACATGAAGTATTAGCTCCAGTGTAAAACTAGAGCCATTTGATAACTCTCTCCTATTGCCATTGGAAAATCTCACATCTGAGCTGCAAAAATATAGCTTCAGCAGGAATTAGAAATATAATCACTACTAAAAGGAACAAAGTAGAGGAGCAAGTGTTTAAAATCCTGCACATAGATCTAAACAAAAAACAGCAAGGACCTTTACATTGCTGGCAAATAAGGGGTCTGGGTTTTCCCAAATTACCCCAACAAAGAGCCACTTCAAAGGCAACACCTCATGTTGAAAAAAACAATTACGCATTCCTCACATCAGAGGATTTTGCTTTAATTGTCAAACATTCTGGCTTTTAAAACTAAATCATTTGTCCACTGGACTAGTTTCTTTAGCTTTATCCAAAACTAATGTTTGCATGTTTAATGCTATATCCTGTCTCAAATGCTGCGTGAGAGAACTGAAGGATATATCTACATTTACTTTTACAATGTTCAATTCTTTAAGGGGGAAGAGCAAGCTGCCAGCACCACATATGTTAAACCAGGATGGAAAGTTACTGAACTCACTTGGCAAACTGAAAGATGTCAAAGACAAATTTCTCCATTTTAATCCCATTTGGTTTGTCTGGTTTGATTAGCTGTCCTTGCGAGTCCACATGCTGAATTTTCTTCTGTGCCACATGGTGCTGCAACTGAGGCTCGTGAATTCTGAAAGAGAAACAGAGTAAATTAATCTGTACATCTCCTGTATTCTACACAAACATGTTACAGCAGCACTGCACACTGCAAATAGCTCTGCATATTAAAGACACTGCATATGTGACTTTACCTTTTCATAAAACTGCCAAAAGAGAGACAGAGTACCTTATTTTGAAGAAAATGTAAAGGCAAATTTTCTGATAAAATGAAGCTAATGAGTAATCCAAATTATATACGTATTTATATTTTTTTACATAAGTAGCTTGACTTACTGGACAACGTCTTTAAGGAATGACAGCGTAAAGAAGTGGTTGGCAATGTTTCCAGCACTGAACATCAGCCGGCCGTCCGAGCTGCGTTTTTCTGCAGTCGCCAGGCTGATTTCACTGTACTCCACAACTTGATACTTTCCATCCACCTTGCAAATAACTCCTACAGGCTCTATGGGGTTTGTCTTCTCCACTACCTACAGAACAGAACAGTCAAAGCAGTGGTCAAACAAAAAAGGCTATACTCAAAGACCCTACCATATAAAAATGTTGCAATAGAAATATGAAACTGTAGCTTCTCTGCTCTTCTCCTTAAGTTAATCTGTTACAATAATTATCTTTACCTAGAAAATAAGGCTCTTCTTTCATGTACTGCACCAAAGAAACATTAAGAGTAGTCTATTCACTGTGGCAACATGATTCAGAGAATCTGCATTACTCCACAACAACTACTGATTTCACAGTAAAAGCCAAACAGAGCAATGAGTTAAAATTACAAACATCAATGCATTTCTACAATGGATGGTAATGCACCTAGCGCCAGTATTCTTGAACTCCAGAAAAACAAAACAAACTCAGAACAGATTTCATCATAATATAATTAGCCTAATTCATCCCAAACACCTCACACATCCTGGAAAGGAAACTGACCAGGGTGCATTTTTTCCTTTTCCATCTACAACTTAAAAAGAATGACTTAAATCACCCAATAAAATTGGATTGCGTACTCAAGGAGTGGACAGCTGCAGTATAACGACATGAGGACTAATGCTAACTTTAAAGAAATTTCTAAAAACAAACAATCTACAATATACTGATGGTTACATTCAGAAATACATGCATGCCATACATACATACATTTTACAATTTACAAGGATAAATATTTAATTAACTGACTACTCAAGTCTAGTCTTGTTATTATTGGAAGTGGAAGAATTTAGAAGCTTTTAGCACCACCATGTGTCCAATTTGAAGAATGCATATCATGAAATGATGCTGTGTTTTGCTACACATTCAGGGACTTGCATCCAGTTTGAACTGTTTCTTCTCATCACTGCGGACTCTTACCTTGGCTCCACAGTCTGCCCCTTTCTTCACACAGAATCCAATGAAGGTGGGGTCAGCCACCTTCACCAAGATGTTATCCACACAATACACGTGAATATACTTGATCCCTCTGCTTTCCATGTTGTCAACTATCTTCTGTGTGCCCAGCGCTCTGTAAAGACCCCCATTGCCATCTAAAAAAAACAAAATACATACTTTGAATTTTGTATAAAACAAATTAATTATTTTCACTAAATCAAAAAGCAAGAACACGTTTATGTAAAAGTATGTGAAAATTCTGACCATTGTTTACTACTATTGTTATACTGCCACCTGTGCTACTTCATGGTAGTATAGGTGCTAAATATCCTTATAATTTACAATGGACTCTGTGAATATTGTATTAGCCTTTATTTAAAAGGATCAAAATTAATCTGTATAACAAGACTAAATTATGGGAAAATCCCTGGCTGAAATACAAGGAAAATATCAGGATTGTGATCAAAAGTAAGTTGAACGCATATTACAAAAGTAGAGTCAGTGAATGATAGTCATGCATTTTCTGGCATATAGCAATTACTTGTATCAATTACCAATTGGTGACAATCTCTCGTGGTTCATCAAAGTACAGGACCTGCCTACACGCACTCCCACTTAAATGCACTACTACTTCTCTTGTGCTTAAATTAACAAACACTAATCCACTTGCTTGCTAATGTACTTTTTGCCACATTCTTAAAGAGGCCTGGTGGTCCAGTGCCTACAGAAAGGAGCTTGCTACCAGGAGGTTCCAGGTTCTCTCAGCCACTCTTTGTGTGTGACCTTGAGCAAGTCACTTAACCTCATTGTGCTCCGTCCTTTGGCTGAGACGTAAAACCGAGGTCCTATTGTACGTGACTCTGTAGTAGGAGTTGTTGATGCACAGTTCACCCCCTAGTCTCTGCAAGTCACTTTGGATAAAAGTGTCTGTTAAATGACCTAATAATAATAATAATAATAATAATAATAATAATAATAATAATAATAATAATAATCATCTTGAAATGCTTTCACATTACACCGTATTACCTGGAGCCATGGAAAGTTTGCCTTTTTCCTCCAGAATCAGTTTCCCATTGAAGTCCATGGCTGGCAACATGCCTTGTTGGAAGAAGACCACATTTTCTTTCTTCAGGCCAAAGTAATTACGCTGGGCAAAAAATTCTTTGCTTGATTCCATAGTCCGACCACTGGCCATAATATACCTAAGGATTGAAATTAGCAGTATGGTTTGAAAGAGAACCACCCTGTACAAAACCTATGCTAGAGATTACAAATGCAAAACATCATGTATGAATACAGTCATTTCTATTGTAATAGCATGCTGGTACTAGGTAGTTCAATGCATGAATAACAGTTTAAGATACTAGACTGCCTCAGGCTTTTCAGTTAGATTGCCTGGATTACCTTGACATTTGTAAGATTAGAATCTGTCTTGGGTCTGAAAACCACATTATCATCACAATGAAAAAGGGGGCCAGTCATATGGCTTCTCAGGCTAATAAAGAAAATGGATTTTAAAGTCAAATAGAATGGGGGAGGGAATGTGATTTTAAGTTCTTCCAACAGGAAAGAACATGATTCCGATTTTGAACAAATTTAAATAAACTTTTAAAGATTAAAAAAAATATATATATATACAGTACTGTGCAAAAGTTTTAGGCAGGTGTGAAAAAATGCTGTAAAGTAAGAATACTTTCAAAAATAGACATGTTAATAGATTATATTTATCAATTAACTAAATGCAAAGTGAGTGAACAGAAGAAAAATCTACATCAAATCCATATTTGGTGTGACAAGCCTTTGCCTTCAAAACAGCATCAATTCTTCTAGGTACACTTGCACAAAGTCAGGGATTTTGTAGGCATATAGTCAGGTGTATGATTAAACAATTATACCAAACAGGTGCTAATGATCATCAATTCAATATGCAGGTTGAAACACAATCATTAACTGAAACAGAAACAGCTGTGTAGGAGGAATAAAACTGGGTGAGGAACAGCCAAACTCAGCTAACAAGGTGAGGTTGCTGAATACAGTTTACTGTCAAAAGTCATACACCATGGCAAGACTGAGCACAGCAACAAGACACAAGGTAGTTATACTGCATCAGCAAGGTCTCTCCCAGGCAGAAATTTCAAGGCAGACAGGGGTTTCCAGATGTGCTGTCAAAGCTCTTTTGAAGAAGCACAAAGAAACGGGCAACGTTGAGGACCGTGAGACGCAGTGGTCGGCCAAGGAAACTTACTGCAGCAGATGAAAGACACATCATGCTTACTTCCCTTCGAATCGGAAGATGTCCAGCAGTGCCATCAGCTCAGAACTGGCAGAAAACAGTGGGACCCTGGTACACCCATCTACTGTCCGGAGAAGTCTGGTCAGAAGTGGCCTTCATGGAAGACTTGCGCCAAAAGCCATACCTCCGGCGTGGAAACAAGGCCAAGGAACTCAACTATGCACGAAAACACAGGAACTGGGGTGCAGAAAAATGGCAGCAGGTGCTCTGGACTGATGAGTCAAAATTTGAAATATTTGGCTGTAGCAGAAGGCAGTTTGTTCGCCGAAGGGCTGGAAAGCGCACACTAATGAGTGTCTGCAGGCAACAGTGAAGCATGGTGGAGGTTCCTTGCAAGTTTGGGGCTGCATTTCTGCAAATGGAGTTGGGGATTTGGTCAGAATTAATGGTCTCCTCAATGCTGAGAAGTACAGGCAGATACTTATCCATCATGCAATACCATCAGGGAGGCATCTGATTGGCCCCAAATTTATTCTGCAGCACGACAACGACCCTAAACATACAGCGAAAGTCATTAAGAACTATCTTCAGCGTAAAGAAGAACAAGGAGTCCTGGAAGTGATGGTATGGCCCCACAGAGCCCTGATCTCAACATCATCGAGTCTGTCTGGGATTACATGAAGAGAGAGAAGCAACTGAGGCTGCCTAAATCCACAGAAGAACTGTGGTTAGTTCTCCAAGATGTTTGGGCCAACCTACCTGCCGAGTTCCTTCAAAAACTGTGTGCAAGTGTACCTAGAAGAATTGATACTTGATGCTGTTTTGAAGGCAAAGGGTGGTTACACCAAATATGGATTTGATTTAGATTTTTCTTCGGTTCACTCACTTTGCATTTAGTTAATTGATAAATATAATCTATTAACATGTCTATTTTTGAAAGCATTCTTACTTTACAGCATTTTTTCACACCTGCCTAAAACTTTTGCACAGTACTGTATATATTTTTTATAGATATATATACTGTATATCTCATTGAATTACATACAGCTTAATTACATAATTTTGTAGTTTCTTTGATTACATGATGATTATATATATATATATATATATATATATTATATATATATATATATATATATATACTTATTATTTGTTTATTTAGCAGACGCCTTTATCCAAGGCGACTTACAGAGACTAGGGTGTGTGAACTATGCATCAGCTGCAGAGTCACTTACAATTACGTCTCACCCGAAAGACGGAGCACAAGGAGGTTAAGTGACTTGCTCACACAAAGGATTGAAATTAGGATTGAGACACTTATATGTCTCAATCCTAAAATTCTAGGTGATGCAAAACTTTTGACCATAGCTGTACAGACCCTGTAGGACAACAGGGCCAGGAGCCCTTTACATGAATAGGGGGCAGGGCAAAGCCATGCCATAAATGTATTTGTTTATTTTTAGAACGGGGTACCCCTCCACCACTGGGCAATGTATTATTTTATATTTGTTTTGTTGCATTATTATGATGATGATGATGATGTTTTATTTATATGTATTTATGTATTTTTAAATGACGGCGTAGCTGTGCGTTTGTTTTATTATTTTTATTTTGTGTTCTGGCAGAGGCGAGGTCGGCAGCTCGTCCTCTGCCAATAGTAATTGAAAACCTTTTATAGAAGGTGGCCATCTCCCGAATTAATTAAGTGTTTAATTGTTGATAATCGGGAGATGGTCACCTGCATAAAAACCTGCAGCTCTCTGCAATCTGTGTGGGTGTTCAGAGGAGTGAACGAGACAGAGAGTTGGAGAAACTAAACTGAAAGTAAATAAGACCATAGGGTCAGTGAAGGCGATTGCCCAGCCTGACCTGGGTTTTGTTGTATTAGTATTAGTGTTTGTGATTTGTTTTTGTTTAAAAATTTGCCCTGCAGTACTTGCTTCTTTGTTTTCTTCCTGCATCTGGCCTGACGTCACCACACAGCCATCCCTGTCACAGAAGGGTTGTCCCATAACATGGGAAGGAGTGTATAAAAAGTTTTACAATAGTTAGTAGCTAGTGAAGTTAAGGTAGGGTACGTAACCAGTTACAAGGAATGGAACTAGGAACTGGAAAATATATTCTTTAATTTCCTTGATTAGGTAACACATTAGCAAGTAGGGTGATACGGTACGTATTACATGCACGTGCAATGCAATTCTAATATTTTAGTACAGTACTGTAATGTGTATGCCAGGGTTAGTAAATTACGTTTGTTTTTTTCTGTGAATACCAGGAGAATCAACCTGCTGTACAGCTGATTTCCTGGATTCTGTGGAAAATCTGTATTCTGATTGGTTCAGATCTATCCCATCTCTTACCATGGAATTGTGCTTTTCACCTTATGCCTTTCTTCAGCTAACCGCTCCAGTTTTAAAATGCGCTCAGCCTGGATCTGAAAGAGGGTTTTGTGCGACGGCAAACCAACATCATAGATTCCTTTGGGATAAGAGACTCCGAGCCTTGTGCCTTGACCACCAGCAAGAAGAAGAACTGCGACTTTGTTCTGGGAAATGTGGAGGAGCCCTGGACAAGAAAAGAGAGAAAAAAACTATTAATATTCACAGATACAAAACATCTTAATATTCACATATACAAAAAAAATCTTAATATTCACATATACAAAAAATGATGAAAGGAGGAAGGTGGGGGAAGTGAAAGTTATACCAGGAAGGTATTAAAAAAATAAATAAATAAAACACATATAAAATGTTTAACTCTTCTTTGCTTTTGTATTTTTTCACTTCAAGTCAATGCTCTGTTTTGCTCTTAAAGGTAATCTGGGAAATGTGGGTTTAAACTACATTTAAAGAAATTAACTTCTACTTGGTTACCACTAGTCGTGGCCATAGGTAGCAACACTACTTCTGATGCCCCAAGCCTAACACCCAAGGAGCATCAAAACATGAACTGGATTAGAGGGTTACGAGAAATATATCGCACAGGTTCAAAGCACACCATTCAACAATAGGCTTACTTTTGCATAGATGATACAGTTGTTTTGATATACTAAGGCACTTAGTGGATTCTAAGGAGTTGCAAAAATAATTAACATACAAGGAGAACAAGTTTAGAGTATACAGCCTAAGGGACACAATTGCTGGAAGAACTGGTTTGGATAGCCATGCCTTCAGTGAGCAACGACTCTCCCAAACCAGCTGCTGCAACTGGGAGTGTTGGATTCAGAAGAAGCCCTGCCTTGTAAATATATGCTATTCTACCATACACCCTTATTATTAGAGGTTTGCCTCTCGGAAAAGAAATGTGTAAATACCAGTACCTCTTGTTGTGCCTTATACATTAGACTTTGCAAACATGGCACTTGTCTCCTATCCCTGCTGACTCACTTTTCTAGAATAGTAACGTTTTTAAATGGGTAAGTCAACGCCTAGGGACATGCCAATAAGGAAAATAAACCTGACCCTTAGACACAATTAAAACATACTAAACTACTTTCACTATGAAGCAATAAGCAATAGTTTACAGATTACAAGTCTGTACTGTTTATTGCAGTTTCAACCAATAAAAAATTCAAACAATCAAGGAATGACTTCAGTAAAACTGCGGTCAGGCATTTCATACTCATGCATTTCTTTCATCCACTAGCAGAATGTTGCTGGGCGTAAGATTTTAAATCATGTACTAACTTACTTCATACCCACACCAAGTTGCTCTTTAAGGTTTGGCATCCATTTAAAGGATAATTCATGATGTTGTCAGACATTCAAAATGGGTGATGAATTGAGTAACTATTGGCAATACCTCCGAAAGTAACAAATCAAAAAAACATTTGAGTGAAGCATAAACAGTACCAGATGCAACCTACTGACCTTTTCCATTGCCTGTGATCCACTATGGGACTGCATAGTGTACTCATGTTATGATTCAACCGAGAGTGAACTATACAGGCCTTTTGGCTTTGGAAGCCAGGGAAATTAATACAAGCCTTGACAGATTTAATTTATTACACACCCAAATTATAGTATTTTACCTAGAAATTAGGTTCTGTGAAAGTTGTACAGCGCAACGGAAAAGAAATACACTGACTGGCCACTAAACTGGAGAATGTAGACATAAGCTGTGAGAGATTTGTGTGCAACTACTCAGCAACAGCCATGGGAAAGCAGAAAGATCGTCCCAAAATAACGTGGCTGTATTGGTCAACGTGTCCGTCAAGGTGTAGCTAGATATTAGAAACGAACAGTAACTTGCACTCAAACAGGGTACAATGCCAAAACTTTCAATGTTATATTACCAACCTTCTTCCTCCCACCCTTTCAACATGTCTCGGTCGCGTGTGACGCTGCCCAAAGCCTCCCTGGGCACTGGCTCCATCTTTTCATCGATCTTCTCCTCCTTGATGTGGCCAGACACCTTCATAGCGTTCTGGAAGAAACTGTTCAGCTCCTGGAAATCCATACTTTGCAGCTGGAGGTACAATTCAGTCTGTTGCGCCTCACTCAGCTCACCCCAGAACTGCAAGAGGTGGGCCTGCCCAGCTTCAGCAAGCTTCTCACGGATCTTGCTCATATCCATTATAATAGAGGAGTATTATACGCAACCTAAATATTTAACAAAAACACAAGAACAAGAACAAAACAAAAAATAACTAACACTTTTTGTCTATAGTACAGCTTTCGAAAAATCTGGTTTAAAATAGTGCAGCAGAAGGGAACATCGCACATTTCTTTGCACATACTGAACTTGTTCATCTTGTTCATTATGGCTCAATAAGTAACTCTTGCCTCAAGAAAGTAAGTACCTGTACTGGGTGTCAATAACATACACAACACTGAAGGGAGGCAGCAGAAAACTAGCTATGGGTACCACAGTTCTAAAGTATGCTGCCCAGCAGTCCACTGTTCACCCTGACCCATTACATTTAAATTTTACATTCCTTTTTTTCATGTAAAATTATCACTAGCACCTGATCATAAATACTCCTTTGTTAAAAACTCGTTTAAATATAAACTAAATGAGCTGTTTCTTACTGTGTGAATAACAGATACGTGGACCCCCTGTACCACCAGACATTTTTGTCTTAGGTGTATGAAGTACAGCGTGTTTGTTTGACTGTTACACAGCAATGCCTAGGCTTTAACAAGAAGAAGAATTAAAAACCAAACTAATTATAGTTTTAAATATGAATCATTAAATTCGACTACTTGCACAGCAGTAGTTTACAGCTAAAGAAAATACAAGCATGATAACCCAGTACTGTACATGTTGCGATCTTTCATTGGCTTGAGCTAGTAATGAATGTACAGTCCGTATGCCGATAGAAATTTACCAGACCCCAGACCCGTTCAACACACTGAGTAAACTTCGGATGTAAACCTGTGCTCGTGCTAAACAATTACCTAAGTTATAACGTAAGCGATAAATACATACCTTGAACCTGAGCTGTCGCCAGCACAAACTTACTTCTCACCACTCTATCACAGTATTATCATCCTCCTTCTCTTATCCCTTCGGTTCCGCCCCTAGGATCCCCCTCCTACATCCGTCATCTTGACGTGGCAGTTTCACTAGCAACTAAACACCACTATAGTTAAAACATATTTTTGTGTTTAAAATCAGTGTGGCCGCAACCAAATCCTTTTCCAATGACACGCACGCACACCCAAACGTTGCCAGGGCCAACCGATATTCCACCGTAGGCGTATTTTTTATCAGACTATACCAATACGACATTACTAGTATTTTTTTATTTATTTATAAAGCATTTGACAGGTTCTTAACAACAAACTGTTTTCCAAAGTAACTGCATTTGTTAATTCAGCGCAGTTTCAGATTTACAGCGATTTAAATGTGTTGACACAAATACAAATCCATTTTTCAATCTTGTTAATGTAACTACTCGTCTGTGGGGCTCAGTTCATCCCAGAACTGGCAGTATTCGATTTGTTCATATTTATCATGAACACGAACGACAGTGCCTCTGGGGGTTGTCGATTCTCCACAATTCCAGTTTATTCGTTTGGAGACACTAGCTGTCCTGTAAATTGTCTGTCTAGAATAGGTCATCTTTGATGGGGACAGTGGATAAGGGATCCCTGATTTCCTAAAAGGAGACCAGTGCAAACATTTTACATTTTGTTAGATGTTAGAATTTTCTTTAAAAAAAATAAACATTTTACAATTTGTCCCTCGCTTTGTTTTCATGTTATTGTGCTTCATATGCTATACGTGTTCAAATCCTTAACTTCCTCTTAATAGTTATCCCATTACCACATTTTACTGTAACCACACATTTTATTATACTGTGTATAATATACTTTTCAATAAAAAATAAAGCTTTTATTTTTAAAACTGTAGGGGTACTAGACGTCTTAACATTTATGCCAAGGAGCTTAAATTGTATGGAAGAAAATAACTTTCCCATGCTTTTTAAAATTGTATACAGGTAGATAAAACTGTGCCTCATTTTATCTGGTTGTTATCCACTTTATTTACAGCAAAACACTATTCTCAAACAGCAGTGCTCTATTATCAGCAACTATGTTGGTGGAAAACACAGATAATAGGTCTTGAGAATGTTTTGTGAGCCTGCACTGATCTCAGAATAAGAATGTGTCTTGGTAGGGTGCAGTTAACACCAACCCTCTTTATCTGCTTGGTTGTCTTCTCATGGGAGTGAAGCATTGACATAACGCAAGTATCTGGTTTTAAACGGTGTTAAAAGTGCATTCGTATTTGCTTGGCTTACATTGATGTGTAGGTATATTGTTGTGGAAGGTTTTATTTAATTTGATCTTTAGACTGTATTAATGAAATAAAAAAAACTTTGTATTGACAAAACCTTCTTTAAATAACTCATACAGCTTTGTGAAACAGGTATGATATTCCATATTATTTATTTCTTACCACCATCTTGTATTTGTATACTTATATCTATTTTGTTAATTTGTATGTAACTGTAATCCTTACAGCCTTTTTCCTCAAAGCTAATCAACTTACTATGTTCTTTCTCAAGCTGGGTCAAAAGCTAGTAAATCGACTAGATACATTCATTTTAATAGCTGTGCTTAATAAGGTCTGCATTTCATTATTGTGTAGGTGTATGTCAAATGTGTTTGTGTTACTGCTGCCGTTGCCATAGCACCTCACTGCTTATGACATGCTAGCTCTCAGCTGATCAAGAAACAAAACTCTCATTGCAATCATGTTTGAAATGAAAACAATTTTGGAACACCCTGATTTACATCAGAATTGGCTAGATACCTGAAACAATGCATTGTTCTGGGAATAAGACAGGAAGTGACTACTCTCTGATGAGAGATTCAGAGACAAGCATGCATGTACTGAAGCAGTCGTTTCAGTGCATACATATTGAGAGATAACTTCAGATGGCTTTTTATTATTTTATTTTCTTAAAGGGGATAACACAAACTTGTACCAGCCTCTCCTTTTCACCTATTTGTTGATGAATCCAAATTCCATGTTATAAAATCCTTATCTGGTCTGTCATGTGTTTCATGATAATTGAAAGGGGGTGCTTGTGGGTAAAGTGAAACGAAATACAGAATTAGACGAATTGTATTTGAAAGAGTATGTGTAAGGGCATGTAAAGTAGGAGTGGAGAACAGCGACTGTACTTTGGAAATGTCGATACTCTGCATACTTAAACAAAGTAGTCAGCACACCCAGGGGTGTTTGTCATGTTCAGACCATTGTAGAATAAATTATATATTCTACACCAGAATACAGTAATGGGTCAAGGTTTTTTGTCCATTATTCACAAAGATGCATGAAGAAGCTTCTAAATTAACTTATTGATAGTTATTGATATGAAGCATTGTAATGTCAACGATTTGTCTTATTAAAAAAAAAAAATTGTAAATACCCATTATAGAACTCATCACCAGAAGCTGGTTTGTGATTGCTTAATTATGATTGAGTGTTATTTCATTCGACAGGTTTAATAGAGGTGTAGTTCTAGAACATGGAGACGTTGCTATGTGCCATGGCACCACAGATAATGTCTTTATCACAAACTCTTAAAGATGTATTACACCTGATAAGATAACACATGATCAGCATATATTAGAGCAGTTATATTGCTATTTTGAAACCAAGAGTATCGATCTGGGTCATTTATACTACATACATGAATTGAAGAAATCTGTGAGATTGGAAAAGTATTTTCATATTCAGTTTCACAGTATATCTACAGTAACTAACGCCCCTTTCACACTGGCATGCTCTACCTGGGTTGGAACCTACCCGGACCAGGACCCAGTGTCAATATACCAAGCTTCTCTGGATTGAACGTCAAATGTTGATTAGAGCTAATGTTTCTTCATCCCTGCTACAATCTGGCTCATGGTGTGTCTCAATCAACAAAAGGATGGCTAAACAGAATAAACAGAAATGTTCTTTGCAGAAGTGAAACTTTCATGCAGGCGTGGCTGTTTGTTATTACGTCGGCTTATGAACAGCCGTCATGCATTTTGTCTCGCTCAACCCTGGTCAACCCGTGGTTTCACACGACGCGGGATTGTGACCCCGGTAGCCAGAACCCGGGTCGGGAGCCGGGTAGGAGAGCCAGTGTGAAAGGGGCTTGAGACAGTTACACACATTTATTGCAGTATATGCCCAGGTCTGCAGATTGCAGTAAAAACGTGTAAAATAATACTGATAGAATTACTTGAAAATATGTAATTAAACACTGGGATTTAAAGCAACATAATTTGACATGGATACTTAAACTTCAATACTGATGAACTTTTGAATCAAAAAGGTCATGTTAAGTTTAGTCAGTGATTGAGGAGAAAGATCTACAGTAACTGATAATTATAGCTATTCTGTTAAAGTGCTTCAAGTTATAATTATTATTATTATTATTATTATTATTATTATTATTATTATTATTATTATTATTATTTATTTGGCAGATGCCTTTATCGAAGGCGACAGTGCAGTAAAGGGTTACAATTCAAGCTTCATTTTTAAATACAGTGTATATTACAGTAGGTGCACAAAATTTACAGACAAATCCACATTCATGTTTACCTGCTGAACTCTAGGGTGAAGTACCACTGATAAGCTCAAGAGGGAGCTATTTTTTTTTAAATCTAAAAATAGATTAAAAAAAAAAATTACAGCCATAGCATCTGATTTATTGGATCCCTAAAATATGGTAAATAGTAATAAGTACAAATAGAGTGAAGCTAATTTTATCTTCACCCATTCGTTTCCAAAGAACTGTATACAGGGGCTCCTTTCCTTTCATACAGGTAAGTATACAGTCCCCATGTTCCTCCTTTTTTTACTTCACAATCTTACAACCCATTTTCTCTTAAAGCATCACATATTGAAGATCTGGTCATGTGCTGAGGCTACTCAATGTTATTAATGACAGTCATCTTCACAATGTCATTGATATAGTACATTTTTACATACTGCATTTAAGTTTGAATAACACAGTTGGGAATTTGGTGCTGTTGGAAATAAATACGTTTTGTCAATACTACTTTATACATTTTTTTTCAAATCTTTAAATCTTTTTACATCCATCAGATGATACCACTATAGATTAAACTTCACAATTTAAGTCTAATTTCAGGCTGCATGATGACAAAATCTGATTTTGAGGATCAAAACTTTATTTATTGTATATTTTTAGAAAATGATAAAGAAATCTGTATTTGTTACTAATATGTGTTGGATTAAGTGTCAGTTGTATGTATTCCGGGACATAATGTCAAAAGCACAATATAAGAGATGGGCAGCTGAATGGCAGTTTCTATTTTCGGATCCTGTCGGATGTTGTTTAAAACATGAAAGAAGACTGCCAGAAATAAGTTGTTTCTCTGCTGGTCCTGAAGTAAAATCCCGGCAAAGGCCAGGTAGAATTTATTGTTAAATTACTTCTTGTCCAATTCCAGAGGCTCATTTATAAACAACACTATGCTCAGCACCCATTTTTCACAGTTTATTTTTCTTGAATTGTCATCAAAAGCCACAGTCTTTCAAGCTCTATCACTGTCTCCTATCACTATGCTTCTGGTAGAGCTCCCTGTTGAGTTGTAAAAGCTTCAGACAGCCCGTGAACGGTTGGTTTAACCAGTTGATTCTGAGTGAATACAAATGAAGAAGCTTCAAATGTAGAGGTGACAACAGAACTCAGGGTAGTGTTGAAGCTTTTTACATGTTGTAATTGGTTTAATTCATGTTTATGGCTGTGGATGTAAATATTATTACAGCTAAAAACAAACAACAAAACACGTATTTGCTTGTAACCAAAACCATTTTGTAGAGCTGGGCTGACAAAATGTTTTGTCTTGGCTGGAAGCCATTTTTACATGATGTTTACATGCTAACCTGAACTTAAGTCAGTGTCACAGAGATTTGTATGCCATTCTACTAGAATATGTATTAACATATGTATGGATTCATATAACGTTTCAATGTAATGAGGATTGCTGCAAACACTTATGTATTTTTCATAGCGACTGATAAGGGATTTTCCTCAACAACATTTGGTAAGACTATGACTCAAGATTATAGTAACGCAATTGCTAATTGAATGCTGGGCTTTCTTCAAGATGATGTTATAATGCAGTTGAGGTAGTCAAAGTAAGTAGCTTCAATTATCTTTTCAATGTTTTTTTAATATTGCCTTTTTATGATTTGCAATCATCCTGAGTGCTTCTTATGGCTATTACTTTGTTAAGGTGCTTTGGCTTGAGTTCAGGAGATCTAGTTGTTCTATTCTAGTTGCCTACTACAGACATAGCCCAGTTCAATGCACACTTTTGTCACAATTAATCAATTATGTTGTACACACTTTCGTATTATTGTTCTACATGCATAGAGTAAGTTCGCTTTGGCATGGTGAAGATGCTGTGTAGATGAAGCTGCTGTCTCCTTCAAGAGGCTTTCAAAACTGACGTTTCATTGATATGCCATTTCAATGCTTACAATGCAGTTAGGTGCTTTCTAATCAATCATACTGTTATTTATTGATTATACGCTACACATACCACAAAGTGGTGCTGGCCAGCATATAATTGCCAGGGCAAAGATCTGCTTAAGAATACAAAAGTGACATCTGGCATGGGGCTTGTAAATGACATACGGGCTGGCAAACCTTATTTGAAACTCACAATTATAGGCTGTTTTACCAACTTCAGAATCATCTAAACACTTGAAGGATTTACACTTTCTGATATAAAATACAGGTCTACAACTGCAATTCCTTTTGTAGCCACAACTGCTTTCTGTTTGGTGCTCACTGAGATCAATTAGGATACCTTATATTAGAGAAATGTTAAATACCTACTTCAAGCATTATCTGTGCTATGTTTGTATTATTATTTTTTTTACTTGTGTTTAGAGATTTGACTATGTGTAGAAGGAGCCGAATGGTTGGCCTTGTTAGTGTGATGTACCTGTCACATTGCTGCCGTTTTGAGAAGTTTGAGCTCTGAGTGATTTTCATTGGTAGCTGGCTGTCTTACTACATATTGTACAGTGTGTGTGTTAGTAAGGTACATAATAGGTACACAAGGAGTCTTTTGCACTGTTTTTGTATATTATGGAGTTGGAGAGTAACATTATACATGTTTTTAATTGCAGACAGGATTTCCGGATAAACATGCCTTTGCTGGTACTGAAACATATAATACGCATATTGTATAACATTTAAACAATATATTTTGGAAACTACTTTCGTATGTAGAAGTAAAGCACACATGAATCTTAGTTCAAATCAGGAGACCACTGTTATGTGAAGGAATGGCTCCCTACTGGAGAAAAAGGCAGAATGATGCATAATCCATGTTTGCATGTTTGCTTTCTGAATCACACACGGACACGCTATTGGACCGGTTTACTGCACAACTTTGCGCGCCATGTTTTATCTCTCATGTACAGTGCTGGGCCTCTCAGTTTAGTAATAGAGTTGTTGTTTTATCATTCTGAAAAACTGGCATTGATATCAAACCCTGTTTGTGACTGATTTATAAACAAGTTTCCTACACACTGCATCATCATTGTAAAACTACCTGTTAATAATATAACTCTGAACTGAGGTTACTGAACCTTGAAATTCCCCTTTTTTATAAAGCATGACTACTACCAAATGGAGGCTGAAATGTAGTCCAATGCATAACAACATTCTCCACGATTAAACAACAAATGAATCAGGTTTAAAAAAATGGCTCAGCAAAGCTGTTTTGCAGGTTCAACTGCTGTACCAGAGTCGTCTGTAAAGCAAGTAACATGAAGTTACAATAGACTCTTGCTACACTGACCCCAGCTAGTTTTAACTGACCTATATTCCAAACCACGCTAGCATGCCTCAGCAGCAGCTGTAAAAAAAAACAAAAGCAAAAACAAAAAAAAAACCCATCACATTGGTACAGGTTACAATCTGAAGGGGGTTCGGCCTGCTGTATATAATAATATTCAATTACTGTACACAATGTATTGTTTAGAAGGCTTGCTGTGCCTTTACTTGTTTGTACTATCTTAGTAATTGTAAATATGCTTACTATTGACCAAAAATTGTCTGACCACTTTTTAAAACCAACGAACAGAGGGTCCCAAAGTTGTGGACATGACTTAATTTATAGTTATGAAACGTACTTCGATTCTATTTTTCCCAATTAAAAGTGTCCTATTTGTTTATTTAGCAGACGCCTTTATCCAAGGCGACTTACAGAGAGACTAGGGTATGTGAACTATGCATCAGCTGCAGAGTCACTTACAATCACGTCTCACCTGAAAGACGGAGCACAAGAAGGTTAAGTGACTTGCTCAGGGTCACATAATGAGTCAGTGGCTGAGATGGGATTTGAACCGGGGACCTCAGCCTCCTGGCTGTTCTGTTGTAAATCTGATCATTTATTTGGAGGAAACTGAAGTGGTGAAACCCCTTTACTTTCAGGGAGCATTGCTTCAGAAATATGATGTGATCAAATATGAGAAGGGCACAAACAAGAAGACAGAAGTGGTCTGAATCGTTTTCTACGGATATTCAGGTGGATCTAGAACGTTTGCACTGTGACTCAGTTAAAGTTAGATTTATCACACATTTATCAAAGTATTAATGTTTGTCTGTTTTTCATGTACCCCATACAAACTAAACAGCATGTATTTATTCATTCAGTTATACAGACATTCTTTCATGATGAATGCTTTTTAAAATCCAGTCTGGAATTCTGTTCACAATGTACAATTCACAAACCTGTGACAAATGAACCTCAATAATATGACATGTATGCCAACCAGTATCTCTCAGTGTTTTTTACACTTGAAAAGTAGCTTCGTTATTCTCCAGTCACTTTTTAATAAGAATTAAATTGACTGGAAACAGAATGATGGAGTTTGATGCTGAATAGAAGATCATTTCACCCATAAGATCTTTGAATGCCTGTTGATTAGAACTGTACATTTTCTCTTGTTTCCCTAGCAATCAGCAGAGGGCAATGGGGTGAAGCAGTTCACAATAGTTTCTTTGTACTCTGCTTTTTATTTTGCATAAAACTTGTGAAGTGCAGATGAAGGGAACACCAGATATTTATAAGAATAGTTGTAACTAGTAAAGAAGAAACCTAGATAACTAAAAACACTGGTATCCAGTTTTCCATTCACGAAAAATGCATGTATCCTTGGCAGTCTGAAATAAATATTGCTACAAATGGAATTATATCAAGTTGTGTTTGGCTAAAATTAGGGAATGTGCTGTGGTGACAAGCAAAGAATCAATGCAAACACATTATTTCGTTATAAACAAGATTTATTTAATTACACGAAAAGACACATACAGTACTATGAAGACATACTGTGCTGTACATTTCTATTTTTTAACAAAGTAGTAGTATAATAGAACCACTAGAGGGCAGCAAAAGCAAACTGTATGTTTTCATACATATAGATACACATATTGACATTTATATTGGGGACTGGAGGTCCAATTCTATAAGTGGAAAACGTTATATGCAAACAAGTAGCTATAGCCACAGTACATCTTTATTACATGCTTAATTTATTCTATTTACCACCACTTAACTCACACATCCATAGATGGTCTAAGACCCAATTCAATGAACTTTTAGCTCAGAAAAAACATTAAGTGAAAATATAAATGCACACATTGTACAGAAATGACGTGGAGCATTGTTTTTATTGTCACATCATAACAAAGGCATAAATATCCAAAACATTCTACCTCCACTTATTGCATGAATTGAAATTTTCCTAAAGAGCTTGTTCCTAGCTAAAAGTTAACTGAAATGGGCACTTTGATGATATTTGGTTGTACAAGTTTGAAAGAAATAAAGGAAAAGGCAAGCTGTGCTCCACTAAGCCACCCCTTTACTGGAAAACAGTAAAGTGCTTGTGCTGTGACACAGAGGCTCGTGTCAGTATTGTCCACTGAGCAGCGCTGATTGGCCTAACTTAGTGTTCAAGTTTAAAGAGGTCACAATTTCCAGAAATGGCAACAATGCAAGCCTTGTCATAGGCCTCACCACTTGTTTTTTGTTGTGTGAATAGATTGAGATCCAGGTGGTAAATGAGGACAATTGTCTTTCAGAGCTGCTTGGGCTGTGTATCATTATTGTCTTTGAAACATCTTAGTTATTAAAGGAATGTAAAGACAATTTAGTTTTGTTTTATCCTTGACATTATAGAACAAGTTCTTACCCATTTTTGGTTAGCTGCAAGTAAAATATGCCACTCTATCCACATTTCTTGTATTCCTCTTGCTCTTTGTTATATAGTTTGCAGTGCTGCGCCCGAGGGCTTGCAGGTTAACCTTTTGCAGCTGAACTCTCCCACACCAAATCATCCCACGTATCTGATTTTTCTTAAATTGGTCAGATCGTAAACTCCTTTGAGACACATTCTGAATCAGGGTCTACCTGAGTGAGCAGGATGACTACTGCCACCTGATTAGTGGTCACTGGCCACTGAGGTTCATGGTACATCGGAGCGTGACATTGTTTCTGGGCTTCTAACCCACTCATTTTTATTTCTGTCCCGAGACCTGATTTTTATTTCTGTCCTTCAGATGTTAGTCTTGATTGTCTTTACGAGACAGGGTACTTGCATACATTGCTACCAGACATCACCAGGTAACAACCATATTAGAATTGTATTTATTATAATTAATAAAACACAAATGGTAGTGATTATAAACATGATGCCAAGTAATACTACAATAATTGCCCAATGGGTACAATGACACTATCATTACAATGTCCTTTCCAAACTATTACTCTGTAAGTACTATATGCTATGTACTGTATGCTCTCAGGTGCCTTTTCCACTCCTGCTTGGCTCTTCACAGAAATTCTGTTATGTTGAACATCAGACCTTCTCACTAACTCTGTAGATGTGGATCCTGGCTCCTGGAGACCTAATTATTATCCAAACCTGCCCATACAAAGCACTAAATTATTAACAAATATTACACATATTGTTGGTAGCTTTAGGTACACTGCTGTTGCAACTGATAAAGTTCACTTGCTGTTACAGGGTTACTGAAACAGACCTGACACTTTTCTGTATTACTGTCATATCTTCCTGCTGCAATGCCACTAAAAAAGTATTTGTTACATTCCTCTGTGCTAATGCTTAAAATGATAGAAAGCCACACACCATTGTTTGTACCTTGTATTAGGCCAATCACCTCTCTACAACAGATCCTCCGTGAAGCAGGGGTTTTACAAATATTTAGAACCTGCATCTTGGATAATGGCTCCTTGGCCCTCCAGGGGCAATAGTCTAGCATTTTAATACTTAATGTATATTACAGAAATGATAGCTCCAGAATGTAAAGAGGTCAGTGAGTTGTGTGTATTTGGTTTAAAACGCATATTCCCAAACAGATCCAGACACATCATTTAACCTCAGTACTTTATCCGATAATCTTTTTCAACTTTTATTTAAGATACATTGCATCAACATTTTTTACAGAGATTTTAGACACTCTGTAATATGATTTAATGTTAAAAGTAGACCAATTTAAGTATAATTCAAACACCGATCCATTAAAGCCAGTTTCACATTAAGATGTCAATTAATTCTACAGCATTTCCTTTATTTTTATATTTTAGATAAGAATATAATCAAATATTAAAACAAGGCTGCTTAAAATATATTTTGAATAAAAATGCACATTAAAATTACATCACTGGGTCAAATGTGATACCTTTATCTTCAAAAAAAATTATATTAAAAAGATTTTTGGAATCATACTGGCTCTCATATATATTTTATATTTTAAGTAGTTTTCCTTCAGGATACTACATATAGTTATTAAAAATAAATTTTCGCCTACTTAGGCTACTACATGTATGTAATTAAGTAAGTATGCTTTTGAATAATTTGGAGGAAAAAATGTTATTTCTGGTCCTCTGTAAAAACATTCTATTCTAGTCAGCAGCTGCATCAATAGAATCAACTGCTAATGTTTTCTTGTATTGAGAATAAAGTTCATTTTAAAGCACCTTTAAAAGATAAACAATAGAATAAAGACTTTAAAAGACACCACAGGTAAGTAAAAAGAAACACACATATACACCTTCCATCCTCAATATAAAAGCCAAGGCTGCATGATTCAGCACAGTGGACTGTTAAAGTTTATTGATTCATAAGATTCGAATGTGTCTATTCAGGTTAGCAGCAAGGGAGTGAATCAATCACAGTGAATCTGGAACACTGGAATGGAAGTTTCCTTGTTTACAAGCTAGTCATCCAGAACACTATAGAAAATAAATAAATGAATCCATTTACATGTGCATAATTTCATCTGGTTTACAAATTGCGCCGTGAGCTGGAACACTCTTTTTACAAATCTGCTGTGGAATGTGACAGAAATGCACAATAATTCAAATATCTCCTGCCGATTTGAAACCGAAGCCCAAGGATTAGAAGTTGCACTGACAGAAGAATGCCAGTATTGTTCCTGACTCTATTGGAAGCCTGGGGCCGACTCAACTTGTGGTTCCAGCCAATGCTTTCTTAATGGAAAATTATCCATCTTTCCAAAGCAAAACGCCATTTACTAGTACCTAGTCATGAAACAAACTTCATTATTACCTTTTATAAAGTATTATCAAAAGCCTGTTTAAATCCCATTTAATCAGGAAGAGCTCAGAAAAGCTCACGATGCAGGTGGTCAGTTCAGTAGCTTTCTCCGACCAGACCTTTTTTTGTTTGTTTGTTTCCAAAAATAATTGTACCTAATAATTGTAGACAGGTGGTCTGCAGGTCTGTCTAAATTCAGCACTTCCCTTTTTAATCTATGTGTTTGGAATTCAAATGTAATAAAGTACAATATGAATACACCTGTTCATGTGCTATATACTAGAGCCACAATAAGCATCCAGCAGAACTGGAATGGGATTTGTAATGCCAGATTTGATAAACACAATGAGGAATCAGGTCTGTTCCTGGCTTGTTTACATTGTCTGAAGCCCTTTTATTATTCAGCATTCATAATTTACAAAATAAATGCGTGCACACAACTGTGCATTTGTATAATACATATGAATGGGACAAGGCTTGCAAGTTGCAACGTGAAACAATACTGTGCAATGAGGAACGAATACTAATGCATTCCATAGACGCAGAGGTAAAAGTAGTGTGTCCATATTTTATACCACCAGATGCTGTCTACAGGTGCCAAACAGGATTTGGTGTGATGTCAGCTGCCATGGAGCTGGCTATTACCCAACAAGAAAATACATTCTTCTCTTATTGTGGATAATTATTTTAGACCCCTTTTCTCCCCAATTCAAAATGTAGATAAATTGGTTCTCTCTGATCCAACTGCCAAGCTGTTTGCAGAGACTCATTGCGGATGTGCAGCACTTCAGAGGATGTGGGTGAGATACCAGTCCATGCAACAGTACTGCAGGTGTCAACTTGAGATCACCAGATACTGGGCTGGTAGGGGAGTTGTAGCACAGTGAGGTGACACAGTCTGTTAGAAGTTATATCCCCAACCAAGAAAACTTGGCACAGCCTGGGCACGAACCTGCCCTCTCCTGACTGCATGACTCAACCCTGGGTCATGCTTTTACTAGGGGAGCCCCTCCATGACGACTGTTTGCTATCACCATGGCAGTGCACCTTTGCAAACAGACACTATCACTAATCAAGTCAATTAACTGTTGTTTTTAGTAAAAAAGGTGAACTACATTTTAGAGCATCGAAACATCAAGAAATGCTCATTTATTTAACAATACTTCATATACAATATTTCAAATTCTTCATCAACTTCAGTATTAAAATACTAAACACAATGCTATACTTCATTTCAAAGGAATTCCACATTTCAACTTTTCTGTCTCTAATTAGCAACCTGTAAAATGTATGAAAGAATTGCTCAATGTATATATTTAAGAAATGTTTAAACTGGTCTTCCCTTAAGGCATTTTTGTTAAGCTTTTGTTCCAGTATATTTTGGTCTGTAAGGAATAATGGGCTCCTGTTCAAAGTGGTTTAGACTACTTTGCACTTGAGCAAAAGCTTAGTAAGGCTGGACATTCATGTCACACAAATTAAGGGCAAAACAAGAAAAAAAAATCTTACACAAAAGTTAAACGCCATTTACATGTAATAGTGTCATTCATGTAACAATAAGAATGGTTCCTGTGGGGCTTGTGCACATCATTCATTTTGTTGGCCCAGTAAAACGTATACTTTCCTTTTGTTGTTGTTGTTTCTTATGCTACATGCTATGTTGTGTATTTGTATTAAACAAAATCCACATTTCACTTGCTTGCAAAACACTGTCATAAAAAATGACCCTTAAAAAAAAAAAAAAAGTCTTGTAATGTTTGATTTCCAGTATTACATTCTCGCATAAAACAATTTTTCAGATAAAACAAAACTATTCTAAACTTTATAGATAACAAATATTAAATTTAAACAGTGTTGTAGTGTTAATATATCTAAAATAGTATTTATTTCTAAAAACTAAATTTTCGATTCTATATATATATATATATATATATATATATATATATATATATATATATATATATATATATATATATATAAATGTTGCCTGTATGCACTCTCCCTTGATATGAAAGATGCAGTATCCATTTTTGGGGTTAACAGACACATTGCTGCTGCAAGATCAGTGTAATTGACAAAGTGATTGTACTGGACATACTGATGCACATAGTGCAAAATCAATATAGCGCACAGAGGAAACAAATAATTAGTGCTCTGTATGTAGTACAGTACATTATGCTTATCCAAAATGATAGTGGTGTGAGGAAATTTAAAAAGTTTTAGTTAAGCAAATATTAAAAGGATACAATAAACTGGTCCTCACTTCATTCAGTACACATTTGCTAGTGGAGAAGTCCTGATATATTACACCTTCAGAAGACCAGGATGTAATAGGTTTCACATGGAAAAGGTCTAGTGGAAACATAGCCAAAATTGATTCTAGTAGTCTCAACAAGAACCTTATAAAGGAATAAAACAGTGGTTTAAACAGTGGTGATGACTAGAATAGCAGCAGACTGATCTGTGGAGACCAGAGGAGACGTGGAATGATGGGGGCACCAGCCATCAGGACTTGCTACAATCAGTCCCACCGATTGCCACTATACATGCACAAGATGACTTTCTGGTTGGTGATATTGAAATCTAGTTGTTTGAAGAAGGATACTGCATACCACATGACATCACTGACATGTGCATTGTTTGATGATTGGACTGATGATCCCAGTCTGCACCCAACTATTCCACACAGAAAACCTTACTCTGAGACTGCAATGAGATACTGCTCACTTTGGTTAACAGGAAAAATAATTTGGTCCATCAGTTTCTTTTCTGGTGTTGTACTGGCATGATTTCCAACTTGTAAGACAGCCTTCCCACAAAGCTGAATAATGAATGTTCAATGAATTAAGAACAGCAGCTTCAATTTTCTATCATTTACCAACTGAATGATATTAAAAGAACTTGCACATCAGATTGCATTCTCCAAATGGTCTATTAGACTTTCTCAGTAATATCTAAATTCAACTTAATAAAAAACTTACCTTAATATTTTATTCGCAAATGAATAATGGAAACAGCCATCTAGCACCCCTGTCAACTTAAGTTGCCATAAAATTGGAAGTATTCCAAATACACACTTAAGTTTTCAAAACAGTTCTAAAGCATATTGATACATAAATCATCTTAATTAATTCATTTTTTAAATTAATTGTTAGAGGGCAGTTCACAAAAACTGCCCATACTACATTAGTAATAATTTTAGTAAAAAATAAAAGATAATAGCAGTGACATTTAGTTGTAAAAGCTGGCATTATTAGATTGTTAGACACAACTGGAAGGCTAGATTACGGGAACAAAACTACTCCAAACACCACAATATTCATTTAAAGCCAATTGATAATTGAACAGTGTACCAGTGAGTGGTTTACTCAAATGACAGCAAGTCTGGATGATGCTCATCATTGTCAACACTGGAGCTCCTTTGCCTGGGCATTCCAGAGTCTTCTGAGCCGTTCAGAAGATCATCTTCACTGATGCTGAACTGTAGGCCTGGTTTACCACGACATGGTGTGGAGGCCATCCTTATCTCAGGGCCTCCAGGCTTCTGCTTAAGGTCCAGTGTATCTTTATGGATTAGATCAGGAACTGAGAGGAGAAACTGAGACTCCTCCAGGGTTTCCTCTGCTTGGCCAGAGATACAGACCTTGGAGTTTTCCTCTTTCTTTTCCTCAAAGTTGAGTTTGCTTGTCAATGATGTCATCGTTGTCTCCTTCCCCTCCTCCTCCTCTTTTGGCTTGTCATTCTTAATTAGTGGGGTCTTGTCAGGGGATGCAGTGTAGGTGTCGGATACCTCAGGGGTATTGACCACTGGGTCAGAGGAGATCATCATGTCTTGAGTGGTCCTCAATGCACGGGGCATGCGTTTCTTGCCTGTTGGTGGTGGTGGGTCCAGCCTGGGAAATGTCTCAAGTAGTTTTTGGCTGTAAGAATGAAAAGAATATTCTTACAGCAATTGCACTCCACTAACCTATTTAAAATTCAGCACTTGCTTCTCATCAGATGCCTCAGTTCCAGAGTTTCATTTATGATATTACTTACACTGAAGCTTCTTGTCCTAAACCATTCCGGACCATTAACAAGTGTCATAAAGCATACAGAGCAGAAGAAAAAACATCTCCAAATACTAATGGCAGGGCAATCATTTGTCTGGGCAGGACTCAGACTCTCCATGTAGAATATTAACACAAGAAGGCAAGTGAAGGCAATTTAATCCGATAGGGAAAATTTGCACACAAGAAGGATATCAGATGGCTTCTGACTCAGAGAAGGTGTGACGGGATGGAACGTCTTAGAACATGACATTATGTAATAAACATTACGTTAGCAGCAGTACAACTTGATCCTCTAACCAAAAAGGTCACACTAAGTTTGTATTACTCATAATATTACAAACCAGAGCAATTTGAAAGGACTTGGAAAACAGTACTGAAAATGGCTTTCATTCCTACAGAATCATCGTGACACATGTAAAGTATCGACTGTACCTGTTGCTACCGGTCCCTTGGCTGGTATTCTCTGTGCAGGACAGGATGGCTCCCGCGTTCTTGTTCACTTCAGTGACTCCGATATCTCCCAGGCTGGTCAGGTCCTTTCTCCTCAAAAGGTCATTGACCTTTGCTCCCATGGCTTTCCCCAAGTTAAGAGCGTTTTTCAAGTGTTGATTGCTAGTGGACTTCGGGCCACTCGCTGTGGATTCATTAGCACTGACTGATGTAGAAGAGGTAGCCGCCATCCGCTTACTTAATGCAGAGACGTGCTGAAGCTTTGGCGTGTGGGCAGTGTTGGAGTTCTCAAACATGCTTTGGTCAACTGCAAAGGAAAGAAAAAACTATTAAATCAAAATAAATGGCAGTGGCAGAAGTAGTAGTTTCATCAGTTACAGCTAGTATTTTTTTAAGGTTTTAAAATCACGGTTTTAAAATCTATTATATGATTTTTATAAAATGAATTTATGTAACAAAGCAAGTAAAGAATTAAAAGATGCTCGGAACAAAAAAGTGGTACCAGTAATACAGTTAATAAAACCAATAAGAGGTTTTTAAAAAAAAATGGATTGGTTAGAAATGCTTTAAACAACAAAATCTAAATTCATGACGGTAGATATTAAATTTTATAAAATGAACACACCACTACTGAAGCAGGGGAGGAGGGGGGGCTGCAAAAATGAAAACATTGACTGTCAAAAATTCAACAATTAACTGTAGGACAAAATTATAATTAAAAACAAAACAAAAAATAGCATGCTGAAGCAACACAGTACAACACAGCATATCACAACAGAAGGTGATGGCCAGTAGAGACAACTTTTCAGAAGAATCCTTACCTCACAAAGAATATAGTAACTCGTTAAGCATTTTTATGAGAGAGAGAAAAAAAAATCATATTTTAGGAGACAAGTTAACATCATATAATACCATATCAATGTAGTGTGTCTCAGTGTGGAAATAATTATTTAGATTAAGTAAATAGAGTACCACACTTAATATAAAAAATACCAGGTTAAATAAGACCATAACTTAAATTGACAGCAGTTCATTGACATATTAATATAGAAGGAGAGAGAGATCAGCATTCAAATTGGAATGTTAGACACTAGTAATCAAGAGCTTGTGTGGGTTCAGGGTGAAGTAATAGACCTTAATAGCATTAATATACTCTACAAGAGGTACCAGTTTGGCCTTTCTGAGGTCCTCCCCTTTGGCTGAGGACTCTGTAAATCAATTTTCTGGTAAGTAATGGCATCAGTGTGTTTGGTACGACCGAAGTTTTTCCTTATCACGGCACTGCACTGGGTGAAAACCGGAACTGCAATGGTTTACAACATTGTAAACAACAACTCATTCTTGATCAACAAAACACAAGCCCCATTAGTTAGTCGATGCCCTTCAGCAGTCTCTTCGCAATCTATAAAGCCTTGAAGAAACTGTTACTGAAGAAACACGAGGGGCGGGGGATCCATGACAGTGTAATTTGTCATCCAGGTGTCTGACCACAGCAAAAACACGGCACAGAAGAGACAATGCACCCATATATCTCAATCTAATTATTCTAAACAATTATTTTCCCAAATACTTTTTTTATGGGACAGGAACACCTCTGCTATTTCTCTTGCCATCAGTGTAATTCACAACAATCACGGATTTGTATTCAACTTTATTCACGTGCTTGTGACCTTTATAAGGGAAATAAATGAGGCAGCCATCCGGTTTGTTATTAGTCCACCTTGCACACTACATCAACTTCACTGAACAGTGCTGCAGCGCTCAAGCAAGACACGCCAATTAATGCGAAATCAGCTGTAGGACCACAAACACATTATGCGCCCAAAGAAATGTTCTGACTCACCACCGTCACTCTTGGTATGTCACATTCGAGACATATAAATAAGCAGCTATTGGGCTTATCTGACAGAAGCATTAGATTTCAACAGATAGGTGTGTGCCCTCTTGTTGCAAGTATTGAAAAAAAACATTATGCAAGCAGAAAGTGACATAACAAATATGGCACTCATAACTTTCATGAGCCTTGATGAGAAGGCAGCTCGGATGAAAAACAAGCAAAAAAAAAACACACCTAAAAATAAGATGACTTGTTTGTTGAGGTTCTGGACCTGTCTGCATTTGGATCGAAGTAATCTTTTATCGAGCTGGCTGTCAAGTGGGTTCATCTAACAGCACTGGGATGCGATTGGCGCAAGGAGAACTGTGTAAAAACGGAAGCAAGCAAAGCTTCACAACTAATTGCTACATGGTTGTCACTCACAGTCTGTTCCATTTAGAATACATCACCCAGTGTTAGTTTTATTATACTTAGACTGTTCAACAAACCAAAAGCACTCAACACATCATCACTGTGATTATTTAACAAAATAAGATAAAATTGTAAAACTTTTTTTTTTATGTATACCTAGGTGTGTCCTCGGCCCACTCATATATGTAACACTTTGTTGTTCTTGTGATGCAGTTCTTATACAAAGTGTTGAAGAGCTGGCCGTTGGAGAAAACAAAGTACTGTAAAAGACACTGGCATTGTGTGCTCATGGGGCAAGTGTCCAATACAAAATGATCACTCCTCTGGTAATGACCGATGGGTTAGACACCTTTACAGTACCTCCTTCCTCCTTATACCCATTTCCACTTTCTCAGACATCACGACTCCCGAAAATGCAAAAAACGACTGTCGGAGCGTGTTCGAGATGGATGAGGATGGGAGAGTATGAGGACTAAAAGGCTACCCAGCTGTACAGCCCACGGGTGCAATTTCAGAGCAGTAATGACAGTAATTTATGTGAATTTATTTCCTCCTCCGTGGCTAGACATAACAAAGACTTGAAATGATCTACGCAATTCTAAAGGAACTTCTGAATAGGTCAGGACTATTTATAATGCAATGCTATTTAGGGTTGGTTTATTGCATACCAATCATTTTCACTGCCAGCCTTTGAGACATACCCCTTCGATGGGAGGAGTATAATTAACAAGCACTACAATGCTGAGATGCAGTTGAATACTTAATTACAAGGAGCAAGTGTCAATAGTGATGTGTTGTAGAATCAGCCGTTTGCACTGGTAAACTGAATCATGCAGACCAATGGAACAAAGCATTCTGGTGTAGTTTGAGTGAGGTGCGGGCCTTGTATGCCTAAAACCCCTTTCCTCCCCATTGCTGGCACACCACCTTTCATTGAACTCATTTTATATGTATGTTGTTGCTTTGCACTTTCTCTTACAGCATCTTTTAACTTAAACAATCAGTTACTAAAATAATACACTTACAAGCATGATTTATTTATAATGTATACATTTAAACAAGAGATTGGTGTGTGACACACGAATTGCATCCACTTAAATACAGAAGAGGTCTGAAAAGTTTATAGAAACCAGAAAAGAAAGTTTATTCAGCAAAAGCAAGGTTAGTGACTAGAGTAAGTACACTTAGCAGCAGAGGGCTTGTTTTACAGGTCTCCAGTGTATTGACAAAAACTATTCATGATCCAGAGCCCATAAGCTTTAATTAGTACACAGAAATCTAACAATACACAATATACAACTATCATGTTATTTTTTTCAAACTCTATCCTTGTCATAGACAACAAGCTTCCCTAACTGCTGTGACAGACCACATTTAACCAGAAGTTTCTGCTGTCATGCTATGCCTATAAGTATCCTACAGATTACAAATGACTGAACTTTAACCAAAGAGTAAGATATTAGCCATTACCGTAAAAGAGATATGAAACAGTACTACAGAAAGTAAAAGCGAGATAACCCAAGGTGTGCCATTGCACCATGGACACAATGCAATAGTATAACAAAATGAAAATTTATTTGGAAGAAGAATTCAAACCAAGCCAATAGAAGAAAGGAAAGAAAAAACAGAGGGATCTATTTTGATCCATTACTTTTGGGACTATGATTAGAAACAGTTTAACAGATGGCACAGCAGCAACAAGCTGCTACAGCTTACTGCACCACAGAACTGCACCATAAGAGAATGAGCGCTCAAACAAGAAAATGAAACCAAAGGAAACCAAATTTGAGCTCCTCTCAGTTGCAGGCAAAGTTGTTGTCTGTTAAGGTGACAGATAAGTCAGCGACTGGATATTAAACGCCTTTAATTGCTTTACCCCAGTCCCAGGCAATTCTTTGTATACAGTATTAAAGTATAACTGTACAACTTTTTAAATACGAATTTATACCAGAATGCAGCTGTATCCTGATAAAATAATACAGACAGCCTTCCCCACCTGTTAAATTATTTATAAAGAGCAAAGTAAAAAGGTCCTCCCAGCCTGACTCATGAGGTGAGGTGCAAGGATAAATATAAATAAAATATAAGGGACAAGCTGAATAAATGTTTAACAACATGACTGTGGGGGTCAAATCCAATAGACAATTGGCCATACTAAGATTCAGTCTACAAATCAACAGAAGTCCATCACATATGTATCTTAGAAACTGAACAATACTGGTTTAATTTAATAGTAATGAAGATTTGAGATGCAGTAAGTGCTCTGTGAAAGTTAGAAAAATAATTTTGCTCTGCTCCGTTTCAAAACTGATTCTTTTGTGTTCTCACTGGCAAGGAAAGAGAATAAAACACAAATCAGTAACAGACCAATAACAGAACAATTTCCTCTCACACTTTGCCACACAGTAAAAATTACTTAATTGGACCAATTAAGCTTCTAATAAGCACTTAATTGGTCCAAGTAATTTATGGTACAGTTGATACAAAAACCAGGGGGGACTCTCTTTCAATCACTCGACAACCCCCACAGTAGAGAAATGTTCATTAACCCTTTGCAGTCCATTTATTAAGTGCGTGTCAGGCACGTCAGGTCCAATTTATTTTCACACGCGCAGTTAATTTTAAACGCGCTGTTTTAAAAGTATTTTTTTTCCCCCACAGTCAAACGGGTTTAAAAGGCCCTGCATATCAACAAAGCACTCACTAGGCATCTCCAGCCCCGCCCCACCCTTTCGTTCACTATAGCTTTCACATATGCTAAGAAATAAATAATAATAATAATAATAATAATAATAATAATAATAATAATAATAATAATAATAATAATAGTCGTACATGCCGATCAATCATCTCCTGATCACTCGCTTTATCACCAAACTCCTCAATAATGCGATCCAAGTCATTATTTTATTACTATAACATCTCAAAAAAGCTCTGCAAATGTCCGTGATATTCTCTGAGCGCTGATTCAGTAACAACCAGCTTGTTTCCTTGTGGCTGCCGTTATCTGATGCCAGGGGCAAGTATGACTATTCATGAGATACGCCCTTTTTTTTCGGCTTGTCTCAGCTCCTGTCGCTCCCACTCGGCCATTGAATGGTTTTCTCTGCTTTTTCCGGAGAAAAAACGACTAGAAACCCGTTTTTTGCGTTTTTCTGATGATGTCAGACCGGGTCTGGCATTGGACCGGATAGAAATAATTGCAGTGTCGGACCAGGTCCGACAATAGGACCGCAAAGGGTTAATGAGCAACAAAATTAAAATATGTTTTAAAAAAAAATGTAAAAACTGGTATATTTGTATCTCAGAGAAACTGGAGAGGAATGGGAAATTAAAAGACATTCCTGTCAATGATTCAATCACTTGACAACACCCACAATTTGTGTTTTTAACGCACTTAACAAATCTGTCTCTGTGAAGATTTACGATCATCCTTTACTAACGGGAGCACCAACCAAGCGAATCTTCGACTCTGACAGCGACAAAAAAAAAAATAAATAAATAAAAATACCCCACTGAAACACATTTACCATAAAATACATTATTTTTTGCAGTTCATTATCTACCCAGTTTAATTCAACATTCCTGAATTATCAAAATGGAAATTATATTTAAGATTCTTTAATATTGACTTAATGAACATGATTATTATTCATTAAATTCACTTGCAATTTGATCCTTAACACCCGTTTCCTTTTTTTATTTATTTTTATTGCAGATACTAATATTATTATTATTATTATTTGTTTATTTAGCAGACGCCTTTATCCAAGGCGACTTACAGAGACTAGGGTGTGTGAACTATGCATCAGCTGCAGAGTCACTTACAATTACGTCTCACCCGAAAGACGGAGCACAAGGAGGTTAAGTGACTTGCTCAGGGTCACACAATGAGTCAGTGGCTGAGGTGGGATTTGAACCAGGGACCTCCTGGTTACAAGCCCTTTTCTTTAACCACTGGACCACACAGCCTCCTATTTTAACATTGTATTTCTTTTAGTACACATTCTGGATGATGGAACTGAGCTGTTGTCCATTCCGGCAAATTAAGTCTTCATGAGGTTAGCTCCTGTGTTATTCTTTAAAAGACATAAGATCAATAGCGGTTTCTCTCCAAAGAGACCTAATCCTGAACCCAGCCTGTGTCATTAAGAAAATCTTAAAAATTGGACTGTTGTGTGCAAGATTTAAAAAGGCACCCAACTAAATGTGTACAAATATTTGATTTAAACATCAAAACTCTTCTATGAGAGCATAACAAGACATCAACGACTGGATTTACAATTATGTTTGACGTCCTAGTCACTTGCTATTTATAAATTAATAAGGGATGTGCTCCATGAGATTTTAATTAGTGTTTCAATAGGAAATAGACTAACAACCAGGCAAAAAGTGGGGCGAGTTACGTGGTGGTTTTGTAATGTTCCACAAGGAGCTATATGAGACCACCAAACTCATTTCACTGAGCCAGATTCTATCTCTGACCTTCATACGTGAACTGCATGCAAGTCTGTTGCATCTACTTAAGCAATAGCATAAGCAATAGAAAATACTGACAAAACATATGAAGAAGAATACATTGGGTGCCTAGAAGATTAGGAGTCTTTGCATTCTGCTGAATTTTGATGAACAGTGCAAGACACAGAATCAGTCTCAACAATTACACTGAAAGCATTGTAACCATTTTGCGTTACATCAAATAGCAATGCACGTTAGTTCTCAGCACATCATGATTCCTCAGCTTGGTAGAAGCATCATGTTAGCAAACTGAAATTTTTTTTTTTTAGCTTGTATGGCTTTGTGTGGCTTTTTTTTATATAACTTTTTTGAACTGTTGGTTAAGAACCAAATCAAAATCTCAGAAATAAAGGGTTGGTCTGCACATTAAACCTTAACCATGCCACTTGAATCTTATCGTGAAACACTGGCAGCAGTGCAAGAACAGGATTTGATTTTAGATTTTAATTATGATTCAACACAAAATGCCTGAAGGGACCACATCGGTTTTAAAGTCTGGTAGAGATGGAAGGTTGCTTGCTTTTGCCCAAGCCCCAAGATAAAATGTAGAGTTCTAATCAGCTGTTTCCAGTTGAAAACCCCAGTAAATCCACCCTGTTCTCTCCTCATTATATGCACAATAAAACAGCAACATGCACTAGAAGAAGGAGAAATACTGAAGGAGGTCAACAAAGCATGACATAACTTGGGTTATCAACAACATAAGACCATGGGTACAAATCCAGCTGATCAGCTTCAAAGTATATTGCCTCTGCAGTATTCCACAACATGAAAAGCAAGTAAAAAGAAAAAAAAGAACACAACCAAGCACAATGACTCTCCCTTCTACATAATGCCCTGTTACATTTTCAAGTCTTATTCTTCAGCACTCAATTGACAGTATTAACATGAATCTAAGTGCAGTTCTGTGTTACTGGGTTGCAAAAAGTACAGCCTGTCATGTTTTATTTGCCTCTGCTCTCTCTGGCTTGAGCAATGACAACTTACTCAGCGGAATGTCCTTGCTACAGATGATGAAAGTTCAGAACACGGATACAAGCATGCTGTCACTAGCACCACAGAGGAAACAATTCTGACTGAGATTGTGGGGAAGAAAAGGCTGCATTGTATTTTTTAGTCTCCCTACTGAGCAGGCTATGGTGATGTTTACAACTTGTTACATTAGTACACTTTAACTGGCAGACACATTTAAATAACAAACAATTGTATAAACCTCCACAGAACCACTTACATGTTGAATTAGAAGTAGAAGGAAAAGCTGTCTGTGGATGGTGGGGTGAATGATAAATCCATGCACTTAACAATTTGGCACTAAAAATAGAAATCTATGGGATTTCACCATGATGACAATAAAAAAGTGCAGTTAGTATTTTTTACATTGTTAATATTTATAGCTTTTAATTCACATTGTTTTGTTAAGGATTTGGACACTGGGACAGGGCTGCAGCCATGTGGAAATCCAAACCACATTTTGCATGATAATTCATTTCTTTAAAGCATTTGGAAACATCAGTGGAGTTTTCTACCTACACTCCTAACATTACGAAAGCCAACTATGCGAGTACTGTGAAATGAAGAGCCATTTAACAGTAAGAGTGATGACTAACTATATTATTGGTATAATTGTGTCACCTCAGCAGCAGGTGACTTCCTTGAAAATAATGATTCTTCTTCACTATCCCCAGTGTATCTCGCAGAGTAGTCCACATTGCAATATTAGTTATACTTTAGATTGATGCGTACAGACTCATTAACCTTCCAACATTCACACCGTAAATTCAACTGAAATCATTCCCTTACTTACTGAAGCATCCTGTTACAGCCTTCTTGTCTATTGTGGTGTTTTAAACCCCTAACACACAGTGTTAAACAGTAATCAGTCTCAGGCTAAAATAAATTCTGAGCTGGAAAGGGACTCCTCATAAATAAGCAAAGTATAGTGGTATTGACATACAACTCATTAGATCTAGCTTTCTCTGACATTTATTCCATACCCATTTCTATTTGGTTACAGGTTTAAATAGACAGTCTGTCCCTTTGTGGATTATTTTGAATGATCCAGTGCTCCCACTTGTGCTCAGCTAATCTGGATGTTATTAATGTGTGAGATGCACAGGTCAATATCCTGCACAAGTTTAAATCAGCCAATGAGATTTAAAGTAACAGATTTCAATATATGAAAATGATTTCATATTGGCTGCTATGACTATATATATACAGTACTGTGCAAAAGTTTTAGGCAGGTGTGAAAAAATGCTGTAAAGTAAGAATGCTTTCAAAAATAGACATGTTAATAGTTTATATTTATCAATTAACTAAATGCAAAGTGAGTGAACAGAAGAAAAATCTACATCAAATCCATATTTGGTGTGACCACCCTTTGCCTTCAAAACAGCATCAATTCTTCTAGGTACACTTGCACAAAGTCAGGGATTTTGTAGGCATATAGTCAGACTCAACTATGCACGAAAACACAGGAACTGGGGTGCAGAAAAATGGCAGCAGGTGCTCTGGACTGATGAGTCAAAATTTGAAATATTTGGCTGTAGCAGAAGGCAGTTTGTTCGCCGAAGGGCTGGAGAGCATACACGAATGAGTGTCTGCAGGCAACAGTGAAGCATGGTGGAGGTTCCTTGCAAGTTTGGGGCTGCATTTCTGCAAATGGAGTTGGGGATTTGGTCAGAATTAATGGTCTCCTCAATGCTGAGAAGTACAGGCAGATACTTATCCATCATGCAATACCATCAGGGAGGCATCTGATTGGCCCCAAATTTATTCTGCAGCATGACAACGACCCCAAACATACAGCGAAAGTCATTAAGAACTATCTTCAGCGTAAAGAAGAACAAGGAGTCCTGGAAGTGATGGTATGGCCCCCACAGAGCCCTGATCTCAACATCATCGAGTCTGTCTGGGATTACATGAAGAGAGAGAAGCAACTGAGGCTGCCTAAATCCACAGAAGAACTGTGATTAGTTCTCCAAGATGTTTGGGCCAACCTACCTGCCGAGTTCCTTCAAAAACTGTGTGCAAGTGTACCTAGGAGAATTGATGCTTGATGCTGTTTTGAAGGCAAAGGGTGGTCACACCAAATATGGATTTGATTTAGATTTTTCTTCTGTTCACTCACTTTGCATTTAGTTAATTGATAAATATAATCTATTATTGTCTATTATTGTCTATTATTGTCTATTTTTGAAAGCATTCTTACTTTACAGCATTTTTTCACACCTGTCTAAAACTTTTGCACAGTACTGTATATAAATAAAATAAAAAAGATACACTTCTCAGTGTCAATACGATCAAGGCATTTTCACCTGTGTGTGGTATGTTACATGTTAGCATCTGAACAGATCTTCTAGCACAACACCTTATGGCACTGTTATACAAACAACACTCTCTGATTTACCCCAAGATCAATATCATGGTGGTTCTTTGTCTATCATAGAACACTTCATTGAAATTGATACAAATGTCATGTTCTTGAAATCCCAGCACTAGTAATTGAAACATCAAAGTAACCTCTAGAACAAACACAACTGTAAAAACACATGTGGATATTACACTGTGCTGGTGGAGTCACCATCTGTTCCTGTGATTTAGTGCTTGAAACACGCATGCAAGACCACTGAAATATTTTCCACCCTAATATCTAGACGCCTGGCTTACACACTGTGCAAGTGTAATGGCGTAGTCTTCCGGAAACATGCGGTCCTAATGTTATGCCTGGAATGTGCAGACTGAAGCAAGAGCAGTAACATGGTTCAGGTGGTGATTGGGGTGACATTTCACAGTTTAAAACACAATGATCCGCTGGACTACTGCTAAAGCTTAGACCAAAACGGAAAATTTACACCAGGGATCTAGATCTAGACCGCAATCTCATCGTCCAGGCAGTCTGGCGTGCTCTCTTTGTACAGCACATTGAAGAGCATAGCGAGCGTCATCATGACCCCAGCTGTCCAGCTCATCACTCTCGTCTGTGTTTGACGAGTACTCCGAGGCGATCCCCGACTCACGGAACTTGAGGAACTCTAGGCTGCCCAGGAACTCATCCTGGGATGACACAGGAGGTTGCTCCTCCGGGCCCTTTCCTTGCTGTGGTGGGCCGGGGAGGAAGCGGAAGCACTCTAGTTTTACCAGGCAATTGTCCCTACCTAAGGGGCTGCCCAGCGGCATGGAGAGATGTGTCCCGTCACTGAGCGGCGGCAGGGTGACATCCTCTGACTTCGGGGTGGTTGGGTCGCACAGCACGGTCGGCATGTTTGCACGGAAGGTGATCTCTAGTAAGCTGTCCTGAGAGCCCACTGGAGGTGAAAGAATTGGAATACAAAGTTAAACAACAAAATGACTTGCAAAAACATAGGTTAAGGCCTTCACTATAACATTACCTTTTACCTTGATTTTATAACATTGAGAACTGTAGATATAGCTTTTACCAGGTGATCCACTCGGGGGCCACAAGCATAAATTTTAACAGTTATGGATATCACATCTGCTGGGGAATCCACTTACTTGAGTCGTGTCCAGCGAATTTCAGCTCCAGCTCCTGCACTTGCTTCACCAGCAGTGAGATGTGCTGCAACATGTCCTTATTTTGCAGCAGGAGCTGGTGAACTCGGGCCTGGGCCTCAATTCGGGCTGCCGCCTCTGCCGACAGCTGGTCTTTCAGCAGGTGAACCTACATAGAGAGGGAGGGAAGTTCACATCTTCAGCACTCAAGTGAAGACATATGCAAAAGATCCTCAGAGCAGTGACAATATTTCACTTTCAGTTGTAAGTTGTCATGTGAGATGCAACCACTTCTTCTGGTTATTGTGCATAATTAAGATTAGTCTGGTAAGTGGACGTTGAATCAAATATCGGATAGGAAGACAGCATGTGTTATGTATTGGAATATTGTTTTCTACAGGCCAATATTTGCATACTGGTATTGAAAATACACTGTTAGGCTCAGGTAATACTGTTAAAATCCAGCCGGGAACACCTTTCTTTTATTGAAATTATAACCAGCTATATGTTTAAGATCAAATGGCACTTATTGTCACGGACTTGGGATATTGTTATTTGTGACTACCTTGTTATTACAGGGTACTGTTTAACCACTTTATGGTTTAAATTATACTAGGCTGACAAGACCAAACAAAAGAAAACCACAATGCCGTCTGACACACATCCTTCTTAACCACTGGACCACACATTATGGGATCATCCAATCGGGTCTACAAGAGTGAAGAACTAGAGGAGGTCTAGGAATTAAAACCAGAGTGGAAGTAAGTGGACACCCACACTAAGCATGTTTCTTGCTCGTGATGTACACATGTCATTAAATATCCCATGCTATTGAATTGTGATTACTGTTCTATTGCTACAGACCACCTAGAGTATAAAATGGGAGGCACACTATAGATGAATGTGATAATTTCTACAGGCAAGTAAAGAAAATGCATTTGTAAAAATGATTAGCAATCCAAAAATGCAGGCTCCAACAAATTGAAATGGAAGAATGAGTTTCCCCCTGGGGTTTAACTACTATTGTGGTTTATAATAATATGAAATGGGTATAACATGATAAGAGGTGATGCCAGACAGACATGTAACAGAACTAAATAGGCAGGCTAAAGTAAAAATGCTTTAGGTCTGTCTATTAAAATATGGTAACAAAAAATACATTTGGTGACTTTTTACCACCAGACACCATTAACGAAATTAAATTGTTTAGAGAAAAAAAAAACAATTAAAAAACCCATTTCACCTATAGATACAATTTAAAATAAATAAATAAAAACAGCATTTTCCCTCCAATAGTAAATATGGTGATTTTGTTTCCTCAAACCCTTCTTTAGTGACTAATTGTCACTCAATTGGCACCTTACCAATTGAGATTTCAATTAGTTCTCACTAGCACCAAGTAAGTCATTTAGGATCAAGTGCCTGCTGAACTGCAGTACATGTGTCGATTAAAATACTTCACTGCAGGCAGGAAGCTGTGATCATTGGAAGAAAATGTTTCCCTTTTCTTTGCAAGAACAGTCAGTCCTCCTGCTTTGATCAATAGAGCTTAACCTATGAGGTAGCTGCATTAAGGAAAATGTGGCAGGATTTTACTTAGAGATTGAATGAAACCCTAAAATAGACACTTAAGAAGGAGACAAAGTGAACTCAAATCAAGCCAGCTCGGTGTGAAATAAAAACTTTTTTTTGTGTTTTTTTTTTTTTTTTTTTAATCTTCAATTATCAATGCTTAGCAAGGCTTATGTTAAATCCAGACTGTCCATTAAAGAACCTAGAAACCTATTTTGCCCAATCCACGATGAATGTATTTGTTATTCCATTCAAAGCTTTCCAGATAAAAAAAAGGCAGACTCAAGATCCATATATAGCTGATCTCCAATAACTGAAGTCTGTTTTAATGGAAACGTACAAAGAAAGATAAATAACCTTTCAGTGAAAAATGTGGGTGCCTGTTTGTCTATCAGGACTTGTGGGTGCATACAGTTATACAGTACTGTATTTATACCCTTGGATGGAAACCATAATAAGCTTTGCAAGCACATTTTTATTGTATTGAAATTGCAGTTTGTCTACATGGTGTGGGGGTATAATTGTATGTTTGTGACGGGGTAACCCCCACTCCAGGGTGTAGTTTCGTTTCTCCTGACTCTCTCTCCCGTTCTCTCCACACTTAACACCCCACCCCAAGTGAGAAATTTGTGCTGCTTTTAAAGCAGCTGTGCCAGGACTTGATTGCTAATCATTCAATCTGGCCCTGGCACAGTCTGTACGTGAAGTGATTGTGACTTCCCTGTGCCCACATACCAACATACATTTTAAATCACCCATGCTACATAACCCAAACTATACAAACTAACCCAAAATACACCCTGGGGTGGGGGTTACCCAGTCACAATGTCCATTGCACAATAAAGATGATCAACAACAATGACATTTAACTGAGCAAAAAAACAGTAGACAACAAAACTAGTTCCTACACAACCTAAGCCTTTACCGAGTCTACAAATTCCAGGGAACAGAAATGAAACAAGACAAGTACCCTCAATTTCTTTCATTCTTTTAATGCTTCTTTAATGGCCTATTGGGCACCAAGTTCAGGATCCTGAGTCCATTCCTCCTCCACTTAGCTGCATAAAAAGTTTAAACAAATCACTGACTTTCAGCTTCTTCCTTTTTTCTTTGCAAACAAATCTAAGACATTCAACAGCAGGTTTATAGTTTCCACCGAGCAGTTCTTCTGCCCTCACAAGACAATCTTTGCTTAATATAGATAATGAAGTTATCTAATTCATATTCCAATACAACACTGACCCAATTTCATTATTAAGTTGGTGATTAAGGGAGATTTTAATATAAGATGTCATAAACTCTTTGAATGTAGACTTTGAAAATAGACTTCACAGGCATGTGGTTTGAACCAGTGGGCATTATTATAGTCTGCTGCTCACTGCTCTGTGACAAGTAAGACAGCACATACAGTAATACACTCAATCAATATCATGTGACCGAGCAGTCTCCTGTGATCAGTGGGGCCATCATTTACTTCCGCTGGAACAAGCTGACAGACTTAACTGTGCCTTACATAATCATTTTGGGCACATAAATAAACTCTCACTGCATGAATATGGGTTTGACTGAAGAATGTAGTAAAGCACATAATACTGGCTGACGCAGGAAGAATTTAAATCACGGCACCTAGGTCATACCATGTTTAATGGTCATTGTACCAACCCTATATGTGATGCTGTAAAGCACTATGAGGACACACACACAACTTGGTATAAAATTAAAGTACTGATGACACAGAGGCAGTGCGTTTGACCCCATTGTGTGGACACCTATATTTCACCTCTACGAACTGTCTTTAAGCCGAGCACTCCCACTGACAAACAGAATCTGACACCAATTTATTATTTTAAATAAACATTTTTAATTTTTTTTTATATAGACCATTCTGTGTGCACACCTGAAAGTGTTCACATTTGCACTGGGACGTCACTCTCAGATGGTTAAAGGCACTTGGCTCTGCTTCACTCTCAGTGCTGGTGGGTGATACACATTCTTTAGTGGTGTTACTGGCTAACCTAATAGAACAGTGACACCCAATTTGATTTCAAAATTACGCACAACGTGAACCGGCTATGATTATAAGATGGAGTCAGACACACAAATAACAGGTTTTAATTTAAGATTTAAGGAATAGCCTTAATATCCCACATGCATATGAAGTCATCGGCATGTGATTGAAAGCATGCCATTTGTATAAAAAAATAATTAAAACAGTGTATTTACTTAAGGAACACATGGATGAATGAATATGTTTGCTGTGATCTGGAAAGCGTGTGTGCGTGTGTGTGTGCGTGCGTGCGTGCATGCCAATTGGGATTATATCTATTTACTCTGGGGCATTACTTAACTCTACACAACGCTGTTGTCTTGAAAGCTAATACTCAATGTACTTGGATTCGTACCAGAAACTCTCTCTTTCAGTGTCTCACAGTGTCTTCATACTTTTGGGACCATGAGCAATCAAGAAAAGGTACATCTTGTAATGAATAACTTGTCCCCCCAATTAACCCAACTACAGGGGACCCCCTGCTCTTCCTGACAATTGCTTCATGAGAGCAATTTATGAAGCAAGGCTGGTGAGGATGGTTGAGTGCAAAATATACTATATTGCTGACATGAACACCTTATTAATCCTATTACTAACCGCATGGTAACTGCCATTTCCCCCTGCAGACGTCTACAAAATCCTTATCTTTATGTGTTTGTACTTGACAGGGATGAAAGGGTAACCAGTAACACCTCTGCTCTTGACTGACTGGGATACTAGAGAGACTGAATGGCAATCTTGCATAGAGACATACACTACCTCTCTCATGACATATTAAAAATAAAATAAAATAAAATAAAATAAAATAAAATAAATAAATAAATATGGATTTCAGGGAAAAGAAACTCCCAGAAATGCCTATTGTAATATTTGGTGTACAAGGCATTAAAAAAATAGTTTTGCAGAAACAACCACTTTATATAATAATTTTCTTTCTGGAAAAAGGGTTTCCTTCACTCCAAGACCAGGATGGTTAGACTGTTACTCTGCTGCATTAAACAGTTTGTATTCACAGCACTTTAACCTTCACTAATGTGACGTTTAATGGTCAAATTCACCTTAGCCTGAAGCAGCCAAGGGTAAGTTCAGTTCACCTATCTAAAATCAGTAATGCTGAAGATACTGATGGAAAAGCGTTTGATTTTGAGAGATGAGAAAAGGGAGTGATGGAAATGACTGGAGGGTCTAAAAGCAAACCTGTCACTATGAATCAAGAAACTATGGGATGGCTTAAACATAGTTAATTTTCCTGGAAAAGTTATTACCTTACTGTTTCAATTTGTTTGAATTTTTTTCCTGCGGAAAATTAGGTGCCAATACTGATGGGGCCAAAAGTGGAATGATTTGGTCAGACTCATATTCATCAGAAGTAGACAGTAATATGTATTTTTCTACGCTGCATTTTCATTGAGTCTCAGGGCAAGACATGCTTGATAAGTTATGCAAATACAGCAACTTCTTAAGCCTTTCAAACTACCAGCAGCTGAGGCAAAAAAAAAACTAAACAAAAACAGTTATTTATATAATCCACAGAACGTAACAATCTACTTTCTTTATCATGACATTTCTGTCTCTGGAGATCTGTAGTTAGGGATAGAAGAATTATAAACCTGGAACTGATTGAAAGAAAAGGTAAAGTCCATACTCTTATTGGGATTCTACCATGTATTATAATTATTCCTGGCTTCATGCTTACCTGCGCCACGGACACTTGTGTCTGCTGTTGCTGCTGCTGCAGTTGTTGCTGGAGGAGCTGAATTTGGTGGTGCACCGAGAGGGGAGTTCCTGCAGGAAGTTGGCTTGATGATGGTGGCAGCAACATCTTGGGAGTTGCCAGCAGAATGTTCTCTTCTGAGATCTGAAAATGTAGAACAAGGTAAATTGTTTTCCATTAACATTCAGCACTGCTTGTCAGAAATGCCTGCAGAGGATTTTTTGTTAAATAGCAGTGAGGCTTTTTTTTTTTAGCAAGAATGAAAGTATTAAGATTACTTTCTTTGGCCTGGGGAGGACAATTAACTTGGAACCCCAGGATTTATGCATTCGTGGTCTATAGTAAATTACCTACATTGTGTGAGGAAGTTCAACAATTTTACAAGTAATGTACATATGATTATTTACATACAATATATGTGAGAAGAAAACAAGCCAATTATGTTTTTCTTAACATTAGGGAAATAAAAGGAAACAAAAAAAGTCAATTTGAATAGAAAATTGACACTTCTTATTTAAACTGCAGAAGCAGAAGCTTCAAGCATGATAATGCTCACTCATCGGGAAACAATGGATTCCAGTGATTCTGCAACAGGCCCTTGAACTGTTCAGTTGATACAACAACTCGCCCAATGGCACACATGTAAAGCTGGACAAAAAGAGCAGGTAGATTCAAAAGTCTGTAAAATTGGCGAGGTTGCACAGCCAGCGAGGGGGATCCCTCCAATGCAGACTTTGGGTATGTTTGAAGGACAGCTCAGAATGACACTGCTTGTGCTATCCCTGCTCTGGGGATGAATACCAATGACTTTAGTATACAGAGAAAACAGGAATATTTTATTTTCACTCTAAGTTGGTGGCCTGAGACTGCTAGGCAGATTGAGACCTTAAGTTCAGAGATCAAAAATAAACTTGCAATAAAAATTCATGGGTTGCTTGGCAGTGACAAATTAGTAATAGTCTTCCTTGGTGTGGGTCATTTATTTCCCTTGTCCAAGATAAAACATATGGTAATATACAGAGCCCTGAACTGAACATCTAATACATCTTGTGAAGGCAAATCTATTGGATTTTTTTTTTATTATTATTATTTACCAGAGGTTAAATGTGATATGCAATAATTGACCTGTGCTGTTTTTATTTAGCTCTGTAAATGCATTCGTGTGTACAGGCATCTGGAATGCAAGCTGGTCTACAGGCATGGACAATCACACCCAGCTTGTGGTACTGTAAGCACCCAATATCATCTTTCCAAGGCAGTAGGATCCTCAAAAGGATCCCTAGCAGTCCCAATAACTTGCATTGATTTATATTTTTTCAAACTCAATTGGACCATCTCTTCCATGCTGTTATATATTTAACTTCAACACAAAAGAAGAAAACTAATAATAGTACTGTCTTTAATCTTAATCTCATTAGTGTTTACTAATACAATTTCCACTTAATTTCAGTGACTCATTTAAAATAATTTTATAAAAGCAAGAAACATGTACTCCAAAGCAGAGAAAATATCAGATCAAGAATAAAGATCAAAGGACAGCACCCAATAAATATTCAATTTCCTTCTGAAAATGCTTCGAGCTTTTAATTAATTAATAATTTAAAAACCACACTAATAGTTACTTACAGGCTAGTATTCTGTTTACTGCTCCAGTCAAAATGTAGGATACTGGCTAACTATTTATTAATTTGAGCTGTACCGCCTAACCATTAATAATTTAATGAGAATAGTTACAAATTCTGCCATTTCTCATTGCATAAGTAAAATATTTGCAGGCTTTTATTTGGTCAGTATTTATGGGTATATACCGTATTTACTTGAATTTAAGTCACACTTCTGTGGCCAAAATAAAAGTTCAAATTTGGGGGGAGCAACTTGGATTTAAGGTTTTTAGTTAGGGTACTAATTTAAATTTGCACATGTCAATTATTCTGGGCTTGAACAAGACCAACTGTACACAGTACTGCCCACTACAGATATTACTCTCGGTACTGTACCAGTATATTAAAATGGCTGCACAACGGACTTGATGAACATTTGTTAATTCAGCTTTTGAAAGAAAAGTAATTTTGTTTGCTGAAGAAAAAAGAAACTGCGGAACCTGAGACGTGTCAGAAGATGGAGACGCAATCGAAAGGCTATGTAATACTATAATATTACCAGTATAGTACTTGTTGAAATGATCAACGCAGGTCCGGCTTCAAAATGAACAATCATTTATTTAGATATCTTTCTTTCTCTATCTGGAGGAGCACAAGAAACAGGAACACTAAGGTATGTACTGCTTAATGGCAGATTCTCCATCGCTCTCTGATTCTCTCACTTACTCACTGTTATTTTGGTCTGTGCCTGGTTTAACTACAGGAACCCCACTAGTGTAAACTCCAAAGTCCTGACTCAAACCTAAAATGAACTACACATTTCTGTCTTGCACTTTGTTTGCAAACATGACAGTCACGTTGGCCAAATGAAACAAACAAGGAAAATAAAGCAGACTGAAATAAAGTTCAAGGTAATTTACCTTTTCCCAGCTACCATAAACTGCAATGACTGTCGTTCAATACTGAAAGTACTGTACATATTTTCTTTTGCCATTTGCATTTGTAATATAGTAGGTAACATACTCCGATGCTTTAGTGTACAGTCACCTAGAAATTAAAAAGTTAACCGTTAATTATTATGTTTTTTTCATTTGGGGGTTCTACTTGAATTCAGGGCGACTTAAATTCAAGTAAACACGTTACTTGTACACAAATAACTAAGCATTCAAATACTGTATCATCCAGTTGGGGGCGCTCTGGAGTAAGGCCATTTGTGGAGAGTGGGAATCACCAGATTAAAAAACAAAACAATAATGACAGACTGAATAATAGTTAACCTCAGATTTACAAAATATTCAGTAACTATGTGATTTAGTTTCAGAAATGCAGAATTAATATAATCCTTCACAGCGAGCATAACTGGTCTTGTTAACATTTGTTACAGCCTATTTAGTTAATATGTGTGTGAGTCATCGCTTTCATCTTTGAAATCGCTTGTTTCACAGGCTTTTTAAATGAAGCCGCTTTCCAGGAACTATAAAATTCTGCAGCATGAACTGGTGATCTGTCGCAACAGAAGCATCAACTGGGGCATTCTAATCTGTTTGGGATTGGTTTGTTTGAACAGCATAATATAGGTCACACCATAGTCCTCTAAATTGACAGCTACAAAGATGAAGAACCAAGAGGTTAAGCAGGAAGGGATCTAAGCCTCTACACACCACTGTGAGCCATTCCGAGTTTTAAATGGGAACTTGAGCTTTCCTCCTGTACTTAATGAAGCTCATTGTTACTAAAATCACAATAAACCGAGATTCGCTTAAACTGCTATACAATTGAAGTTATATTCCTTCTGGCTTACTTCACAACAACATGAATATTACAAAAGGAGTGTATGTTACTGTACATTATTATAATTAACTTCTTGTGTATTTCAGTGTCTCCCAGTAGTCATGGGCATATACCAGTTCTAATAAGTTTATACTACTAGTCGCACCAATCTCATTTTCCCACCAAGACCGACTCTCAGCTGCCTACTCGTCCAATCCAGAAGAGGTTAATCTGGCTGCACTTCAGCTAGCCTCATAGCACTCATCTCTGACCTGTTTCTTAACAGGAGCTAACCTCGGTAAATTATGACATAGTATAGCGATAAGTTCCCAAAGAATCGCTAGCTATACTTTGCTGGTAAATGTATCTAAACAAAACTATTGAATTGAACCTCACAATGTAGCTGTTGCCTTAAAGAAATTATGCCGATGGATTTTTTAAAGAAATGAAAAAAATAGTGCTGTGAAGGAACAATGACTCAATTTTATCATAGGCTACTGAATCAGGTTTTGCACCATTGTTCTTGTAATGAACCAAGCTTTCCCTTAAGAAGACTGGGGCTTTCCACAAACTCATTTTAAACAGAGGACACCTGTGCAGTATTAAAGAGTTGCCGATTCATGTGCTATTCTCCCAACTTTTTCTTACTGAGAAACTCTTGAAGTGTCATTTAAGAAAAAAACAAAAATAAAATATTTTTACACATTGCTTCAGTTGTCCAAAATATTATTCTTACATAATTCCTTCAAGAAACATATTTAATTTTTATAATTGGGGATAATTACTTTTACGTTACAGCTTTCAGGCCATTTTATTAACAAGGTGACTAAACAGACACAATTTGTATATTGATAAAGTATGTGGAGGACAATGAGTACAAATCAGAATAAACATATTCATGTATTAATCTTCTTGCAATCTCAGTTGTTTTCAATGACAAAAATATTGATTTCGATTTTATGAGTGTTTTAGACACTACTCAGTGCTAATTCAATATCTAACTAAAAAAAGGCAAAGCCTCATCAAAGATGTATGTGCCAATGCCAACAAACTTGTTAAATGCTTTATGTATTTGATGTGACAATCATGTAAAAGGGCTCATTAAAAGCCTGATCTCAGAATAGACTGGACTTTGATGGTGCACTGTCATTGTACCACCAGCTTTGAGTACAAATCATTGCTCATCCATTATACAGGATGTTCACAAAAATGAGACACTCATTGAATTTTTCCTGGTAAAAAAAAAAAAAATACAAATAAAGGTTTAAATAAATAACACATCTGAATCAAAGAGATACCTCATTGAAAACTGGTAATCTCACTCAATATCTTATAAAAACGTATTCAGTCAACTTCTAAAATTATTTAAAATCTTCCCCACTGCAAGACAAAAAAACAAACAAAAAAAAAAACACTTGTTTCCCCATTGTAATAATTATTTTTTTTTCCTTCCACTGCCCGATAAATAGATGCAACTGTAATTACAGTATATAAACGCCTTCCAGAATTAGCCTTCTGAAATCACTGTGCAATCATGAAAATTGATAAAGAATACCTTAGATGACCTGGTTATAGACATTCTTAATGCCATTAGTCTGAAGTATGCAGAGGGTAGGTATTGAGCACTGAAGTTATAACGTGGCCTTTTAAGTGCCTAAATCACACAGCTTGTAATTTAATTTCCTCCTGGAATATTTATCACAAAGTTAATTTCTTCCTGGAATACTCATCACAGAAGGACTGGACTTCAGGGTATTTATTCAAAGTCGATCAAAATGCTAAACTCTGCCAGAACCGCACTGTGGTCAAGCGAAGGAGGGATGTTAATCCCATTCCAAGAACAGCAAAATAAGTGGTTCACCAACTTGCAATGTAGGATTTGTGGGCCATTTGACAGCTCTGCAGGACAAGCCCAGATGTGCAAGGTCTAAAAACCAAAAAGCACTTTGTACTACAACACGACTTGCACTATATTGTAATGTGCTATCCCTTTGGGTTTACACTGAATTGTATTACATACAACACATACCTCTTTGTTAAAATGTGGTGGCATTCTGCAATAATTAAAAGCAAACAACCTAGCTTCTCATTACCTCATGTACCACATGTATGACCACGTTTTAATAGTGAATTCACATAGCCCACCCCAATTGATAAATACATCATAGAGAAAACCCTTCAGTGATCATTTTGTGCATGCTATATATTTAACTGCACCGTTGCGTGGAATCCCTGAACTGTGATGTGAAAACATCCCTTTTGCTTATGCCAAATCATTATGAGTTCTGCTGCGCTATGCAGGAATTCCACACCTTTCAGATTAACAAGTTCTTTTGTATCTACTGCAGCACTGCAGAGATCGGTTAATCAGATGTGCTCCTGATATTTTTTTTACTAGTGAGTTATTACAGCAAAATGAGTTGTTAAAGCAACAGGAGGTTATCAATCCATTCCAACAGTCTTCACATTTAATATTCAGAAAGTAAATCGAGTGATCTGCAGGTTAATGGTGTTTTAATTTCCCTGTGCCTGGTGGGCATTTAGTCTTTCACCTATTATGAGTTTGGGGAAGATTAACATTGTTTAATATGTCTGAGGAACTATATGACTATAAATATGAAAATGAATATGAAGTAGAGACTGAAGTCTCTCTACCGCATATGAGATGTAACTGTCATCTCTAATGGAAATACAAAAATGTATTTTATTTTTTATTGAAGAGCCACATTGATTTTTACTCCGACCAAAGCAGTTTCCAAGGACACCGAATTCCTCGCCTAGACACAGTGCCTTGAGGATTAAGAACATAAAAGCTGATCTAAAGCTTGCAATGCACCATAGTGTACCGTAATAACTGTATTATTATCCAATCTACCTGTAGGGTACCACGATCATATACGCAAGTTAAAGGTTTTAAAATAATTACTTTAAAGAACAGCAAATAACCTAGATGAAGGGTCTGTCTGTTCCCATTTCACAACATGCTTTGTAAATAGTTGAGCGTTCCTACTTATACTCCAGAGCAGAGGTGTCCTGGGCAGCCACAGTGTCTTCTGGCTTTCGTTCCACCCAAGCTGTCAAACACTTAACTCGTCTAATTATTTGATTAATTGCACAAAATGTAACACTTCACTCCAGGCCTAAAGAAGTTTCACAGGTAGTGTACCTTGAATCAAGTGCATTTTCTAAACCATCAACTGTAAATGACCTCAAAAATATATAAATATGTCCAATTGAACAAATAATTAGATCAATTATGTTAATTGAGAGCTTAAGTTTGGCATGAAAACCAGAAGACCCTGCGGCCCTCAAGGACTGGAGTTTGACACCCCTGCTCTAGAGGGTTAAGAAGACACACTGAGCAGGTGAATGCTCACTAAGCATTTCAACCTAACCTCTCAAATGCTCAATTTCTGCTGGACATTTTAATTATTTCATACCAAAAGGCATCAAAACTGAGTAGTCACAGTGTATAACAATGCAAAAAGAATAATACCAATCATTTTTTTAAAATCTGGAGTGTAAGGCACCAAAGAACTGGAGAAATTAACCTGTCAGCAATGATCAAGGCAGTCTTAAATTGATATTAATGATATTACATCTTTATTCCACTTCAAAATAGTTTGTTTTTTTCACTAGAAGCTATCCAAGGTATCTCTGGTATAGTATAAGTAGACTTAAGAATTAATTTAGGAGCTTTACTTTCTGACAAACTACATTTTATTGGGAGGTACACAGCTGTGCTAAAAGGCAGCACATGGTGTTTGGATTATAATTATATCTAACTTTTTGGAATACCAAACTACCATAATAAAATTACTCACCTTCTAAAATAACTTATTTGTCTGCCTCCCTCATTGGTCTGTCACTCTTTTGTTTCCTCAGACTCACAAAAGGTTTGTGTACAAACGTCTCTGTAAATTGAAATAGGAGTCCGTCCTCCACGGGATTCTTTCCTTCTTGCACAGCATTTCAACTGGAATCGTTTGTAGCAAGTCTATCTATGCTTGTTTATTTATTTAGTACCCTTTTAACTTCCTTGGCAGTATTAATGTGGGCAATTTAACAGTCTAGACAGGCATCCAACACAGTGACAGTTTATAGTAGAACGTGGCTTGACTGATCACATGCTTGGTTCATCTGTTTACTGCTACACGTATTACTAAGGCTAAAATACATATTTTTTTTTCTATTACACACGTTGCCAAGTTCACATTACAACGGGCCCTAAACCCGTAGCTCTCCTGGGAAACAATTTATTTTGGTTATAAAGTAGAAATACACCATTATAACCTTGAGGTATGGTTACTCCAAATATATAATTCAAACACTTAAAGTTGTGAATTTTCATTTGGTACCACATATTTCCAGCATAGTAAGCATAGAAAACAGTCAACTTAAATAAGTGCACATTTTTTAAATTGTATTTACAGAGCAGTGCATTAATAAACCCCAGCAATTTTACCAAGGATGGTTCTTTTAAATGACCCAATATTTAACCTTCACTGAAGGCTAAATATAAGCTGGAAAATAAGCTATTTTCAATTACCCATAAAATAAAATTGCTAACCCTTTTCAGTTTTGGTATATTCCAGTGACACAATATTTAACATAGCTGCTGTAGGTATGGGAGGATTCGGTATCTGCGAGTAGTTTGTTTGTTTTTCATTTTCCAATAAGTTTTGTTATTCTGAGATACCTTATCAATTCTAAAAGTAACATCAAAAACTTTGCAATTTATTGAACCACACAGCTGGGGTATCTTGGGTTGGAGCTCCTGTCATCAGTGTACATAAAAAGAGACACATCTGTTGTTTTTTAAGGAAAAGTTGTGGGAAGACAGCTGGTTTTAAGGCATGCTGTCGCTTAATGGAATAATACACTTCTACAAAATTTAATTAAATACATTCCCAAGAAACTGCCAGTGTCATGCAGGCATAAGAATGAATGCAAAGAGGACTGACATCATAACATATTTCATGGAAATTGATTCAGAAAAGTAAAAGTTGACGCTCTGTGCAATGCACTCGGTGCCAGCTCAAATCAAAGCACGCCACACTGATGATAGAATCCGTTATTGTTTAAGTAACCGGGCACAATTGTTTGAAACAGATATGAAATATTACACTAATAGGCAAGAGAAGAGGAAAATCACAGTGTTTTAAATGTTAGATCTTCAACAGGTCATACTGGTGGCAAAGAATAAAGGGCAGTTCTGTAATGACTCTGGTCAAAGTCTTTAATGTGTGTGATGCCATATTTATCCTGCGCTTCGCTGAAATATCTTGGTAAAAAATGCTTTGCTTTAGTGGGGTTGATATTTACACATGAAAGAAGCTTATCTTACTCAAACAAGTCTAAGATGGTGGAAGTACCTGCATATTAATGTATGTGTAATTTACTGATGTGGCTTTCTTATTTAGTCTTTAAGCATGTATACTCATGGTATGGTACAGAACTCCCCAGCTTAATGAGAAACATGTGCTACTTAGACATGCAATTTAGAATATCTTTAGCTTATAATAGTGGGTAGCCACAAAAGGGTCTTTAGGGGAGTTTTAGAAAAAAAAAAAAACAGGTTATAGATATACTGGCAAACACTCTTCCAACATAATCCATTTTTGAATTCAAATGTGTTTCCATGCATCTAATCAGTTAAATAAAATTTCATATATATTTCTTGCAGAATCTAAAATTCTGTATCGAGATAGTGAGAAAAGAAAAGAGGAAACAAATAAAACAAGATTGCCTGCGAAGCTCCTCACTTTATCAATAAATAACCACGGTTATCATTATTATTTCATATCTTTATAGACTATTCATATTTGTGGTTGTTCAGGTCAAGGGTTATCGAAACCCCAAGGCCATGCTGCACAGATCAATGGAAATACCATGAACTTATGCGATGAGCAACAATCTCTCCCCCCAAAATAGCAGGTTGAAGTGCAGTGATATTGTGGTTGCTGTCTGGTCCACTCTCTAGGTGCGGTTTAAGGTATTGTGTCAAATGCCTAAATCAGTAAAAATCAGACCCGCGCAGGACTCTAGCCTAAGGCCCTGGACTTCTGAGAAACACATCAAAGTCAAGACAAAAATGTATTTTCTACCAGTCAAAAAGGAAAGCTTAGTCATGAATTCTAATGGTAGAACATCACAGATGTTTTTGCCTTTTAATCTACAGATTGACACCAGTGTTATTTTTTTTTTTAATGTACATGCCCATTGTGAAAGGACAATTCTTGAATTTCCAAGTGAAAATTTGTCCTTTAAGGTCTGCCTGTAACATAATGTAGATTTACCTAATACATCAAGAATACCTTTGATCCATTGCCTGTCACCTCAAAAACCTTAATGTCACATTTCTTAAAAGGTAATTACAGTACTCAGACAATAAGAGTATTGTCATTTTTAACCCGTTTTAATCATCATTATACTTGAGTAGTTCTGCAGGGAGAGAGTGTGAGGCATATGGGTTCTTGCAAGAAAAGATAACTGTAGGCCATAACATGGGTAGTACAAACTTAAATAAGGACATTTAACAATTTTGCCCAGCAGAATCATGTTCTAAACAAAAGCATGATAAGGCTATAAAAGCTAAAATAGGAAACTGCGGCCAGTTTTAACAAAGCACTTCCAGCAGCAGTCTGCTAAATCCAGTTTCAATAAAATAAATAATAAAAATAAAAAAATAAAGAAAAAAGGAAAATATTTATCTTTTAAATCATACAAACTCGCTGAGCTGATTCTAAAACTATCCTGTTCTGTTCTGAAATATACTTTCGTGAAACAGATCGATAACGCGATAAATGGTTTGTGCAACTGGCCCCAAGCTTTTTAGTTTTGTTTTATTTGTTTAACGAGGAAAAACTCTGTTGAGGTTGAAGACTTCATTTGCAATGGTGTTAGAATATTACTGTTCTACAAAGATGCTAAACTAAGGGATATCAAAAGGGAGATCCAAAAGAAAGTGGCAACAAAATCCTAAGATGTTTCACAGACAACATCAGCATAATCAATTAAAAGGTTTTATAGTTTGTGCTATTGGTATAGCTTGATGATTCAGCAAAATCTCTCATTAAAAAAATAACATTAAATTCAAAAGACAGCCCTGTATAGGCTTAAAAATATTTAAGAACAGTATTTGCTGTCAGCGACAATATAGTAACCACAATAGCAACTAGTCTCCAGTTTGAATGACGAGTTGAATAAATCAAACAACTGGATGCAGTCAGATTAGTTTCAGCAACGTTATTTCAGCATAGCACAGTAACAGCACAGGACAGTGTTTTCTCCTCTAACAAAGCCAGGAAGGAAGCTTTGAATAAACTTTAAAACACAAGTTACTGAATAAATATGATGATCAGCATTAACAAATGTAGACAGCTATTTTTAATTACTATTTTTCTTTATTCGCTAATACATTTTAAGACCTTAAAACAGTAGCTCACATGGAATTCTGAGTAAACCATATTACTCATTAAGTATTAAGGAACACCCATATATATATATATATATATATATATATATATATATATATATATATATATATATATATATATATATATATATATACATATATACACACACACATATATACACACACACACATACATACACACACACACACACACACACACACACACACACACACATATATATATATATATACACACACACACATATATCATTTTTAATGTATCCATTTTCTAATAGCAATATGACCCTATAAAGAGGGTTTTACCCTTCTCGTTATTGCTTAATGAATAATTCTGTCATAAAATGAGAATACATGAGAATGCCATAGTAAGGAATGAATTGGTTACTCCTTTGGATGTTTATTTCTAATCACCATATAATCTACCTTAATGATGTGACGACTAAAAATATTTAGCAATTTCCCAGTAATCCCTGTTGTGGCTTTTACAGAATTGGAATGAAAGAACAAATAACAGATGTCCCATGAAAATCGCAGGTCACAGAAGGCAACCTCTACAGAATATAGAATAGCAGCTCATAACAAATGCCCATGCGCTGATACATCAGCACTGGATAAGCTCCATTCCCCCTATAGTAAATCCTGTCCCAAGGTCTTCCTCACTGCTAACTAAACTACACAACAGAATCGGGCATGGGGCTTCTGCCCTTTGATTATCAGGTGGCATTCACACACATATATTTGGTCAGCATGTGGATATTTTTACGGCTGTGTATTTTATGTTTACAAAATCAGTCACCATGAAGCCAATTATCCAGGTATAAATAAATTGTTATTGCTGGCTAATCAGCTGTTAAGGACAAATATCAGGAGAATACAGCCAATTAGTGGTAGTTAAAACAAATTTGCACTTCAAGCCCTGACTGACCAGTGATCTATCAGGTTATGATAGCCTCTTGGGATCTTGAAAAGGTTGCAGACTGCACGTCTGCAGTATTTATCCAACAGTGCAGACCTTCACAATTCAGCCTTTAAAACAAGAGATCGAAAGTTCACTCAGTTCTTTAGAAAAATCTCTCTTATTGTCCAAGCCACAGTTTTAAAGCAATATTATTTCAATAAGGAATGCACCATACATACTGTACCATGATAAAACATAGCATGTATTTAAAAGGCATGGCACATTACCAACTGTAGAAACGGAAACACTGCTGAAATGATTTGCTTTATATAAAAAATGTACCATACATATAATCTTTTAAAAATCTTGAACCCAACGGCCCTTAAACTCAGAGCATTCCATTTCTGAATTGAGCAGGAATTATTTCCTTCCGTTTTCTGTGAACCCTCAGATATTTCCTTTTTTTGTACTCGGTGATGTGAATGCAACCCTATGTTGTAGCTTCAAATAACATTTACATGTCCCCTGATATAAGGATCAAATCCCTCACCCCAAAGCGACTAACAACATTGCTTCACATTTACCAAAACTGACATAATGACATGTACAGAAATGCCTGTGTTTTCCTATTAGAATATTATCAGGTGGCTTTTGTTTTGCCTCTAGCACAATGTACTGTGCTGTGCTGCAATGAAGCAAACACACTATGTAAATAAGCCTGTGAAAATATTAACTAACAACCTTCAAATGCAGAACATAATATAAACAGTTGGATTCTTCATTTATTCATATTTATTAGCGGTTGTATTGCTTCAGTAAAATATGTACTCAATACCGAGTGTACAGGACAGTGTAAGAGAAGTACTATGGTAGAATATGTTTGAAACATATACGCTAACACTAATAATTTTAATTTAAAAAAACTGAGCACCGTCCACCCCTCCCTACAGCTCGTGTTGTCCAGAGGCAAACCTTTCATTTCTTCATTCGCCATCTCGACAGCAAAGCGTTGTATAGCGTAAGCTGTATTGAAAGAAATGTCTCAAAACCCCTCTGCTGCTTGGGATTTTTTTGTTAAATGCCTAGACGACCAAAAAGAAAAAAATTGTTGAATGCAAACTGTGCAAGCGACTGTTGATGTATCATGGAGACACAATCAATCTCTGGGGTCACATGACAAGCGTATATTCATATTATTATTATTACTTTTAGTAGTCATAGTAAAATGTGACTGTGACTGATAACATGTTTGAACGGTGACTGTTAAGCTTTATTAAGTCCGCTGTATGCAGCTGTTGCTGCTGCAATGCAAGCTTATCGCAAGCAGCATCACTTACATGCAAATATACAATACACATTTTTATTTAAATTAAAACAAAAAAACACATGATTACTGTTCTCTATAACTTATTTTTAAACTACATGTGAATGTTTTATAACATTGATATGGATTACCTGTAAAAGGATTTTCAATCAAAAACAAGTAGCTATGATGATGTCACCAGTAAATTATGCAAATTAGTACCATCAAAGGTTTGAACCTTCCTTCGGTATTGTGTTCCGAACCTTCGAAGGTCAAAATGCACCCTTCGTTGCAGCCCTAGTTAAAGTCTAAATAAACATGCAAATGGTAATAAAATAAGTGACAAAACCACATCGCCCCTTTCTTTGTTTCCTGTTATCTCTGGGTTCTGTCCCAAGAGTCAGTTCCTGAACTCGAGGTGTTAGACCTCATTACCCGCATTCCCTGAGGGAACTTCCTATTACGCTAACTTGAAGACAGCAGCCAAGTTCAAGTGTCAGAATCCTATATTGCTCCCAGTGCTGGAATCCCAGTGGAGCTGACCTGCCAACTCTTTTACTGATATATGAAGTATGAACAGGGGCAATAATAATGAAGGCTTATAAATGTTGCAGTGTCTTAAAACCAAAGGCAAATACTATACCTATTTTCCTTTGATGTTACTTTTTCAAAACAGCTTCAGATCTTCTTTTAAAATATTAATAGCTGCTTTATTTTCAAGGAGAAACTCACTGTCATTATGATCTCGCTCTCTCAGTGTATGGTTCTCTGACGCTCAAAAGTAGAGTGTTACAGCTGCCAAAAAACCCATAGCATGGTGTCCTTGTTTAAAAGAGCAGACACACACACACACACACACACACACACACACACACACACACACACACAGAGGAGCACAGTATTGTTATTAAGATTTGACACTTTGTGTTCCATCTTGGAAAGATTGGAAAGATTTAGGACTACTTTCATAAAAGCACCATCTCGCCTGTCCATGAAAGCCTTCATCTAATTCTTTAATGTAACTGGTCTGTTTTGATCCAATGCTGCAAGGAGATTCTACTGAATAAGAAGCGTGGGGGAAAAGTGAATCTCAGTGTTCTGCTTAGATTAGGAAAGTTATTAATTAATTAGCTGGGCAATACAGTAGACAGGATACGTTCTTACAGAACAGGTTGGCATTAAACTGAAAATGCTTGTGCTTTTCAATAAGGACTGCAAGAGTAAATGCCCAATGGGAGATCATTAAAATGCACATTTCATGGAAGCTAAAATAATGGATTAAATCAAATATTAAATCAGGTAACAAGCCAAACAATAAGTAAACTCCTCCAAGTTCTTCAAATTACCACCTGTGTCCTCCGCTAATCTTGATTTGATATCTATCAAAAGCAGATGAACCCCCACTACCTTCTTCTCATTGCAGGTATCTTGTTCAGTCTTGGCAGCGTCCAGATCAGTCACCCCACGGTTGAACTCATCGACGGTGCTGTCAGGTAAGGGCACTTCCTCTGCGTCAATGTCGGTCTCCTCTGCAATGGACTTCTCCGCTCCTGTCAGCTGGCGAGCTGAAGGACACATTATGTTAGAATAGAAAAACCTAATATTACAGGGGAGGGCGATATTCTTAATAGAGTCCTGGCTGTACCTATAGCACAGCCTTTCCCAAGGTTTCTATCTAAATGAATCAAGACATGACTGTGCCAGTCAGTACCTGGAACCCCCGAGACATCGCTGTTCTTTTCACTGTCCCCATCTTCCTGCCCGTCGGCGTTCTGCTGCGTGTGCTGCAGACTTAGTTTGTGGCAGACCTCAAATGCCTGCCCCACCGTTCTCACAATCCTCATGGCTTGACTCTAAGGAGAGAACGGGAAACACATAAGCCTTAACAAGTGCTGGATCTGTACTCTAAACTAGTACCTAATTAGCAGAGGTGATATGATCTACTTTAAACCACAAGCACTGGAGCACCATGGATGTTTACGAACACATGACTGAGTAAGCATTCCGACTTCTTGGCCCTCACTATGGTTAAACTTTCTAAAATAAACCTCCGTTAAAGATCACATTTATAAATTGCTAACATTTGTTCTCAGAAAAACCTGTAATGCCTCACCTTCCTGTCACATTACAGTGTCTTTAATTTGCACTCGTGGCTATGCTTCTCATGTCTAAGTCAGCAAAATGCTTCTCATGTCATTACTAACCAATTTGACAAGATTAATTAATTTATATAAAAAGAGCAAAATCACAAACAGTTGCTAATCAATTTCAGGCTCATAATTGCTATCTGATTCTTCAGAGTGGAGGAGTGAAGCCTTACAGCAAACAGAGGGGTTGTGAGAACCAGGATTGTGATGCTGAAATGAGGAAGAACATTGTTGAAATCACTGCAACTGCAACTGGGTCATTCCACGCCAACTCAACCAGAGCCATTCCAACCATGTCAGATTTTGCTAGAAAATTCACCTGGGAGTTTTCGGGCCTGCTGACCAAAAGACTTCAGTTTGTAGTTTTTAAAATGCACCTAATTGAGGTTTTGGTAGTTTCAAATGTGTCACTGTAACAAAAAATCTAAGTTCCACACGCAAGTTCATAACCCCCTCAGCTCCAAGCTAGTGCCACTGGAAGCACATCCTGTCACTTTTTACTCTTGATCTAACCCCAGACAATGCAACATTGAAGAATGACGCCAGTTCAGTTAGGACTATGTGGTACTTTAGCCTGGCCACAAGCAATGTTCGAATGCATAACAAATGCAACTTCAAAAATCCAAAATCTGAGAATACCAAACTTTGTCTCGAAGAGGAAATTTAAAAAATAAATAAATAAATAAAAATTCTAAACTCAGCAGGCCCGAAACCCCCCAGGTGAATTTTTCTAGCAAAATCTGAGATGTTCGGGCAACAAAACGCGCCTTTTCTGAGTTGGCGTGGAATGACCCAATTATAAAAAGGTACTTCCATATATTACACATAACACTTTATATCTATCTATCACAACTAATACTACCATGATAGTCCACTCTCAGTGGCAAAAGTTAACAACTGATTGGTCTATGTGCAGCCTATAGTGCCTAGCAACTGATACAGGAAGACGATGACTGAAGATCGATGTGACTGCAAACAATATGCATAATAACCCAACCACTAAATGCAGATAAGTAAGCTGTAGTGTGGTCACTTTATTTACAACAAGGCGTTTCCCTTTAATCAAATACATTTTTCTGTCTCACAAAACCGTATAATGCAGACCAGACAGAAAAAAACCCACTACCCACAAACAGAGCTTGCCATACAACACTGTGTACATAGTAGTACATAGTAATGGGGTTTAAATGTATTGTAAAAGAAAAACATCATTCTCTATACTTGGGAGTCTAAAATGATTATATATTCAGTACGTGCTATAGCATTGGTTCAAGATTTCTTTAAAAAAAAAAAAAAGAAGAATTCTGGAGACCAGAGCTTGTCACACAGGAGCAGTGCTGGCAGCAGTACAAGCCCACTGCAGCAGGTAGCTATTCAAAGCACGCACTCAGAAATGCAGGTGCTTGATCAGCTTCTCTTTTGAACAGCTGCTATCTGCATGAAGCTTTTTTTAATGACATTGCTAGTCCCCTTGGTTTTAACTTCTTTTAGAAAGCGCCTCTATGGAACCTTAGGTACAACTATTGTCAAAGTACCTTAACAGGTTGCACTGTTCATTGTTTTTTCCCCCTTTACAATATTATGCTAGCTAATTACAGAATACAACATGAAATGTGTTGAGAATGTGGTGTGAAAAAGCTGCAGCTACAGGGAAACAAGACACGTGTATGCTGCTGCTGCAGTTATGAGCTCTCCCAGCACGTGTGACTGTGGTGGTGTAGGTGAAGTGGTGGTGGGGGGGGGGGGCGGCTGCTAGTTCTGAACCTGTTGTCACTGATAACCCACGATATGGTAGGTATTACTTCCATTATACTCTTTTTCAAAACTTTTTTGGATAGGTCATTATTTCAAAACCAGGAAGATGTACACAGAATCCATCTTCAGAGACAGAAAACAAAAAATAACCATGAACAATTATTTTCTATATCTAATTATATCAAAAAATGCTTAAAAACAAGTCACTAATAAAAAGTGATGTCTTCCATGTGGAGTGAAGTAACAAGCTATCTAATTCCTGGGAGCAATTTCCTCCTGTGAGCTGTGGTGAGGAAAAGCATTTGCATCTAGATTACCTTGTCCTGTTAATACATCCAAAGAGTCACAATCAATATGAACCGTGAAAGCCTCACCAGCATCATTCTTTTTTTATTGATGGAACAAATCCAGTATTACATTTCAAATCGTATATTGTACAATCACGATTTTCCTTTGGTCTTTCTCTATGATCAGCATATTTGGAGCTTGGAATGCATTTATTTTATTTATGTGTTTATTTGACAGGGACAACATACAATTGAACATTTAAGACATGTCAAGATGCACTGCGCCCAGATTTAGCTATGAGCTAATTTTCATTGGCAGTTCTTGGGCAGGTGTATAGAAAGGAAGAAAATAAATGAATAAACAATAAAAGAAAATACAAATAAAAGTAACATTTACAGAAGGGAGCAATTTGCAATTGACAGTTTAAGTAACTTTAGGTTATCTCCTCAAACATAATGCAATTATCCCCTCTAAACAAATACAGAGTTATAATAATGAAAAGAAAACAGCTAAAATTCATAGTACCATAATAATAATAATTACTCTCCCACCCCTGATTTTAATAATCACAGTACAACAATGGTCAAAGTCTACTAATATACCACAGTTAATAACATAATAACATACTAAAGTGCCAATCCAATAAAACAGTATATTTATAAATTAGTGATCACACATACACACACACACACATATGAGCTATATATATATATATATAGCTCAAAGAGCCAGCTGCCCAACATTTCGATATGTTGTACATATCTTTCTCAAGGGAGCCTGTGCTTGAATCAAAACATTGGAGGTATTTATAGGTTTTTGACGGCATGACAACTACTTGTTATTGTTTACATTCAAATCCATGATTTATTCTTACATGATGTAATGCTGTTCTATATATTGTGACATCATTTTTATTTCTACCTTTGAATCTGTATTAATTCTAATTAACATTACTTTATATAAATTTATATTTTTATTATATCATGCAATGCTGGCTCTGAGGATCAGTCTAAATTTGGCCACCCCAGCGCATCAGCATGCACAACTTTTGAACAAATTTTGTTTATTTATTTAAATGTTATATATCTATTGAAGTTAATTAGTTCATTCTTTTCTGTTGAGTCCCACTGGGATAATCGTGTTCAGTCTATTTATCCATTTACTTTCTTTTATTCTTCTATATGGTCGCATTGTCTAATTTTAGCTGTTCTAATACTACAAACTTTACATCATTTATGTCATGTCCTTGACTGGTGAAGTGCTGTACTATTGGTTCACTCATTTTTTTATTTCTAATTAATGAAAGGTGGTTCTGAATTCATTTATATAAAGTAGTTCCAGTCTCTCCAACATTTTTGATTTCATCACATTTTTCACAGGCTATTCCATAAACAACATTGCTATTTTTACAGCAGGTATTAGTTTTTTGTGGATATGTGTTCTTATGTTTAATTATATTTTTACTTTTGTCTATGTATTTACACACTTTACATCTACTGGTGCACATGTTCGTAGAACCTATTTTGTCAATTATTTTTTTATGTTTACTGTGAACTAAAATATCACCTAAATTAGCTTCTCTTTTGCATGCTACAACTGGGGCCTTAAGAAATACTTTTTTTTAATATTTTTCTGAATTATGTAGAATCCGCAAGTGTTTCCAAACTATCTTAGAAATATTGGGCAAAAGTTTAGAGTAAGTCATTACTAATGGGACTCTTTTGACCTTTTTATCTCTATTTTTATAATCTAGTAGATCATCTCTTTTTAGTTTATCCACTTTTCTTAACTCCGTCTCTATAATTCTTTCTTTGTATCCTCTTTTTTTAAGATTTGTTTTTAATACATTTCTTTGTTTTACACAGTCTCTTTCTTTTGAGCATATTCTTTGTATTCTTATTCCTAGACCCTTTGGGATTGCCCTTTTAGTGTGTATCGGATGTGCAGAGGAGATGTGTAAATACTGGTGCATGTCAGTAGGTTTACAGAGGAGGTCAGTCTCAATTGAACCTTCTTCAAGTTTTACTATGGTATCTAAAAATTCTTGTCCATCGAAGGTCCACCTTAATATTACTGTGTATTTCATTTGCCATTTTATGAAACTGGAAAAGAGACTCTTCTCCATGTGTCCAAACCCCAAAAATATCATCTACAAACCGAATGTATTCTAAAGGTTCTCTTTCCGATTTTCTAAGTAATTGTTCTTCCCATTTCCCCATGTATGTACTGGCAAAATGCATTCCTAATTTAGATCCTATTGCTGTACCATCGTTTTGTTTGTAATTCTTATCAACAAATGTAAAATAACTGGTTTTCTAAAACTACGTTGATCATGTTCAGTACTTATGCTGTTGGTATTGATTTATCCATTCTATTATCTAGTGCTTTTTGACAAGCTTCTAAAGTTTCTTTATGAGGGACACTTAGGATTTTACATCCATGCAAAATAAAATTGTATTCTCTGGAAGGTTGTGTTTTATTGATTCAAGTCTTTTTAAAAATTGTGTTGTATCCTTAACATAACTTGGTAATTTCTCAACGTGCGACCTAAGTTGTTTTTCTGCTATTTCACCTATTATGTGTGTTGGATTATCAATTGTACTGACTATCATTCGCATAGGGTGATTTTCTTTGTGCATTTTAGGAATTCCTCTTGCTAGGCCTGTTCTTGCATTATGTGGCTGCATGTATTTTTTTAATTCTTTTGATATAATTCCTTTATTGTATTAGTCTCTCCGCAACTTCCTTAAACTCTCTTACCGATTTATTGATCTTATTGCTTTTAACTTCTTCATATGTATCTGTATTATTTAATTCACATTCTACAGATTTCATATAGTCATCTGTGTTCATTATCACTATTCCTGAGCCTTTATCTGTTGGTCTTATCATTATATCATCATCATTAAACAACTCAGTCGTAGCTTGTTCTTCAATATTGGTTAAATTAAGTTTACATCTTTTCTTTAGTCCTACTATTATTTCTGGTTTAACTACTTCAGTATACATAGCTAACCATTTATCTCTTCCATCCGGAGGAGTCCGTGTGCTTGTACTATTAACCTTAATCCCATGCTCATAATTACCCTCTGAATCTGAGATATTTTCATTGAAAAAATATTCCGCTAATCTCATGCGTCTCTCCCACTCCTTTAATTCAGTGGCCAGTTTATCTTTATCGATGTATCTTTTAGTCGGTATAAACTTAAATCCTTTTCTCAGTACTGCTTTTTGGGATGTGGTTAAGGTTTTACTTGATAAATTAAATACTATGTCTTCTGTCTTATCTTTTGAGTATTTGGTACCATGTCTATTTTTGGGTCTCCTATACTTATGTTTTGAATTCTCTGTCTTAGTCATGATTAATTCTCTGTTTCGCATTTTATTATTAACCTGGTTTATTTTTACTGTTTTAGATTTATTTTGATTATCTTTCTTAATTATGCCACAGTATTCAGATTTTCTTCCGGATTCATTGTCTTTAAATACAATAACTGAGAAATGGTTATTGTTGTATAAAAGATTAATTGGATTGTTCTTATTTTTAATAGTTTCTATTGTGCCTTTGTATTGAAAACAGTCCTTATTCTTTAAGTCTATGTATACGTGTATGGGCCTATTTAGGAGATCTACAGCTGCCATAACTTCTGCCTCTGTAGCCCAAGAATCTATACTCCCGTCATTTAATTTCATTTTTTCAATATGGGTCACTGAGTCATTGTACACTTCATATTGTTTTATACTGCTTTCCATTAGTTCTATTATATTATGTCTAATTGTTCGATGGTCATTTTGTGAACCGTATAAAACTACACTGAAACATCTAACAAACAGTTCCCGTCCTTCTCTATTTGAACTATGTTGTAGTCGTCATAACTCTTATACTCGTATTGCTCAAGCATTCTATATCGAACGTTTTTCAGCATTGTTTTCCTTATTCTCGGAATTGTTATGATTTGAAATTTTAATTTTTTCTACACCTATTCTATCTTGTAATCCCGGTTGACCTATTAATTTGTGTAATTTCATTAACTTTTTGTTGTTCAAATGTTCTAGTGTTTTGTTCTCAAGGTTGTCTACTTTACGAAGTAACTGTCTCATTTCTGATGGAGGGAACATGCAATTTATGTCATTTATTACTATCTCTATTTCATTACTTATTTCTCTAATTCGTCTTGCCGATGTCAATTTAGCTTCCTGCATTACCTTAAACGAAGTCTCTTTTAATATCTGATTTACATTTAATCTTTCTGCTTCACTAGTCTTCATGTTTACGCTTAGTTTTATTTTAAAGCCAGTTGGAACTACTGCATTATCTATACAAGTATCTATAAAGTTTTGATGAGAACGATACTTAGCTCTCTGTGTCGTCAGTCTCTTAAGTTTATTACCAGCGCTAAAAGATTGTTTTTCAATTTCCTTCAAAGTAGGGGGAAAATCTGTTAAATAAATACCTTCCAGCGGTGAAACCGTAGCAAGGAAAAAAGACGATAGCTCCCATCCACAAAATCCAGATCACTAGCAGATATTTAATAAAACAAACTTTATTCTTACATTAACATATTGAAATAATTTGCTAACACGTTTCAACAAAAGCATGTCTTCATCAGAGCAAATGTTAAAAAGGTGCATCTCGGGCATTTTATACATACCGCACCTGACAACAATGGTTAATCATTGGTAACGGTAATTAAACACAGTCTTAGTAAGTTTTCTCAAATAAGTATTCAATGATCACCAATTAAATGATTTAATACAACAGAAATACATCATTAGTATTTTACATCTTACTTGAAGTAGTTCTACAATTATATCACATGTATAACAGAGTGATATCGTCAGTTAATCACATATAATGTTCATCTATATTAGTGGTAAAGACTGCAGTAATGCAGGAAACAGCAAACAGTACCTGGCAGATGGTGTCTTTTTCTTAGCTTCCAACCCCCTATCTGATGCTTGGATACAAATTAGCACTCAGGAAATTTATAAAAAAAGCTGGCTCGACACTAGCCTTATAATTAACACTCCTAGGTGCTGGTGCCATTCTACATCAGGTGATAAGGAAGACAACAATTCTTCCAATAATCCTCTTTTTCACCCCACCTGTCTCTGAGAAAATGTAAAAGGACACCCACTATTTAATCCTATCCTAATTACAAACAACTTTCTACATTTCCAGAGTTAAACCCACAACCATGGGCTTTGAAAAGACAAATACGTCAATTTAGTTCTTAGAAAGCAGTGCTATTTGCTGTGCTTAACTTAAACGATTATGGTTACGAAAGAACCAAAATTCACTAAAGCAGTGTTTCAAAGAACATATTTTCCGGTTTGTTCCATACTTACCCGATTGTTGGAATCATAGGTGAGCATAATCTTGTGATTTATACAAAACCACCTGCATTGCCTTCTGTAGGAGTTACATGTTTGTGCGATTCTCACAATCCAGGACCATCATGAAGACATTGCACAAGCTGAAAAATGTTCTATCCAAAATGTCCTAACGTTCTACTGCATCTTAATGTCCCGTTACTATCATAAGCAAGAATTAGACAAGGACGGTGAGATTTCCTTTATCAATCTAACTGCAAAGACAGCTTTTGGCTCAAGAATCGAAACGTCAACTTCACTGATGTTTGAGCAATAAGATATGGCTCTTCTGAGTTGTGCTTTACAGCCTGAAGCTCATCATCTACCCATGGGACCAGATCAGACCCACAGTGTAACTTATTGGAAACAGTAAAGAGGCAACCCAATAAACAGCCTGGTGGTAGAAATCAACAAACAATATTCAGCTGGAAAAAGTAGCACCACGGAAAAGGTGCACTGCCACTTACAACCACTAAAGGGTACTAAATAGCAGGCAATACATTTAGGATGACATGGATTTTAAAAAAGTCAACAAAAATACCTTTTTCTTGGACTTGAAGACATTACACCGGAACACATTGCTTGCACCATCCCTGCCAATGTAGCTAAAAATCTTCAGGTCCTGGGAATCATGGGATACATAGAATATCCTAAAATAGGAAATAATTCAAGTTACTTTGTAGAAAAGGGAAAACACATGGATGCACATTGCCAAAATTGAACCAAATAATTCAAAACACTTACAAAATAAAACATGCACGTGTGTAAATGGGTTGTCCCTCACATTAAGCATTGATCTACAGCCCTATGTGAATTGCATTGCTGACATGTATTCTCTCATGTACAAACGATGCATTTCCCTGTTGCATAATGGTTTCAATCACAATTACATACAATATATACACACTTATTACTGCATAGGCATAACTGGTAATATTAGTTGTCCCTGAATCTGTCTTTACATTTGCAACTGGATATTGACCAACATATTTCACAATTGAAAAAAAAAAAGTATTTGTCTTAAATACAGATAAAAGAATTCTGAACAAATGCTCGATGGGCAGCTTGAGAATACATACTCCATAAGGAATCTCTGAACTGGCACACATTTCACTGTATATGCAATCTGGTTAACAAAGACATCTGGTTAACAATATCCACATTTCTGCAGAAACAAACAGGCTAGGGTCAGAAGATTTTACTTTAAAAGCAAAAGCTGTTTATCAAACTCCACTCATTCATAGAACCATCAGTATCATCAAGCACTCGTAGATTTAACTGAAGGACTCCAGTCCAAGACCTCAATGAAACTTCTTTCAAGAGGACTTCATTTTTTCCCTTTTACTTGACAGAACAATCAGGTTTCAAATCCCTGAAGTGTTTAGACCATCAATTCCTGCGAGTATTATTTTACATACAAAATATTACTTGAGGTATGGTACCAGATTGCTAAACTCAGGCACATGACTTTGTTTTAGAAAGACAAAGTAACAGAAACTGGAATAGTAAAGCATTTTCTGCAGTCTCAGATATCACTTTACTAACTGTGAACAGACACATCATTCATCTTATCAGTACCCCATGGATGTCAAGTCTCAAGGTTTACCCGTGAAACTCACGGTTTTTCAGAATTTTGAGAGTCTCGTGGCCGTGCAATGGATTCTCACGTTTGTGAATAAGTTTGTTATTTGTGAAGCTGCGAAACCCTTTATACATGATACAGTGGTAAATCCAATACAACTGTCCAAACGTATTATTTCATTTGGGGGGGGGTCACCATGAAGAGATGTACATTACCATTCTATATTCCTGTAGCTGCTACGCAAACTCCCCCCTTACTCCAAAGATAGAATTGCCTCGTCTCAAACTGACGGTTTGTCTGCACGAGCCTTCTATGTTTCTGTACACAACACGTTATTACTCGGACAGAGTTGAAGGAGAGGCTGTTGGACTGTCACTGTCTCGTTCACGCAAAATTACCACAGAAATAAAAGAGAAATGGACATCAATGAGAATTTAATATTTTAAATTTAGTTCTTTATGATGCCATTGTTAGTGGTTATAAAGACAATAAAAAGAAAGGCGCCATATAACAGTCTATCTCTGTTTATTTCACCTTAATTTTAGTTAAAGTGACGGGGAGCGCCACGCACTGGTTTTGTATTTCCGTAAAATGATGCTTCTTTGTTTTAATAATGTTGACCAATAATAATAATAATAAATCACATTCACACTCTAACTGAAGATTTTATTAAAACTGAAAATAAATTTAAAAAAAAAATTAAACTAATTCTCAGTATTTACAAAGCAATGTGTAGATGTATTATTTTTGAATAATTTATACGTTAAACCAGATCACATATAAACATTCACTGTTAAATATCATTTTTTTTATTGTGCGATGTACCCAGACTATTTCTTTGTTTTATTTATTTGATTTCGTCTCCACAAAAGGAGCAATAGCAGACAGTATTTTCTTTTCATGACTAACTACAGTTGTGTTTTTTTAATGTACTCGTGCTGTATTCGTGTCGCTTGCTTCGCTCCCGGTGTGCACAGCCCTTAAGTCTAGGCCAGTGGCGTAGCTGTCAGCCATGTGCAAGAATCTTGATCCCCCCAAAACAAAATCTAGTGGTCTAGGTTAAGGTTTTTCATCAATCCCAAGGGGTTGACATGTCTGGTACTCCTCCCACAAAGCCTTGGTACAGCACAATTATACTTTTATAACACCTTTTATTAAAAGGAATGATTAAAAAATCACTACCTTTGGTGACCCTAAAATCCAATTTGCATACTGCGGTTAATGGGTAGTTTATACCTGCTATTCCTAAATGTAAAAGGACCATTTGTAACACAATAAAAACACTGCAATCCTACTGACACCAATCTAAATCGCCTTAGTTCCAATAACATTCAATAACTCAATTAGTCTGCCAGACTGAAAAGCTGACAATTTTCGACTACCTCGATTCTTGATATTTACCAGCAAGTAATTCAGAATCCAATATGCCTCCATCTGTTGTAAAATGATGTAGTACTCCTGTGCCATTGCATCAGGAAACATGGACCAAATCCACACTTGCTAACCAACACAGCTGCTTGGCGAGTGCAGAAATGAAGATGCCCGTGCAGCTACGGATTCAGAAATGTAATTAAACCGAGAGTGAACAGGGTGCCCTTCAAGTGATCAGCACAGCAGAATTCGGTTTGATTCAATCTGTATTACAGTCACTGCATACAAACACTGGATGACATGCCCTACATAGTAATGAATAGTTAATTGTAGTCAAATAAAAGGAATACAGTAGGTATGGAAATGCTTGAGTGTGGATAGTATTTGAGACAAAGACAAAAAAACCCCAAAACATATCAAGTAAAAGAAGAATTTTAAAAAGGACACCTAAATAGTACAACTTCAGTTCTAATTTGTTAAATCGTAAACACTTCTACATAGGCCAGAAGACACCCAGTTTGACTGCATTGGAGAACTGCTCAATGCATGTCCTTGAAGGTCCTGTTTTTCTTAATGTTTTACTATTGTGCTGCAAATTATGACAAATTGCCTGCCACTGGCTTAATCGCTTCAAATCAAATGCTTTTTTACGGTACATAAATTCTGTATTAAAGGTATTATTTCCAAGTCGATATGCAAAAGCTTTTGCCCAACAAACATATTGCAGACACAGTAACAATAATGTTAATTTTACCTCATGAATTTAAAACATGCCAGCTCTGTGGTGTTAATCTACCCTCTGCCTTCCAGCATAATCTTTTGTTTTACTCTATACCATCATCACCCATAACATCTGATGAAACATCTTGTAGAGAAATGTCTTTTTGAACATCTTTATAACCTGATAATAAATGTATAGTCCTCCAAAAATGACACACTTGCATTTGCTTTACATATTTTGTGTTTTGCTTTGTTCCAAAGGAAATGTAAATTACAGAGAAGAATGAAATGTGAATAATTGGCCTACAGCATGAGAGGGCTGCTCTGCTGCACCTTTAAATAACAGAAGAGAAGAAAGTGTAGAAGCACTGAAAAGAAAAACATTAACATACTGCTCTGCAATTACAAACCAGGAGGGTGCAGTACATTACCAAAAGACTACCCTCACACTCCCTCTGAAATTGACCTATTGAAAAGGTACCAATCTGCAATCTGTTGGTTTGTGTTTATTCATCAAAGACTACTTTATGCTGCCAGCCACCCTCATACATTCCTTTTAGACACCAGTGGAGAATGTAGCAAGAAAAGGCATTCCTTTAAATGGGTAATCAACTCAGACAGGCCAAAGGGCTCAATGTAATAATGCAATCTGTTGTAGCCTGTCATGGATGCCCTTAAACTTTCAGTCCCTTGTCGTTGAACACTAATCCAACAAAGAAACCAAACCGCAAATAACCTGCGACTATTAAAATATTGACAATCGGTCTTGTTTTCTTTTTGCCCGACTGGCCTCATGCCGTTTGTGGTCTATTAATTCAATATAGGCTAAATGTACACAATTTTAAATGGGTATATATGGGTTTTCATTTTGGCTGCCTTGCTAGTAACTAGATTTCATGTACTTCATACACAGCGACCACTTTAAATTAAATGTTGATTACACCAAATAACCCCTTCCTAACAGTGGAGGAAACAGAAAGGGAAGTTATTCATGGATTGAGGGGAAAAAAGCATGCTCTCTGTTTCCCAGAAAATGTAATGCTTGCTACATTAAGGAAGTTTTCAATATCACACTACTGGCAAGCCCAACACTTTGAATTTGTATGCCAGAGATACAGTATAGTATATTTAGATTGAATCACAAGTCATGCCAATTTATGGGACACCAATAGCTCAGTTTAACACAGAAATCTAGAAATGGCTTCCAGATTTCACTGTTATCATCTATTCTATCCTGAGCTGCATAACTTCTGGGGCTTGGGCCAATGTTTAGTGTGGAGTGCAGTGGATATACACTATGCTACTAAGACAACAGAACCACCACTGAGACAACACTGCAGAGTAATTACAAAGGCAAAAAGCCACATTGCCATGCTCTTCCCCAATGTGCTGAAAAAAACTTAGTTAGATAATTCACTTTCCACAGGACTGAAAGGGTAAGTCATTATGTCCTAAATTACTGCACTCTACTAATTGATCCCATCCATTCCCCCAGCTGACAAACGTCAAAGGTACAGTACTGTTGCATTTGTAATTAAGCAGAAGAGAGACAATCTAGTATTTCCACACACACACCATTGATGAATAAGTAGGCTAATCAATTATCGCTTTCCTCAAAGCCCCTGCAGTGTCTGGATTTTAAATGCAGATTAGTGTAATGCTTTGGAGGAATACCTTTTATATTGGTACAATACAGTTATACATTTCATAATATTCCTGAACTGGAATGAAGTAGTCACTACAACTTCTTACACAATGTTTGCCCACTGTATGCTCATAAAAGGCATTATTGTCAATTACATAACTCATTGGAAGTATTTAATGGCACGCAGTTTGTGAACACCTTCAGAACGCAATGACTAAGATGCAGCTTTGGCATTCGCCTCTGATCCATCTACTGTAATGTATACCACAGGGACTATAAGGAATGACAGGGAATAGACATTTTTAAAGAAAAAAAGAAAAAAACCTCAATTTATCAACTATGTTGTCTTCAAAAAGATGAGACAGCACCAAAGGGAATCTCAATAGTGAAAGAAAGAGAGGATAAAAAGGTTTGTGACAATAGTAGAAAGGATTACAAGGCTGTAAAGTTCTCTGGTTTACAAGGAGATACAAAGAGAGTGTAAAGTATACTTTACTGTTTATATCTCACATCTCAAATTACCCGATTTAAAACTTCCTTTGAGAAACACACAAACACATAAGGATTCGAGAACTAATGAGCCCGAGGGCCAAGATACTTCACAATATTTCAAACTGGATATATTATCCTGCTACTTACCTATTTAGTGGTAGCCAGGGCTCACAACAATAAAGTATGAATGTCAAGTACATCTGCAGGTGCATTTAAGTTTAGCTTGGTTAAAATAATTGAATTATAAAATGGAAAATAATTACTATAGAAAGTAACCAGAATTAGGAGCAATATTTGTGAATCCTAAACTTATGAAACAAATAATTTCTAAGATACAGGATAAATGAAAACTGGACAGAAAGCAGAAACTGTCACCAAGGAATTTAGTGATAAGAGACAAGACAGAAGAGAATGTGTACTACTTTTGTTCAACATGGTATTTTCTAAGCTAAGAAGCATGTGACCTATTCACCTCAAAACTGGAAGACACATCAAATACTCACATAACACACAGTACATACCGTAACACTTTCAGAAAAAATGAGCCCACTGTACTTTTACATGAATCAAGAATCTCAAATTCATTTGTATTATTCTACATTACAGCAGATGCATTGTTTCATGGTAACAATATATCAGAATGCTATATTAAGGTTGTGCAGTTTACTGGGGTTATAGCATTCTAGAGAGTGTCCCATAAGTCATAAATCATAGGCATAATTGGGAATATTAGTTGTTTCTCAATTTCGTTCAGATGTGAAATATCTTTAAGCAAAGAGGAACAGATGATAGTGCCTACGACACCCTGTATATAGCATACTATGGTGTTTTTGCTGGGGTAGTAAACAAGATGTCTGGGTTATACAATGGATGTAATAAACAGGGTGCACAGGCTTCTTTTTCAGTACCTTGAGGGGACTGGACAGGCTTTCATTGCCAGGTGCTATGATGCTTACTTGAGTGGGGTAAACTCCTTTCATGCACCCTGTCTAAAGAAAGTGGCTGTGCAACCCATTCACCAATTTACAGTCCAACCAACCACTCCATTGTACCTGGAGATGACCCCTTTTAAAATTACAGTTCCAACAGCATATTCAATCCTTCTGGAGTAATTTAATAGACGGTGTAGGAGATGACATTCTGCATAAAGTATTAATTACGTATTTGATTATGTTTCTTTACTTCTATGTTCAAGTTTTATTTTCATATTTTGATACAGCTTAAAGCACATGTAACTAGCTAAGCAAGACATTTGCAGTCTCTCGTATCTTGGCGTCTGGGCAGACAGCCAAAGTTAGCAGGTGTTTAATCAAGATGGGTGGAGGAGTGGAGACACAGTGTGAAAACAGAACACCACAAACAAAGGACTAGTTTGAAACTGTTTCTAACAGATTAGATTAAGATTAAGAAGAAAGCATAAGAAATGGGGGTGGAAATGCAAATATATTCATATTATTTAATGTAATGTTTTTGTATCGTCAGTCAATTCTTTGATTTGACTCCACGGACGTCTGTGTTATGATATAAACGTATACATTAGGGCATGCTGTGACCTGTGCGTCTTTGCTTGCTTGTATCTAGTGTTTATACGATTGTATTAACATTAGTTTATTTTATACATATAAAGTATTTTTGATTAAAAAAAATCATTTGTCAAATTTATTTCCCTACAAAGGCGTAATGTTTCATGCCATCAGAGTTGTCAGTAAACTCCCCATAGTCATACAGGAAACTCCTTCCCTGGAGCTACATTTTGTTTTAGCTGATCCTGAGCTGTTCCGCAATCTGTGCCAACAGTCAGGCAAAACCAGAATGCCCCACAGTCGGAAATCATCTGCTAAACCAGCATCCACTGTGGCTCATTACTTGAGCATAAGGCCATGTATGGCAGTCTGTGGAATGCCGCTGTCTTCATTCTGTATGTGACCAGAGTGAATTCTAGAACACCATGTTTTATAAGAAAAGTGACATTCCAAGAACTCCAATATGAAGCTATTTCCTTTCTACAGCTGTCCTCGGTAGGGTTAAAGTAAAATCTTGCCAAAGTTTGACTTTTTGATTCTACAAAGCACACTGAATAATAAATTATTTCATGTTCAGGACATAGAATGGAAATATTTTTGGCTGAAACATTAATTTTCAGTAACTTCTAGGAGACTTCATTGTCCGTTTCAATTTGAGAAATCAGGGAAGAAAATTAGGAACCTTTCAACCGCAACAGACAAATACAAAGATTGTAAGGCTATACGACCAAAAATAAAGCACTGACCACATCGAACTCATAGAATACACGATGGCGTTTCTTGTGTCAACTATTCCTGAAGAATGATTTTCCAATTGCAGCCTTTATAAAACAGGCCATACCTGTAACTATACTTTGATCCTTTTGCAAGAAACTAATGTTTTACATTTGGTAGTTTTCAATCAAAGTAACAACATTTGAGCGATAAAACGGTTACAGGCATGTGGAATATCCATAAAGAAATAACTGATATCAACGGCTAACGATTAAGTATCTCTATTGATTGAGTTTTTTGTTCAGCTGTTGCTGTAATCTCTTATCCTGAATCCCACACTATTCTCTTCTTTTCTGAAAGAAAAAAGAAAAAAAATACCTGCCTATTTCTATTTGAGGAAATGATACCCAAGAGCACACAAAGAGGTCACAGCTATACTGCTTAAAAATAATTATTTTCCTGGTTCCTGAAACATTGGATATGTGAGGTGCCTCCTATCTTTTTCAATCCGGCTTTTGCGTCAGCAATTCTCTTGTTTAACTGTTCTGTTGATGAAAATGCCTGCGGAATATGATCAATGGTGTCAATACCTCACCAAGGTCATTGTCTAGTTTGTTTCGAGATGCAGGTTTAAAATGGTTAGGTGCGGCCGGCAAGTAGAAACTATATTTGATTGTGGCTTTCTACTGTTGATGAGATTTCTGAGAGATGGCAGATTTGATGAGAGTGAACACACAATGCAAAACTGCTTGCAAAATGTTTCACTAGTGAAGTGGAAGCAGTCACAGCATTGTTTTCAACCTGCTGCAAAGGGGAAAGAATAACTTTTGTCCACAAAAGAAGATTGATTGATGGAGATTGATGTCACCATGGACTGTACCTACTTAAATCAGGACAGACTAGTATCCCTATTGGCATGAAATGGTATATAAACCACAGAGAGAGAGACAGTTAATGATAAAAGCATATCTGTACCTTGAGTGCACTTAAATGGATAATACACTAGCTGTGAAGAAAGCAATATATTTGTTTCAGGTGCAGTCTTCATGGGCCAACTTTTATTGTTCTTTATTATTTTTTTGTATACATCAAAAATATAGATGACAGAATAATGTAAAACAGCCAAACCCCTCCACCCCTCCACCCCTCCACCCCACCCCCACCCCCAAGGTTCTTTCCTGGAGGTTCAATTAACCAGGCCACAGTATAGACTCTCCCGAATAAACATCCTTACTGGAGTTACTGAAATCAAGTAGAAAAAAATGCATTTTCTCTAACTCCCAACAGGCAGCCAGAGGAGGAACGGCTCCCTCAAGCAACACTGTGAACAGCTTATCATTAGCTGCTCCAGCAGTTACTAAACTACAGTCAGTACCAAAAGAGGCACATATCCAAGTTAACAGGGAGAATTTGCACAGGTCCAACTCCTACCGCTAATGTTTTTATGACAAACAGATAGCTAAAATCACTACTGGATTAAGCATTTTTTGGGGGGCTGTGAACATTTCTTGAAGATGTATTTCACAAGTTTTGCTGTTGATCTTATTGTTTACACTTTGACTCAGATGAAGACCATTCATGCTACAACACTTCAAGTTCACATACTCTGATACAAGCAATAGCTCCAATACCTAAAATTGGAAAACCTGGTACAGTAGCTCAATCAATACATGCGTTGGGAGCCACTGGCCCTTGTAGCGGGATTATTTAGGAAATCTGATGTCCCGTCAACTTGTGGACTTTGAAGATCCCTGATAGCATTTCAAATGATGGCCTAAACCTAACCCTAACCCTCACCACTGCAGGTTAGTATACTTCTAAAACTACTACAACATACAAACAAAATATAAAACATTGCTCCTACCCTTGAAAAATAACATTTTAGTCAGGCTGTTTGTGTTATCATGATTATAAATGTGTATCTTTTACCATAATTATTGTCCTTGTTGTCTAAAAAAAGCACTTAAAATCCCAGCTGTGGTGGTAAACGCAAACCCACATATCTAGAGCAAAGAAGCCCTTCATTGTGAGCTTCCTCTTAAGGTCCTCTTAATATATATATATATATATATATATATATATATATATATATATATATATATATATATATATATATATATATATATATATAAATAACAAATAAGGCTTATGAGAAGAGCAACAAGTAATTAAAATCAAAGGCAGTATTTGTAACTTTGTGTCTTCTGTACTAACCTTCATAAAATGTTTTTTTTTAATTTTATCTTTAGTAAGACTGTGGCATAGATTCCCTTCACAATTCTAAATTCCATAAACATAACAGGGTATTATGTGTCATAACAACAAAGAACACACAGACACACAACAAACTGTCATGCATAGGTAGACACTCATAAAAGTACAAGCTGAACAGTGACCAAAACGGACTATTTCCTGAATTTAAAAGTTATTTTAATCTCCAGATTACAGGCAGCAAGTTCTTCCTGCACAAGTCTTTTCAACCAACTAAAATATGCCCAGTCATACAAGCAATGCTGATAAGAAGTTACTACAACCGGCTCTCTCCTTAAATTGGTGCAATTTTCCATTCCTGTGATGTTTTAACAGCATTAGGGAACAATTAAGAAGAAGAGTAATACCAAGCTGCAGCAGTCAGATCAGGGGTTACAATCTGATTTCCAAAATTGGGACTGCCTTCAGAAAAGCCAAAGCTAATCTGAAGAAATGTTTCACAGTGAGGAACATTGTTCAAACAGTATAACAAAGATCATGCCACTTTGTCAGCATGGGATGATTGGTGTCACAGGGAATGAGTGTAAAAACCTGTCATGATCTCTGCCAAACTCCTTGAAAGCTTACCGTATCTAAAAGACCAGCATTATAGGAACACCTTCCCCCAAAAGAGAGACCCTCTTAAGGTCACAGTTAGGGAGTTGCATTCTTTCTCCCACTCAAGCAACCTTTAATTGATAACCTTACACCATTGCTTAGAGTATCAACAGCTGGATTTCCTGGAAATGGGGAGACATACAGTACATGGTAACAATAACCTGTTATTCATCACAATTGCTTGTTCACACTTCCAGAAAATCATTCTTGTTGTATATTAACTATTAAATTGGTCTTTTCCTCAGGTTACATGGTACATTTACCTCATGGTACTGTATAAAACCGATGCACATTTCAATATATTTTGCAGTTCAGGCACTACAATAATCATATATTCCTCCCCTACAGGTGGCTGGCTGTTTTCCTCAAAAACTCTCTCTTGGTGTCCTTTAGCACAATTAATTTCTAAGCTCCTTTACAGTTCTACAAATGAATAATACAACTTTTCAAACTAACTTGTGATGGTGACTTCTGCACTTTGCTGAATAGTAATAGTACAATAGTACAATTAATAGTACATTTTTGAGTGGCAGTCTCTTATTATTAGTGTGGGTTGTGCTGAGGGAAGGATTAGGCCCAGAATAAGGGATAAAGAGGTCATGCAAGCACTATTTTGTTGACCAGAACATTTTCCTAAAAAATGCACTGTATGTCCTTGAAGATGAAATGTATTTTCTTTTTATGTTGAACACTAAAGAAATATAAAATATAGAATAAAGAAATAATATAACATATAAAACTTGCTAGAGCCTTGGGGAAATCGTCTATAAAAGATTAAAGAGAAACTTTAAGAAGATTGATGTCTTTGCCAGCTAGCTTGGACTGGCTGCTATCCAAGACTGGCAACATGACCTTCACTCACAATGCAGACAGAGAACATGGTCAGACACCTCTGAACTGAAAATCATGCCAATGCTGTAATAAAGGTAGTCAATAATACAGAGACCAACAGCTACCGTAAGTTAATCAAATGATAATTATACATTTAATAACAATTAGACGGTAGTGACCTTCTAATAATGACATGTTTAGCAAATCTGTGTGCGGCTTCATAGAATATCTTTCTTTTACACTTTTATTTATTTATTTTTTTATTTGAGGAGGCCTGACATCATTGTTGTCATTTAGATGGAGACACATCATAAACCAAATTGCAGCAGGGATGAAGAAACATTTTCTCTAATCAACATTTGGGCCAACGATTCAATCCAGAGAAGCTTGGATGGAGTGCGGTTACGCAGTGTGTATTTGCTTCTGTCAGCTAGGTCAACCCTGCTTCTTCAAAAAGAGGTGTGAAATCGCGTAGCCAAGCTGCATGGCACCGGGTCACAAACTGGGTAGGGTCTGAGACTAGTAGAGCACACCAGTATGAAAGGGGATTTTGATCCCAATCTCATTTGTTGTAGAGCTTCATTGAAATTTTACATTGATCAACCGTGCTTTGTCAGTGAAAGGGCTGATTTTGTCAATACTTACCTGACAAACTAATTCAAATCACAGCTCCAAAGGGAAATATACTGTAGATCATGGGTGTGTTAATATACACTTTAAGATTGGCATTCCAGTAAATCTTTACTTGTCTTGTTTTTATGCCCTTAACTATGACTACAGTGTAAACTCTCCTATTTGTGTTCTAAATGTCAAGGTATTTACAGACTAATCTTACTGAATAAGATTTATAACATGGAGATGCTCTCCACATATTGCTGTCATCCAAACACCATTACACTCACTTCAGGAGACTCTCCAATTCATTTTGCAAATTGTACAACTCTGCACTGCCTTTCAGACACTTTGTTTAGAATCCTGACAAGTCATTAAGGATAAGGCCATAACTAGATTGCATAGAAGTTGCTGCTCCTTGCCTTTTCCAAAACATGCTATAGACCCTCTAACAAAGATAGTTTGTTTACTAATGCATCATTCTTTGCTGCTGCCAGAGAACTTAACTTAACCGTCTTTACTACATCATTGTGTTCATTATTCAATTCACTTTGTGGGGACTGGGGTGTGGAGTACTGTATTACCATTCTATTTGTCAGAACAAGATCAAACTCAAATTTGAGCCGAGTAGTAATAACCTGCATGCTAACACACCAAGTTACCTTTCATAGGACTTAAACAAGTCCCCATGGCAATGTGGTATTCAGTTATTGACCAGGCAGCCAAGCAGACAACACACACCCACAGCAGTTATTACAAGTTTTCATACAGTATAAATCCAGTTAAGGACTGACCTTGTGATCTCCCTTCGTCTCAAGTGTCAAAAGTTTTTTGTAGCTTTTTCCAATGGGATGTTTTACCTTTAGGTTTCAACCCAAGAGAAGAAAAAATATACATGGCTGTTGTTGTCTACGTGAAACAACAAAAGACGCATATAGGATCAGCCAGTAGATATATTTTAAAATCATGTTTATAAAATCACAGCATATTACCATGCATACTGTGGAACAAGCAATACAATCTAATTTACCATCACACTGAAACTTCACTTAAGGCGACCAGAATCATTTCATAGCCATTTCAGCTGAGGCGTGTAATAAAGCCCTACAGTATGCAAACACATGTTTGTTTGTTTTTTTGGACAGCTCTGGGATGTGCTTTCCACAGGGTGCACACTTAATGAGAAGCCATTACTAATTAGTAACCTGCAACCAGAGGGATTTTCTTTCTGCATGACAATCCTCAAGGTTCAGTAAAATGCCTTTTTCTAGAGAATAAGGCACAACAACCAGTCATAGCAGAGTTCGTCAAACATATCACCATAATCCTTGCAGCAGCATGCTGGACAAACAGTAAAAGACAAGTTCAGGTCAAGCGGTTATCTTGATTTCAAGTTTCAGCAGATGCACCTAAACGAAAAGCTTCTACAAGACCAATGGAATTGTGCCCGACCTTCAAAATGGGGGAGGTGTTCAAACAAACTCTGTGAGCCACAGTGCCAATAAAGAAGGATTCACTCAATTTACTTTCAAGACATATTCTCAACAGTGACATGCAGTATCTTAAATAATCCATATCGAAAAAGCAGACAGACAATCTCAATACAGGGTTTTCTTTCCAACAGACATGAAATCATATTTACAGTCTAGAGGGTGGAACGGACTGCGGCTACTTTGTCCCAACCCTTTTAACGACAGCACTGCTGTGCTATTAAAATATATCACTGTGTTTTAAAACTACCTGCTCTTTCTACCTGTACATAAACAAAACATCCACCTAGTCTTGTTTTCAATTACGTTTAAAACTGTAAAGATGATATGTACTATCTATACAAACTTTGACCTTTGTAAAACCGTGAGTATCATCGGGGAACTTATTACACATATACTTTTAATTTGACATCCACAGCCAGCATGAACAGGCTCTCAGGATTTAGGAAGGTTTACTCCATGTATCAGTACATTCAACCCATCAACTCATTCATTTGTAGCCGAGCACTTACCTGTAGATGGGGTCCTGCATCACCAGCATCTTGCTCTCATCCCAGGTCCATTCTTTTTTCTGTGAAAACATAGGAAGCTACAAGGCTTAGACCACTGTACTTGACCCGATAACCATAAAACAACAAGTCAAAAGACACAAACTTGACAACAAAAATGCTAACTAAATATCTGCCTCTACCTTAATATTTGAGCTTCTGGTAAAGGTCAATATTTTATTTATTTCAAACAGTATCAAGTAGCATATTTGGGGCACCTTTAAAACAGAAAATGTAACCTCAGTCGCAATAAATGGATTTTGTCAAAAACCCTTTTCACATATTGCCCTATAAACCTTCATCTATTCTAAAACAGCTCTCACGGGTCTGCATAAAATCGATTCCCTGCCATAATTGAATTCCTTTATTAAATCTTACCTGTTAAGATGGAAGTGTCAGAATTCAGAACACCTTCGACTGACAGATAAAACATGTCATCTTATGGTAGATCAATAGCATACTGTTTTGAATAATTTAATTTTTTTTATTGATTTCAGTTTCTGTGCGTTTTGTATTACACTGTATGAATCACATTTATTTGGAATGGCAAAGCGATCAATGGAGGTAAAAAAAAAAGCTGTTTAAAACCAATCACCACATAACAGCTGAGTAAATATATTATCGTGCATTGTTGAATTGTGCTTAAATTGCATGCAACCCAATAATAGGTTATATTATTATTATTATTTTATTTCTTAGCAGATGCCCTTATCCAGAGCGACTTACAATTGTTACAAGATATCACATTATTTTTTACATACAATTACCCATTATACAGTTGGGTTTTTACTCGAGCAATCTAGGTAAAGTACCTTGCTCAAGGGTACAGCATCAGTGCCCCCCACCTGGGATTGAACCCACAACCCTCCAGTCAAGAGTCCTGAGCCCTAACCACTACTCCACACTGCTGCCCTATAATTTTATATATTACAGTAATAGTATTTTCTTTAAAGGGGTTTTCTCCACCCCCCTCGATACCTGCTTGCCAAAATACCACTCTGATCAAAATTGACCTTTAAATCTCCAGTATACAGACCCACCCCGGTACTGGAAGCTATTCCCAGTTGGCTGCTGTATCATCATGCAGATCACAACTTTTTCACACTAGCCTGTAAAAACAAGACACAATGTTCTCATTCTACAGTTTAATAGGAAAAAAAGATAATCTTTACTTTTGATGTACTACATCCAGCGGTCCAGATACCTGCCGTTTTTTATACATTAAAAAAAAAAAATCAGAAATATGCACTTAATTTAAATTTAATGCTCAAAATTACGCACTGCAATTTGGCTGCACAGATTGTCTGCCTCCCCTAAAACTTCCACGAACAACTACACCTCCCAGCATACAATGTCTTCAGTTACTAGGAAAGGGCGTGTTGTTTTACTCACCGGGGTAGAAAGCTGGTGAGAGTCACCAAAAACAACATGGACGCCGCCTGTCAATGTGGAGTGTGGGGAGACCAAATTAAACATTTTAGGTCGACTGATGGCAAATAGTTTAGGAAATGGTAAATAGAAGTCCTACCGAATCCCATTCATTTATGAACTTTTCCCTTCCATTTAACTAGTCATTTCCAAAACCAAAGACATTTGAATTTAAGTTGATGGAGTTTGTAAAGATGACGCTATTTTTATTATCTAACCTTGGCGTTTAAAAAGTACTGCTTAGCATAATAAGTATATATACAGTACTGTGCAAAAGTTTTAGGCAGGTGTGAAAAAATGCTGTAAAGTAAGAATGCTTTCAAAAATAGACATGTTAATAGATTATATTTATCAATTAACTAAATGCAAAGTGAGTGAACAGAAGAAAAATCTAAATCAAATCCATATTTGGTATGACCACCCTTTGCCTTCAAAACAGCATCAATTCTTCTAGGTACACTTGCACAAAGTCAGGGATTTTGTAGGCATATAGTCAGGTGTATGATTAAACAATTATACCAAACAGGTGCTAATGATCATCAATTCAATATGTAGATTGAAACACAATCATTAACTGAAACAGAAACAGCTGTGTAGGAGGAATAAAACTGGGTGAGGAACAGCCAAACTCAGCTAACAAGGTGAGGTTGCTGAAGACAGTTTACTGTCAAAAGTCATACACCATGGCAAGACTAAGCACAGCAACAAGACACAAGGTAGTTATACTGCATCAGCAAGGTCTCTCCCAGGCAGAAATTTCAAGGCAGACAGGGGTTTCCAGATGTGCTGTCAAAGCTCTTTTGAAGAAGCACAAAGAAACGGGCAACGTTGAGGACCGTAGACGCAGTGGTCGGCCAAGGAAACTTACTGCAGCAGATGAAAGACACATCATGCTTACTTCCCTTCGCAATCGGAAGATGTCCATTAGTGCCATCAGCTCAGAACTGGCAGAAAACAGTGGGACCCTGGTACACCCATCTACTGTCCGGAGAAGTCTGGTCAGAAGTGGCCTTCATGGAAGACTTGCGCCAAAAAGCCATACCTCGGCGTGGAAACAAGGCCAAGCGACTCAACTATGCACGAAAACACAGGAACTGGGGTGCAGAAAAATGGCAGCAGGTGCTCTGGACTGATGAGTCAAAATTTGAAATATTTGGCTGTAGCAGAAGGCAGTTTGTTCGCCAAAGGGCTGGAGAGCGTACACGAATGATTGTCTGCAGGCAACAGTGAAGCATGGTGGAGGTTCCTTGCAAGTTTGGGGCTGCATTTCTGCAAATGGAGTTGGGGATTTGGTCAAAATTAATGGTCTCCTCAATGCTGAGAAGTACAGGCAGATACTTATCCATCATGCAATACCATCAGGGAGGCATCTGATTGGCCCCAAATTTATTCTGCAGCATGACAACGACCCCAAACATACAGCGAAAGTCATTAAGAACTATCTTCAGCGTAAAGAAGAACAAGGAGTCCTGGAAGTGATGGTATGGCCCCACAGAGCCCTGATCTCAACATCATCGAGTCTGTCTGGGATTACATGAAGAGAGAGAAGCAACTGAGGCTGCCTAAATCCACAGAAGAACTGTGGTTAGTTCTCCAAGATGTTTGGGCCAACCTACCTGCCGAGTTCCTTCAAAAACTGTGTGCAAGTGTACCTAGAAGAATTGATGCTTGATGCTGTTTTGAAGGCAAAGGGTGGTCACACCAAATATGGATTTGATGTAGATTTTTCTTCTGTTCACTCACTTTGCATTTAGTTAATTGATAAATATAATCTATTAACATGTCTATTTTTGAAAGCATTCTTACTTTACAGCATTTTTTCACACCTGCCTAAAACTTTTTGCATAGTACTATATATATATATATATATATATATATATATATATATATATATATATATATATATATATATATATATAAAAAACATGTCAAAATGTTTGTATGAATTTACTATTATATTTAATTTAGCATGTTACTATCTGAAGAAGTTCATAAACATCCACTTTATATAACCCTCACTTAGTTAATATAGAGACGCCAAATAATAGAAACAGCTGGTGTGTATTATTCAGAAAAAAAAAAAACTAGAAAAGGACTGGAGAGAATGTAAAGCCCCATGGAGAAAACTGCATGATAGATTTGTGAAGAACAGTAAAACCCTGAAAAGAGTAAGTAAAGAGTGGAGTCGGAAGCTCGTGGCCACACTGCTGGGAATTGCCAGTTTCTAGTATGTGCAGTGTGACTGCAAGTCTTTCTGCAGGTGTCACTGGCATCGCATGTGTATTTTTGTGTTGAAGCAACGGTCCCAATCTGCAGATCGTCAACATTTTCACCTGTCTATCTTTCTAACAACAGTAAGTCTGTTACAGCGTTGCCTGCCGCCGCAGCACAGTTCTCTCCTCCTACTAGTCCCAATATTGATGTCGCCAAACTGTTGTTTTAATCCAGTCACCGGTGTATGCACTTCCGCCTCACCAGTTTCTTGGCAGCGGTGAATAAAACAACGCATCCAATGTCTGTACACAAGAAAAACCAACCCAACAAACATTATCCAATCTCTGGCCAGCCGTTGTCTTTGCAGCCAATCACAGTAAGAATACGAAAAATTCAAAGCTACACAGGTTGAAACATAAAAACACCCCAGTCCAGCTACAAATCCAACTGGAACCATTGTCAGAGGCAAGCGCTAAAAAAAGGAGCCTATAATATTAAACTAACTGTTTTATAACGTATTCATGCATTTCCTTATTTTATTTATCTATATGACTTTATATTGAAGTTTTAACATGTTCACTGAGTTTAAGAATTTAATATTAAAATATAAGTAACGTAATTAAATTTGCAGAGTCAGTGTGATAACTCGAAAAATGCCGATAAAGAACCTGAATACACACGTGGTTGTACAGTAGTTCAAAGTAACATTACAGTTAAAATGGAAGGCTCTTTTTTAATGCCTACTCCATCCTACTCCAGATTGTACAGTATTTACCAAGATTACTCATGACTTCAAGGTAATGTTGTATTTTACCCCCTGGAAATACATTTTGAACGGTGTGGTAAAATTAGAGGGTAAGTTACTCCCAGACCCAAAACCTTATCTGGAGTGCTGACTACATCTTTACTACACCTCAAAATCCCAATTTTAAAGCAAAATAAACCTAGTAAGAAACTACTCAGAAATATAATTGAACTGCTTCAACCAAGTTACTTGCTTCTTTTGTGCTGTGTCAATTTGTCTGTGAATTTACTTATAGAGCCTGACTCATTTGACAGAGAATTGCTGTGTTAAAAAACAAGAAAATGTGTTATAATCAGCTGATAACAAAAACAAAATGAGGAGGGTTAAAGATTCCTAGTAAAAGTTATATGCATTATTTTAAACCCCAAAGCGATATTTTGCCTGTTACACATTCAGAGTGCATAGCTTTTGTAAGAAACATCATTCTTAAGTTTGTCTTTCTTAGATTGGTACTCTTATTGCAATGCTCTGCAAAGTACGTTGTGACTACATTATTTAATTTGTGGACAATAAGTCATATGCATTTTCTATTTTATCTGACCTTAGGTTTGAGCATTACATTTATATCTCAGACAAGCACAACTACAAAAAACAATTTAAATTTGCATCACAATTGTGTATTGTGTTTCTCAAGATATACATTTTAATAGCTCAGTGATTATATCAAAACAAACCTAGGATGTGAAAGGGCAACTAAAACTATTTTGTTTTTGGTTTGTACTCTCACTTTCTACTAGAGTTGCAGCAGACATACACTGCAGTTCAAAATATTCTAAAATATTTCTTTATACATATACTGCACTGCAAAATACCAAATGTCAACTCTCCAGTAAACCTTAGTTAAATGGGCATTTCATAACCAAGAAATAAAAAGTCTAATATTAAGTGTTTCTTTTGAACAAAGACTTTCTAATTTAAATAGCATGAGCCCTTACTTCCTTTTTATTGCCGGATGGTAATTTGTAAATACTTCTGGAGACTCTTAATTACAGTGTACAATCCTGAGCTCTGTCCAAACCCATCACTGGTGTTCTGCTTTAATAAACTGAAGTGATGGATGGAAACACATTCTTCTACTGTGTGCCAGATTATAAACTATAGGTGGCATAAACCATGCAACACTTTTTAGGGCATTAAAGCACTGAATTTGACTTGGTCTATAAGATGTTCCTTTCTTCTGTTATTAACCCTTATATTCTGAGATCATTCTTCCCGCATTATACCTGGTGTTTGTTTAGATAGGGCAACGCAAAGGTAACATCATGAGATTGGACAGCACTGCTGGAAGGCGGGACCAGGGCAGGAAAGCAAGCAAGCAAGCAAGCAAGCAAGCATTCACAAGCCAATAGGACTCAGACGACATGGTTCAGCTTAGAAGTGAAGTCATGTGTAAAGTGTCTCTTTGTAAGGAAGATGTCTGAGTGCAGAGCCTGGCTTCTCAAACTGTTTCTTATATAACCCTACACAATGAAGATTGTACTCAAGAATTAAAACGCAACATAAAAAGTGTTAAAAAATTGTGCTGTGTGTTCTATGCACGGGATGCCATCTTTAAACAGTATAAAATGGGATTTTGACAACTCTGTATCAGATTGGTTGAATTATATATAATTTATAAATGTTGTAGAAGTCGTCTTCGTGTATAGCAACACCTCCTTGGAGATCACTTTGCCTAAGGGAACCCCCTTGTGGTGAAATATTTTTCCCATTGTAAATGCTCCGGCTAAATTATTATAGTTTATTAACATACACTTGCCTATTGCTTTTCTTTTACTTACTCAGCTAAATTTCATATGTTGATGCACATGCGTCATGACAAGCAATACCTATTTAGGACTTTAGATCTCTAGGACGCTTCCATAAAAAATAGTTTCTCGCAAGAAGAATCACAAAACTTTAAGACCATTTCAAATGATGATTTTTTTTTAATAACCTGCTTAGAATAAGTGGAAAGCTTAGTCTTTAATTAAAAGCTGTAAAAGGCAGTGCTGGTAAAAAAATGAAAAAAATTCTATAGGCCATGGATATCTGGAGTTTAATTAAACTTGTTAAAACTTCCTGCACAGGAATGTTTAATAAAACTAGAACACCCATTGTCCTTTCAGCCACACCTGACTTGAATTCCTGGATAGTGCTGCAGGAAAAATCAAGGCTCAGGCTGAAAAAATGATAAATGGCTGGTTTGTGTGTTTCAGTTTCTGTTCATTGTCTTCATCCATAACTGAAATATAAAATCGAGTTATACCTAAAACTAAAACATAAAAAAAGAGGCATGTACGTGTATTTTATGCCTACCGAAGTTACCCAGGAGCAGTGGCATATTTGCCTTCTCTAGACCAAAGCATAGCAAGGCACTAACAGGTTGAATTAGTGGACTTAGTGGATATTCTGTAACCATGAAGTTATCAGTTGAAAAATGAAAGTTACAATTGAATAAAGAGAGAACATATGCGTCTCCACCATTTCAATTGCCAAGTTTGCATCCTGGATCAAGAAAGTACCGTAAAACAGTATAATATCCTGGTTATTAAATGCAGATTCGCAGAGAGACATAAAATTTGTCTCAGGACTGCATTCATTTACATTACCATCTTCACATTTTAAAGTGAATATTGATAGATATGAAAGTTTACTTTTGTTGTACACGTTTCACATTTTCTCGGATGTAATGTTTGAACATTAAAATCATGATATACCTCCCTTGCATCCAAACACCCCAGTTTTCATCACTAAACACTGTAGTACGCTACAGTTTTTTCCTCAGACACCAAAAAAGGTCCCCTGAAGAAACTGCGTTTTTCTAAGAGCAGAGCGTGATCTGTCCAGACCAGAGAGAGACGTGTGGAGCTCTGCAAGAATGCATCCATTTTGAAAATACAAAAATACAAGCACTGATATTTAGTAAATTTAGTCCAAGGTTGTTTATATTACTACTCACACATTCACACCTGCTCCTCTTACTTTTGGATAGTGTCCCCCAAACCTCCCATCCTAAAGACACATTCCCTTTCAATCTCCCCCACCAGGGAACAATAATAGAAAAGACAAACATGGGTCAGCTTCAATAAAGGCAAAGGCGCTAACATGTTCCCCACCGGATATTGGAAATTAAGCTAATGAGAGTTGAGGTCACACTCCCTGACTACCTCATGATTATTCCCCCAAAAATACCCCGGTCAATTGCTTTCTGCAGTGTTTAACAAGTGATTGGATAGTATGAAATCTGAGCTTGGAGAAAGATTGAATGACCTGGCTGGCTAGCATACTATCTGCTGCAAATTCCACCTTGATAATAATAAATAACATAGAGAAGAAAAAATGAAAGCACCTTAGTGAGACTCACCTTCTTCTTTTTTCTCAGAACGACTTTGACCCCGTCCACAGACACCACTATGTTGACTTTTTTCTTCTTGATGTTCTTGGCTTTAAATTCATACTAAAAAGAAGAATGAAAGAGAACTTTAACAACGATAAACACCACTGATGACTAACATCAACATTACAATGTTTTGTGAAAGTAGTGTTCATGAAAAGAGAGCGGGACTCCCCAGAGAGCCCTATCAATTCACCTCAATCCTGGATTAACCTACTGTTCCACATCGCCCAACATAAAATGTAATCAAGCAAACTGATTTGCGGAAATTGTTCACCCACGGTAAGGATGGGTGAATATTTCAGGATATTTCAAGATGGTAGCATTGAACTCTACGTTAAAACAATCTGGAAATATTTCACATACTGAATTTAAGTGATTATACAGTATGCCTCTTTTCTATCTTAAAGCATTTTTTTTAAGGAAGTATCAGAAGTAACATGGATTATATCCAAACCCACCCTCAAGAATAGTGCTTCCACCAAAATGAGGTTTAATTATTTAAATGTAATTTTCAATAACTTGGACAGCATGAAATGTAATTTTCAATAACTTGGATAGCATGAAATGTAATTTTCAATAACTTCCAAAAAAAAAACAACAACCCAACACTTGTTTAGCAGGCTAGATTCATAACTGATGAAGCCACCTTGTGGAGACGGACTCCTGGTTTAAATCTGTTATTCACACGAACAGGCACAGAATAATGGTTTCCTGTTTTTCTTGGCTCAGATTATCTTGGACCCTCCCCACCCCAAAGAAAAAGATGGGCGAAACAGAACATTTGCCTCAACACAAGACAATCTAAATCCACAACAGATGGACTCATCTGGACAGCAGGGGGGGAAAAAGTTTTGTTTTGAACACAAACAAAAATGCAGAACTCCAGCAATGTAGTGTGTTTTTTTTAAACTTTGGAAGACTGCCTAGTGTGCTGACTGATAAGAATGCTGCTCGACTGCCTGGCTGACCAGCATGCTGTATTCAATACAGCTTCCTGTAGAACAGCCAAGGATTAATAAAGGGGCAAGACACAAAATTGTATGTTTCTTAAACCTCATTTACCATGTAAACTACACTATACTAGGAGTAGACTTCACTTTAAAATAGGCTATATTTTTATTAGGACGGGAATAGGAATTTTTTAACACACTTTGTTAATCACTCTCCTGTGTCTTGTCCCTCTTACATACTGTAATTAATTTCCTGTGGCACCACCGCATTACGTAGCAAAGCACTCAAACTGAAGGACTTGTGAATGGGAAGTTTATTTTTAAACAACTTTCTGACAGTTCATTGGATAGAAAGAGGGTTACTTGTATCTACTATCAAAATGAGTTCCACTAACAAAGGGTCATCTAGTCTGCTGTACCACCTGCATGCTGCTAAACATGCTTTCACTTCTCAAAATACACTACAGACAACAACAATACAACAACAACCACTGAAACCCGACACTTTCGACAGAGTACTCTCTTAGAAATTCAGGATCGCTGCAAACCCATGAAATCGGCGAAGTACGATACTATAACCAGTGCTGTTGGATAGCTACCGACTGCAGACCCATTAGCATTGCAGCTTTGTTTTATTTCAATAACCACATTTATTTTAAACAATATTTTTACAATTATGGAGGATATAACCGTTACTCAGTGAATGTTTTGTTTTACTTAGGCAATTTCAAGTTATTAACTTGAATTTTAAGTGATTATTATTTAAAACAGCAATGAAAAACATTTGAGTAAAGGAAAGTGATCATTTTAAATGCAGTAAGGTGAGAAATAAACTAACTCCATTGTGGTTGATGATAATGATGATGGTGGTGGTGATATCAGTAATAAACCAAACTTAAATGAGATGGATGCAGTATATGTATCAATTAAATATGAGATTAAAACCAAGATTAACTCAATTTTATTAATCTCAAGATTCATCTTGATTAATTATTTTAATCGCTTGACAGCCCTAATTTTTATTTAACCCAATACAGTATTCCATAACAGTGATTTACAATGTATTTAGATACTGAAATGTCACTTTTTCAATGAAATTTAACGCATAAAACAGGGCACAGTGTAGCAAATTACTATGCCCATATGATCTTTGCCTTATTTTGAACTGCTTTTGTTTAATGCCATTTTAGATGTGCTTAAAGGAAGTGGAACTTATAAAATAGAGTGCAATTAGTGGATTTTCTATCTAAACAAAATATTGAGCACTCAAAAAAGAGGTATGTCCTATAGCTCCAGACAGATCTCAAAATACAGAAATATAAAATCTTTGACATTATCCTAAAATGATTTGCTCTGGGAGTTCTACAAAGCTCTCTCCTCAACCATTTCCACATTCAGAGCCCTGGAACAACACTGCCAAAGGAAGCCATAAAAATGATAGCCGTGTCGAATAATGAACACTGCACAGAGTACGTTCTTATATTCCCTGTAAATCACTCGGGTTTAAAGGTTTGTTTTTCTGCATAAATATCATAACAGCTCATCTGAGATCAGCCACAGTGACCTTGCCATTTGCTTGTAATGCCTCACATTAAAATCAAGGCTTGGCTACTGAACTCTCTTCTGACAGGTAATCATTTAGAGTTGGGGACAGCATCACATCCTGTGTAGGACCGATGATTGGCACCTCAGATTTTCTTTATCGCTGTTTCAATTTACAGCATGCAGAGCTCCTACATTATGTATAGGGGTCTCTTACTGTGTAAGATATGTCATCTCATTGCGAGCTGCGCAGCAAAGCAGGATGCTCAAACTGTGAGGAAAATACAGGAGTTACACAATAACACATTACACAATAAGAAGAGACATCATAAACACAACTTATATAGCAAAATATGACTATCGTGCTCAGGAATTGCTATTAAAAGCATAACATATTTTGATTTGTAATTGTTATTTATTTAATTGCAGACAGCACCACGAGTGGTCAAATGGTTCTTTTTTATATTTAACGTGTTGTTAAAATAAACCTGTCCCCTAGTAAAGTACACTAGTGGAAAAGAAAATATTGTTCCAGAAATATTGGTTGAACTATGCACTTATGTGAATTTTACTGGACAAAATAATGCAACATTGTGAACAAGTTTCACCACTTTAAAAGGCTGATGTTACTACAAACATACAGCAGTCATGCAATGGTTTATAGGCGAATAAAGTGGGGAAGAGGATACATTTAACCCTTTTTTGAAACAGTATACTGAAGCCCTGTCACAGAATGTTGGTCAGTGGATTGTTTTTTGTGCAGGGTAAGGCAACGTTTAGTGTTCTCATGGCCAAGAAAAATATCCACAACGTGGCCAAAATTCCTGAAAAAGTGATTATTTTGCTCAATAAAACCTGGATGTTTATTCTGCCTTTTTATTAGTGAATTTGCATAGTTAAACATAACTGGGACACCTGTTCTCATGGCACTGTAGGCTCCATGCACTACACACAGACTTTTTATAAATGCTTGTCCAGCATCTTCAGCTGTCAAAGCATCTTTCTCTGGGAGCTTTTGAAAGCACTTTGTTACAAGTTCTGATTGTAAATAAATTAAAAAAAAAAAAACTGTTTCAAAAGAAATCCCAGAAATTAACCAAAAATGTACAGGAACCTCACTGTGTGCTATACTAAAACAGTCGGTTCCACATCGAAATGCTCAGTGCACTAATTTATCATATGATATTATTAGTCTGTGGCCATGGCTACTGGAGACTCCAGTGTTTCCATAGCGACACAGCCTGCCAATTACATTATGCTACCACCTCTTTATCCATTGAGACTCCAGAACCTAAGCACAATGATTAAAAGAACATGTTTTATGACACACAGCCCCACCTTTGGTCAGAACACATCCAATATCAACTACCTACGATAAATTTCACAAAATTGAAGAGAAGTTTCTATATGTTACAAGAAAAGAAATCCCTTTAATATTAAGGGTTCACTAGTTGGTGTTTGACAATGACAAGCCAGGGCTAATATTGATTTTGCCAAGAGTTGTAGATGTATAGAACAGACAAACCCTTTCTGAATCAATTTGAATTTTTATTTTGGTGCTGATCTTTTTGTTTTGTTTAAAGCAAACAGGACCGTCGCATCGGAATGTAAAATGTAATCCAATGTTGTCACAACAAAGGCACTGTAGATAATAATGTAATGTTGCATCACCATTGTACATAGTCTGTGACACATTAGTTCAATCCCAAGTAACTTTCCTGAAGATAAAATTAATTACATAACAGTATGCACATATAATAAACCTTTGCTTGATTTGAGAGTCAAGTGATACAGCACTAATTCAACAGATTGCTTGCCTAAGGTGAAGCATTACACTTACTGCACCCTGTTCTGTCAAATGATACAACCTCCCTCTGAATTTCTGCAGAACAGTTTTGTTTGGGGCTGGTAGATTAATTGGTGTGTTTTTATTTTTCAAATGCTATTCAGAATGTTTAATATATCCTTGAGAAACCCTAAGGAAATGTGCTTAGTCTGCTCCTTTGAATAGCTTTCCCATGGTGCGTATGCAGATGAAGCACGTACTGTTTGACTTTACATCACTGCTGCTTTATGTCCAAGCACACATTAACTATGCAAATATGCATGCTGAAATGTGACGGTAAAAGGACACATTACTGTACACTGGCATTCTGATGAGGCAAAAGGTAGACAGAAAGCCTTCAATGATGCACAGGGCTACCTGAAGCAGCTCAGCAAACAGCAGAAAAGCAGATTCAATACCTCTTTCTAAATAGTAATAAAAATAATAAAATAGCTTGACAATATACACAATTATGTTTTGATCTTACTTTCCAGAGAACATGATCATGAATATAACGTACTGCATTTACTTACACCGTATTGGGTCCTATTCACAAAAGTTTAAGTTGTCATGAACAGTTTATGTATTTATTTTGCCGGAATGGACAGCAGCTCAGTTCCATCATCCAGAATGTGTACTAAAAGAAATACAATGTTAAAATAGGAGGCTGTGTGGTCCAGTGGTTAAAGAAAAGGGCTTGTAACCAGGAGGTCCCCAGTTCAAATCCCACCTCAGCCACTGACTCATTGTGTGACCCTGAGCAAGTCACTTAACCTCCTTGTGCTCCGTCTTTCGGGTGAGACGTAATTGTAAGTGACTCTGCGGCTGATGCATAGTTCACACACCCTAGTCTCTGTAAGTCGCCTTGGATAAAGGCGTCTGCTAAATAAACACATAATAATAATAATAAAGTATTTGACAAAAAAAAAGCGTCTGTTCAGATAAAGCTGACGACAGTGTATTATTGTAAAGAACCAAAGCTGGGCTGTTGTGGAACGCATTTTTTGGTACCCTTTTTGTTGTATGTTTTTCTAGGGCCAAAACATAGTTGCTACAACAATCCCATCTAGGTTTTAAACCTCTCCAAAGAAGATTTTGACTTCCTCTGCCTAATAACATCTGAGCATTATGTATGGGGATTGCACTGTCCTTTAGCTGAGGAGTAAAACTGAGGTAGATTAGGAATGTGTGCTTGCAATGACCTGAAAGGCAATGGTTCGTGTTCCTGTCCAATTTGTATTTCTTTTCATCTCTGCAGGGGTACGTGGCTCCTTTGAGAACAAGAATACACACTCAAAGAGCGACGCTCCATAAATATATTCACACAAAGACATCAAATAGATATGATTTTCATAGTTCGTACTGGTTGCCAGGGAACATTTTTTCCCCCTCTTAAACCTTTTCAGCAGAGGTGGGTTTGGAATTGGACTGTCTCAATTGTCAAAGTACATTCCGTAACTGGCAGATCTTTTAAGCCAACCAGGTTCTGAATAGTTACCAGACTAATAGGATGCCTGCTTAGCTAATTATTAGCACCAGAGCACAGTGTAATAAAAAGTTTAATCTACATTAAAATAATCTTTGTAGACATGAATTTCTTTCCATTTTGGACTATAGATGGTTTTCCTGATGTATTACGGTTTTTATCACCTCTAGCAAGAAACTCCATCCAAGCAATTTCTTTAAAAGTGCCTTAACTTGGGACAATCAAATTAAAGATGTCCCCAATTTCATTTTTTACATCCAATAAAGCAAGGCAAGTGTTGCAATAAAATGTAAATCTAATAAACTTTTCAAATCAGTGTCACCATTAGATTTATGTGCTGTTCTATTTATATTTCGTGCACCATAATGTATTAACCAGTCAGGTTCTGAGAACCACAACTTGAACGTGTTCATGTGAAGGGGTATTGTGGTTTTAAAAGGATTTGTTTATCCAATAAAAAAAATATTCAACACTGTCTTATTCTGTTTTTAAAACTCTGGAGCAATAAGGCTAAGTTAATTATATTTAATAATTTAAATATAATATTTTGACATTGTCCTATGCTGTCCATTCATATTAGCAGTGGATACTGGATCCAGCTTGTCAGCAGGTTTACTTGATATTCTGGGTGAATACTGTACTGTAAGTGCTGCCTTCTGGTTTTGGAAGATCCCCAGCTTTAAGTGACAGATATCCAAACAAAAGGAATCTATAGTCAGCTCGTTCTCCCACCATGGTTCTCTGCACTGCTGCTACTGGAACACAATGCGATTCCTTCATGACCAGTAAGTCAAGTTCTTTCAATTACGGTATGTCCCCTGGCTTTTACTGGTGACATATGTCACAGGTTCTTATAATGTGGCTGCACATCTTTATTTAATTAACATCCCCACTGGGGATAAAGTGGGGTCAAATCGAAGTACAACACACATATTTTCATATGTGCATACATTAGAAGAACAAAACGAAAAATCTACTTTTTCATTGTACTTGACAGCTCTAATATTAGATTTAGAGCTCTGGTAGGAGAAGCATGTCATTAAATGCCTTTATAGTGGCTGACCTAGTGGAATTCAAGCAGTTTGATCACATTATTGCAACCTGTCACGTATATTTTTTGTATCAATGGTTTCAGTGGTGCAAATGCATGTTTATGGTAATTTTATATAATATGCATTACAATTCTCCCTTCAAAAAACAAAAAACAAAAACGTGTTTACAAGCAAATATAAAACTAGTATGCAAAGAATTTCACTCCGCCATGGGTTCAGTCCATTACTCATCTTTCAAGATGCTGCTGTCTTTCAGGATCACTGCCAACCATTCTTCCCAGGGGACAGAGGCATTCCTGTGCATCAGGCCTCGCAGAAACGTCAAGGATGACATGTTTAATATCACACAGGAGTAGCTCTTGAGGTACCGTACCTAATTACCAGGCCTCCAAAGGCTCAGCCAGTCTGTCTTGTCCTCTCACAACACTCTCCACATGCATTTGCATATCCAAATCTCTGATATTCTAAATATAAAGCATACCCCGGGACTCAGGAAAGACAAGAACATATTTATGTAACCAAGGAAAACCCCTTGAGATTCTTTTATCTGACTGTGTGCATGTAATTCAGGCTGCTTTTCAGATGTAAAAAACATAATTATTTTCCATAAAAAAGTGTTTGGTTTAGTGATTCAATTAATACAAAATAAAAACAATAAATAAAAAACAGTAAATTCTCAACAAAAGGAAACCATGAAAATAACAGCACTTGCAGAAAACTGTGCTTCCTGACCTGTTGGAGGCCCCTCACAGCCAGGCCTGAGGCACAATGTACAGCATTCCCTTTGCACAACACTTGGCTCTGCCCTGACATGGGGCTTGTATCCAATTCTACCAATTACTCTATATATATATATATATATATATATATATATATATATATATATATATATATATATATATATATATATATATATATATACACACACACACACACACACACACACACACACACAGTATATAAAATCCCTTTTCATCATGTTTCTGGATGATGAAACACAACAGCTATCTTTTCATCATTTTCTTAAAGAAGTTCAACCGAAGCCTGAATCTCAAAACAAATTGAGTCTCCTACTTCTAATAGTGGAACAACTGGCTGAACAATATACTCAGGTGACAACGGAAAGCGAAATTTGACCTTAAGTGTGCCAGCAAAGATCTTGTAAACCAGGACACCTTTTATGTAAATTTTATGTAAACTGCATTACTGAATATGAGATGAGAACTCAGCAAAATTAACCACACAAGACTTACATTTAGTTTCTACCATAATCCAAATGAAATAAACACGTGAATTGAGTGCTAAATACTTGCTTAATTTATACTGCTTCTTAATTATCCGAATCATTGTGATTAATACAAATCTTACAAAATAAAAATAAAAAACGCATCATGAATAAATGTGTGTGTAAGTTTATTCAAGATACTTTTTTTCATTTTGTAAAATTAATATTTCAGTTATCAATATTTAAAAATTGCTATTTATATCCTGTTAATTAGTAATACATACAGTTCTAATTTAAATTGATTTCCAATTAAATAATAACACTGATCAGGTGTTCACGCTGTCTGGTGTCAGGAATAGTGAACAGCTGGTCAGTATTAATGATTTGAGTGGGAAAAGGCGATACACTATTAGAGACTATAAAGAAACTTTAAAATACATATATATTTAAAAGTATTAATAAAATAAATATGGATGATGGTCCTTTATTTATTTAATTTGTTAAAAGCTATATTGTATTGTCATGCTGCCTCAAGATAATTACTCAACAGAATTAATTTAACAAAGGTTTAGCGCTCAATTGACATGTTGATTTCCTTCGGTTTAAAGGCAACTTCAAAATCCTGTTCTGTCTCGAAGTGTTCCGGAATTATGGGGCTAGGTAGCAACCCTACCTCCCACACACCCAACAACAAAACAGTTAGGTATTAATAATAAGACTTAATTAATAAACCCTATTCTATAAAACACTCACGTTCATGTTTGTACAATTCTGTTTATCAAAATAATTTAGTATACAAAACACAACAAAAGTCATAAACAATTCTATAGGTAAATTACTCCAAAACATAGTTGGAGAACATGGTTCCTCTGGGATTGCTGCTTTGATGTTAGGAAAGAGTTTTAAGAAGCTGGGGGTTAGGTAAAAGCAGAAAGATAAAACTGTTTTTACAGAGCCTGAAGTAAACATTTGTTTCAGATGGATTTCAACATTTCTGTCAGAAGAAAGTTTTGGAAAAAAAATACTTTGCTTTGACCTCAAAACAAGCTGACATAATTTATGTTTCAAATTCCTAACCAGCATTATGCTCTGATTATTGTCTTTGATCTTACACTCTTGTGTGTATCTGCTCAAACTTATTTTACATATAACTATTTATCTGTCTATATTTAGCCTGTGAAACAGCTGCAATTCAGGTTCCATGGCAGTTAAATTCCACGGTGTACTTAATCATTTCACTGCCGTTTGCTACTACTGAGATGCAGGGGGAGCAGTGAAACAGTTAAAAGTCATGCATTTCACACACTGAAAATGCAGAGGGTTATATTTATATTTTATAGTGCCATATCACACCTCTACCTCAAATCAATGATTTCAGCCTGCCTTGCTTTTCAATACTTTATTTGGATGCCAGCTATTTTGTTGCTATCAGTTGTTTAGACAAAGAAAGAAATGATGATGCGTGTGTTCCACAGAGTGTAGGTTTTCAGGGTTTCCCTTTTAGTTCCGGGACTCATGTGACAGTGAGACACATCAAATCCTTCCCTCCAGCATGACACACCTGTCAGCCTAATGGTTTAGCCCAGGGGTAGGCAACCCTGGTCCTGGAGTGCCACAATCCTGCAGGTTTTATAGGTATCTCTTAAATCATCAATTGTTAAATACCTGGAACACATGGTAATTCTGACCAATTAAGCCAATCACTGAATCAATTAGGGCTTGGGTAAAAGTAATTGACTTGGTAAAATGCTCAGCTTCACTAGACTAACAGGTAGAACAGATGGAGAAATGATACTTAAGCAGACCAAAAAACTTGCTCTGTCTAACATCTACTTTGCAAGCTGAGCCACGATGGAGTTCAGAGGATTAGCGTTCTACATGTAAATCCTCTTTTATTCAATATGGTCTGAGCTTTATGAACTGAAAGTTACTATGGAGATGTACATAATGTAAACAGAAAAGCACATTTACCACTATGTGCTTGAGTTCTACAACACATTACAAAGTATGACAAGATGAAGGGCTGTTTCTCACTATAGTAATATTATTCTAGTTTTTGTATGGTACATTTGTTAAATGCTGTTCATAGCAACCTGTAACTGTAGACAAATGACTGCACATGGCAGATGTGATTACCAGAAATATTTAATGTTTTTTTACAACATCTCTGAACTATACTTTTTACTCTGGAATTGCCCTTTATGTAAACAGTACAATGCACATATTGCCATTAAAAAAAAAATCTGCCACACCAATATGCAATAAACAAAACAGAATTAGTTCTCAGATTATCCATCTATTTGAACAATAAACTTAAAAAGGTTCCTTTTTTGTGTGTGTGTGTGTGGGGGGGGGTTCCCTGATTTAAAAGTGCAGATGAACAAGCATATTATGAAATAAAAATACATAATCTAGCATGTACATACAACAGTACTGGTCACAGCTTCCTGGAACAAGGAGACAGGTTTACAAACTAAACTGTCTTTATAGAGCTTTTTTTATGTCAAGAACGCAGAACTATACCAACTTTATAGGCGTTCTAAGAAAAGTATTCTGCAATAAGCACTTGTATTGAACCACAGCTTCATGAACAAACAGGATACAATTATTCATTTTGCAGCAGGTTCCATTGAGATTTCTCTCAAGAAGACAATGACAATATAAGGTAGTGAGTTGAACATTAAACACAATTAACAATTAAATTATGGTATATATTGTAATTTCTTACAGAAAAGCATCCCCTTCAATATACAATTAAATTCAATACCGAGACGCCCCATCCAATATTTGATTGCCCTTTAAAAGTCAATCATGCATTTTATATATATATATATATATATATATATATATATATATATATATATATATATATATACAGTACTGTGCAAAAGTTTTAGGCAGGTGTGAAAAAATGCTGTAAAGTAAAAATGCTTTCAAAAATAGACATGTTAATAGATTATATTTATCAATTAACTAAATGCAAAGTGAGTGAACAGAAGAAAAATCTAAATCAAATCCATATTTGGTGTGACCACCCTTTGCCTTCAAAACAGCATCAAGCATCAATTCTTCTAGGTACACTTGCACACAGTTTTGAAGGAACTTCGGCAGGTAGGTTGGCCCAAACATCTTGGAGAACTAACCACAGTTCTTCTGTGGATTTAGGCAGCCTCAGTTGCTTCTCTCTCTTCATGTAATCCCAGACAGACTCGATGATGTTGAGATCAGGGCTCTGTGGGGCCATACCATCACTTCCAGGACTCCTTGTTCTTCTTTACGCTGAAGATAGTTCTTAATGACTTTCGCTGTATGTTTGGGGTTGTTGTCATGCTGCAGAATAAATTTGGGGCCAATCAGATGCCTCCCTGATGGTATTGCATGATGGATAAGTATCTGCCTGTACTTCTCAGCATTGAGGAGACCATTAATTCTGACCAAATCCCCAACTCCATTTTGCAAAATGCAGCCCCAAACTTGCAAGGAACCTCCACCATGCTTCACTGTTGCCTGCAGACACTTATTCGTTAATGCGCTCTCCAGCCCTTCGGTGAACAAACTGCCTTCTGCTACAGCCAAATATTTCAAATTTTGACTCATCAGTCCAGAGTACCTGCTGCCATTTTTCTGCACCCCAGTTCCTGTGTTTTCGTGCATAGTTGAGTCGCTTGGCCTTGTTTCCACGTCGGAGGTATGGCTTTTTGGCCGCAAGTCTTCCATGAAGGCCACTTCTGACCAGACTTCTCCGGAAGGTAGATGGGTGTACCAGGGTCCCACTGTTTTCTGCCAGTTCTGAGCTGATGGCACTGCTGGACATCTTCCGATTATGAAGGGAAGTAAGCATGATGTGTCTTTCATCTGCTGCATTAAGTTTCCTTGGCCGACCACTGCGTCTCACGGTCCTCAACGCTGCCCGTTTCTTTGTGCTTCTTCAAAGAGCTTGGACAGCACATCTGGAAACCCCTGTCTGCCTTGAAATTTCTGCCTCGGAGAGACCTTGCTGATGCAGTATAACTACCTTGTGTCTTGTTGCTGTGCTCAGTCTTGCCATGGTGTATGACTTTTGACAGTAAACTGTCTTCAGCAACCTCACCTTGTTAGCTGAGTTTGGCTGTTCCTCACCCAGTTTTATTCCTCCCACACAGCTGTTTCTGTTTCAGTTAATGATTGTGTTTCAACCTACATATTGAATTGATGATCATTAGCACCTGTTTGGTATAATTGTTTAATCATACACCTGACTATATGCCTACAAAATCCCTGACTTTGTGCAAGTGTACCTAGGAGAATTGATGCTGTTTTGAAGGCAAAGGGTGGTCACACCAAATATGGATTTGATTTAGATTTTCTTCTGTTCACTCACTTTGCATTTAGTTAATTGATAAATATAATCTATTAACATGTCTATTTTTGAAAGCATTCTTACTTTACGGCATTTTTTCACACCTGCCTAAAACTTTTTGCACAGTACTGTATATATATATATATATATATATATATATATATATATATATAGTCATTGTTTGCTTATAAAATTAGTCACTTCACGGAACTGCATTATGTAGCAAAGCACTCAAACTGAAGGACTTGTATAATGGTACATTTATTATTTAAAAACTTTCTGATGGTTCACTGGATAGAAAGTGAGTTCCAGTATCACAGAAGTGAATCTAGTCTGCTGTACCAACTGCATGCTGCTAAACATGCTTTCAATTCTCAAAATACACTTTCTAATAGTTATTCTGCTACAGACAACAACAAATAAAACCTGTCAGTTTCGAGAGAATACTTTTTTAAGAATTCAGGATCGCTGCAAACCCATGAATCAAGCCAAGTAAGATACTATAACCAGTGCTGTTGGATAGCTACCGACTACAGACCCATTAGCATTGAAGCTTTGTTTTATTTCAATAACCACATTTATTTTAAATGACATTATTTACAATTATGGAGGATATAACCTTTACTCAGTGAATGTTTTGTTTTATTTAGGCAATTTCAAGTTATTAATAAAAAAAAAAAAAAATATTATTATTTAAAAGAAGACAAGCGTTGAATTGACAACAGAACTGGAAGGCGGCACATGTCGTTGTCCATCCTATCTTATCTTCACCCTTGTTAGACAGCTTTTTGCAGGGTTGGAGTCAATTCTGAATGGAATTGAAATTTGTTGGTAAATTCCAATTCAATTCAAGAATTGGAATTGGAATTCAAAAATCTTCAGGATACAGAATTTGAATTTGAATTGGAATTGAAGGAAATATAATTGAATTCCATGAAATTCCACTCATTTTAAAGTCAAATGCCACATGTATTTTATACATCACTATAAACAATACTGATTGCAATAGTATTAAAATATATCCTTTCAAATACTGTATCTTAAGCATAGCTCAAAGCTTTCAAAACTTAAAATGTTTAAAAATGAGTGGCATGTAACAACATAGGAGTGAAAAACTAAATGATTAAATAACGGATGAATAACGAAAAACAAATAATTAAGGACTACTGTAGCTCTTAACCCTATGCTGCCTACGGGGAATAACCATATTCGGTCATAAATATGAACACTTTCTGTTTAAACGCTTGTAGTTTTGGAACCTTAAATCAGAAATTAAAACCCAATACACCTACAGAAAGGCATGAAGTAGATCTTTCCATTGATGTAATTTATTTTGTTGTGGGGTGATTTTTTAAAAATTTTATATGAGCTACACCCCCCAAAAAATTATCGAAATATGAAAAATTATAAATAATATTTTTAAAAATTGTCAATTTCAACCTCTTTCCAAGTGTTACATAAAAAAACTTAGAGTATATTGTGGCTGCACAATTTTCCAAGGATCTCAAATCTGAAATCAGAATTGAAATATCTTGAACAGTTGCAGAGCTAGATAAGCTTTTACGATGCATAGTATTTTACAAAAAAATCAACCTCCGAATGGCAAATGTAAAATAATAATTAACATTTTTAAAAACTGCCAATTTCAACCTCTTTCCAAGTTTCATATAAAAAAAAAACTTAAACAGTATATTGTATCTTCACAATTTGTCAAGGATTTCAAATCTGAAATCAGAATTGAAATATTTTGTACAGTTGCAGAGCTAGATAAGGTTTTGCAACGCATAGTATTTTACAAAAATCAACCTCTGAAATGGCAAAGGCACACTAGGGTTAAAACTTGGTAAAAAGTGAGACTGGAAACACTATTGCTCTGTTTGAGATACAATTATATTTCAGAATAAAAATAAAGAAACAACACACAAGTTATCAAGTAAAATGTTTATTTTTTTATTTGAAAAAAAAAGTATATTATAAATTAAACTTTGAAATTAAGAATTTTATTTGGGAGGGAGGGATTGTATTTATTTATTTTCAAAACTACCCTGCAGTTGAAGTGCTGGGCTGGGGATCCTCCAGATCACTCTCCTCCTCCTCTTCAGTGACTGAACCAGATGCTAGAGCTGATTGTCTCCGTCCATTTTCTGGCTTACACACACCCACATAAAACATTAAAATAAATACACATTATTAATAATAATAATAATAATAATAATAATAATAATAATAATAATAATAATAATAATAATAATAATAATAATAATAATAATATTCTCCTCCATCCTTTCACACACAAAGTAAATTAATAATAATGACTTCATGCACACACAAAGTAAAAGTAATCTAATAATAAAATACATGGATAAATAATAATAGTGACTACAGCTAAATAATGTTTTCTGTTCTTTACACACAGTAAACTAGTAATAAAATACATGGCTAAATAATAATAACTACAGCTAAATAAATGTCTTTGTTCTTTACATAGGCTACATACACAATGTAAAAATAAAAACTAAACCAATAATAACAAAAACAATGAGATTTATTCCTCATTCTTTTACACATCGAATAAAAAAATAAAATAGATGCATAGCTAAATAATAATAATGACTACAGATAAATAATGAATCGACTAGAAAAAGTAAAACACTTTGCATAACATGCGATAGACCTATTAGTTTTGCCTTCTGTCCTGAGAAAAATTGAAAAACAAGTCTAAAATAAAAATGTATATGAAACTAACTATAAGAAATATGTTTTAAAAAAAAAAAAAAAAAAACGTGATGCTGGTACAGTAGTTACTTTTGTCTATAGCAGTCATAAAGTAAGCCCTGCCCAGCAAGCAAGCGCGCACACAAACGACACAGCGACAAAAAACAAAAAACACTGCAGATGTACTCAGCACAAAAAAACCCAATATAAAGTTGAAAAAAAACAACAACAATATGACTAATTAGCCCAAGTACTTACCGTTTAGATGATATGTAGATTAGCACTCTTGGGATTGTAAAACCGGAGATACTGAGCTTCGAATCTGCTGTGCACTCAGTCACAATGGCGCCGGCAGAGACTCGTCCTTCTAATCAAAATATTATATGTCCCGCCCATCCTAGCCCTAAACCAATGGTATCACGACAAGCCCCGTAGTCATGGCTATAACACACACTTTAAAAAAACAAAATTGCTGGTTGGACGGCTGAGATATGACGTGTTTTGTCATCGTAACAAAAGTTACGAAATTACAGCGCGTCGGCAGCTAAGGGTTAAACATCTCATTACAAAAATGCAAAAAACTAAAGTTTTGAAAGCTTTAAGCCATGCTTAAGATACAGTATTTGAGAATATTAATGCTGTTTAAAATGAGTGGAATTTCATGGAATTAAATTATATTTCCTTTCATTCCAATTCTGTATCCTGAAGATTTTTTCAATTCAAATTCAAATTAAAATTCTTGAATTGGAGTTTACCAGCACATTCGGAATTGACCCCAACCCTGGCAGTGTGTGCAGTATATATATATATATATATATATATATATATATATATATATATATATATATATATATATATATATATATATATATATATATATAGGCAGGTGTGAAAAATGCTGTAAAGTAAGAATGCTTTCAAAAATAGACATGTTAATAGATTATATTTATCAATTAACTAAATGCAAAGTGAGTGAACAGAAGAAAAATCTAAATCAAATCCATATTTGGTGTGACCACCTTTGCCTTCAAAACAGCATCAAGCATCAATTCTTCTAGGTACACTTGCACACAGTTTTGAAGGAACTCGGCAGGTAGGTTGGCCCAAACATCTTGGAGAACTAACCACAGTTCTTCTGTGGATTTAGGCAGCCTCAGTTGCTTCTCTCTCTTCATGTAATCCCAGACAGACTCGATGATGTTGAGATCAGGGCTCTGTGGGGCCATACCATCACTTCCAGGACTCCTTGTTCTTCTTTACGCTGACGATAGTTCTTAATGACTTTCGCTGTATGTTTGGGGTCGTTGTCATGCTGCAGAATAAATTTGGGGCCAATCAGATGCCTCCCTGATGGTACTGCATGATGGATAAGTATCTGCCTGTACTTCTCAGCATTGAGGAGACCATTAATTCTGACCAAATCCCCAACTCCATTTGCAGAAATGCAGCCCCAAACTTGCAAGGAACCTCCACCATGCTTCACTGTTGCCTGCAGACACTCATTCGTGTATGCTCTCCAGCCCTTCGGCTAACAAACTGCCTTCTGCTACAGCCAAATATTTCAAATTTTGACTCATCAGTCCAGAGCACCTGCTGCCATTTTTCTGCACCCCAGTTCCTGTGTTTTCGCATAGTTGAGTCGCTTGGCCTTGTTTCCATGTCGGAGGTATGGCTTTTGGCCGCAAGTCTTCCATGAAGGCCACTTCTGACCAGACTTCTCCGGACAGTAGATGGGTGTACCAGGGTCCCACTGTTTTCTGCCAGTTCTGAGCTGATGGCACTGCTGGACATCTTCCGATTGCGAAGGGAAGTAAGCATGATGTGTCTTTCATCTGCTGCAGTAAGTTTCCTTGGTCGACCACTGGCGCTCACGGTCCTCAACGCTGCCCGTTTCTTTGTGCTTCTTCAAAAGAGCTTGGACAGCACATCTGGAAACCCCTGTCTGCCTTGGAAATTTCTGCCTGGGAGAGACCTTTGCTGATGCAGTATAACTACCTTGTGTCTTGTTGCTGTGCTCAGTCTTGCCATGGTGTATGACTTTTGACAGTAAACTGTCTTCAGCAACCTCACCTTGTTAGCTGAGTTTGGCTGTTCCTCACCCAGTTTTATTCCTCCTACACAGCTGTTTCTGTTTCAGTTAATGATTGTGTTTCAACCTACATATTGAATTGATGATCATTAGCACCTGTTTGGTATAATTGTTTAATCATACACCTGACTATATGCCTACAAAATCCCTGACTTTGTGCAAGTGTACCTAGAAGAATTGATGCTGTTTTGAAGGCAAAGGGTGGTCACACCAAATATGGATTTGATTTAGATTTTTCTTCTGTTCACTCACTTTGCATTTAGTTAATTGATAAATATAATCTATTAACATGTCTATTTTTGAAAGCATTCTTACTTTACAGCATTTTTTCACACCTGCCTAAAACTTTTGCACAGTACTGTACATACATACATACACACACACACACACACTGTGCAACTGTACAAAAATGTAACCATCCTGTCACCGTCCTGTCCACAAACTAATCTGTTATTCACTGCTAGCTCTGCGCTGCACTGTACTGCTCCCTTCCTGTTTACTCTAAATAATTGTAATCCAGAACTGTGACTAGCAAACAGAAACATTATTACACTATTATGTTGTAGTTTAAAATAAGAAATAAATCATAAGAAACATTTTTTTTAAAGAAAGATTTTATCCAATTGTTTTAAGTCATTGTTTTAAAGAGTGGTCTAAATACCAATATGTTCTGCCTTGTGTGATGCTTAACAACAAAGAAGCTGGCTCCAGTGAATGTTTTTTTCTGTTGAAGTTACTTGCAACTGTTCACACAAGAATCTTATTTTTGGTACCCACATTTCTCTAACCATGTTTAGGCAAAACTTCCTGTCCATCTGTAACTGCTGTAGTGGTTTTTGGAAGATTGAGGTTAAGAAGCCGACTACACCAAACAACTCCAAAACATGTCTATTTCCAGGTGCTGTACAGTCGTAGTGTGAATCATGATAAGTAAACAGTTACTTGAAAACTAACATTATAAAAATTCCATTAAAAACTTTTAACTGTCTGATGCCAACAGCTCAACATCTGAACGTCATTTTCATTAACATTGTAAGCAGTCACATTGTTACTACATTCAGTATTGTTGTCCCAGGGAACCATTTAAAATGTACACTTGCTTAAACCGCAGGATGTGTAAGTAAAAGGTCTAACCAAGCTATCTTATCTCTTAATGAATTAAAAACATTTACAAGGTAAAGCACTACAGGCACCCCTGTCTTAGAGTAGGAGACTTTTAATCAATCCGGCAGCAACTCCATCTGATAAATTAGTAAATTACCAAGTAGCTAATGAGTTCCATGGACATTTCCCTTCAGCAACAACCTCCATCCCTCAACATAATGCCAAGCTGGATCAGAGATCATTAAAGTGTAAAGCAGATGGCTGTACTATACAGCTACCTGCATGCAAAGTCTATGCACGTTTTCAGTAAAGAGCCTGGCATGAATAACTGATTTATTAGTATCACTTGAATGTATGGGCTGTACTGTAATTGCAGGGCTGCAGGAAAGAGCTGTTTAACAAATTTCACTGGAGGGATTTTTAAAAAATTAAAAAAAGGACTGCAGCTAAAAAGAAGCTAGCACTGCATATTAATATTTTGAGGAAATTGGATAGAACTTTGGAATGCCTTCAGATGCCAAACAAGCAGTGATTCTGAAGAAACGCAGGGCCCCAAAGTCCAAACAATATCCAGGAATGTCTTAGCAGATGTCAAGCTTTAAATATTCAATGTGGAGCCATTGGGAAGGCATGGCAGGCTGTGTGGGTGGTAAAAGGAGAGGATCTTCAGCACATGTTAATTTTGATACTCCTCAACATACTAATACATTGAAACATGCAGCTTCATATCACACACACACACACACACACACACACACACACACACACACACACAAACACAGGGGCACACCATCACAAATGAAGACATGGGGGAACAGACATGCACACACAAAACAGCATCACAATAGCGCAGAAAATGATCCTGACCATTCTGCAGAGATCTGAAAATCCACCAAGGCGGACATCAAATCCCAACCTGATCGATACAAGATTTTGAATGGAGACAGCAACAACATACAGCACTGAAGGACTACTTATGCCAGGAAATCATTTTAAATACCTCAGATGACTTGCCCTGAAACAATTCTGGGAGTGTTACTGTTCAGACAGCTACGTTTATTTTTTAACCTAAATCTCAGGGAGCAAATCTCTAATGAGAAGTATGTAAATCAAAAGACTTGAAACTCTCTTATCATTCAAGGAAAAAAAGTCCAGAGGAGACTACAATAAATTTTGCAGTTAAATGTTGTCCCTTTTTTTGTAATCTATTTTCTTTTATCATACCTAGTGAATGTATAATAACATCAATAAAGTACACATTTATCAAAACTCATAGCTTAATATAATAATGGTAACAATTTACTCTTATCTGATGAAGGCAATCATCATTTATTTATCTTATAAAATACACAAAAATGCAATTAAAATGGGATGTCCATGATGATTTATTCTGCATTATTGCTGTTGTAATTAAAGAGATGGTTATTTCAGCTTGCCCACAAGTGACTTTAAGAGGGCTTTTTCCTTTTCCTCCTCAACAGCATGTTGTGTTATTTCAATGTGTGTTTATTTAGCGACAGCTGACAGTACAGTGACTTAACAAGAGGTTGTCATAGCAACTCTCGCTATCCTATTGCTAAGTCCTTGAATTTTGAAGTGTTTTTCAAAATCTTTAAATGTATACAATTTAATTTGCTTGATCAAGAAAAAAAACATTTTATGGACAGCTATGTGCATATCTGAAACACTATTGCAAGCTGGTATTTTTTTCATAGCTTCACGTACACTGCTTCTTTTACAAGACAAATCTCAATATAAATCTTCTCAAAATGACTGACTAGAATTTACTTGTTTTAACATGTCCAGGAACTAATAATAATAATAATAATAATAATAATAATAATAATAATAATAATAATAATTATTATTATTATTAACAGGTAAATGTACAGTTCTTAATAGAAACTATTTAGATACACAACGAAAGGATTTTTTTTGTATAAAGGGGCATTAGCACCCCCCAAGAAGTGGTTGAATTACCAACAGTTTGGGCTTTTGGCATAACAATAAAACTAGAAGTTACAAATTGAATGAAGGCTTCAGTTGAGTCCATGTCTTGAACTGTCACAATTTCACAAACTCCCAGACATAGCTTGGTCTCAAACACGTCTTGTATATTTCCCATGCAGTAAGATTCTCAGAATATGCCTATTAAGCATGAATGTGCACTTTAATAAATGTAAGTTCCTGATATATGCATGGTACTGTATGCAATATCTTTTGCCAGCTCAGTGCTTGGTCCTGTTATTTGTGTGTGATATGGAGTGATACAGAACGTGGTTTATTTAGTTATTGGTATAAGGTAATATCATAAGACCAATGGTTAACAACAGCTTCATTAGGATTTGAATATATTTCTGCTGTGTCACTAAACTTCCATTTCTAATAAAGAAATGATGACCTGCTTATTCGCTGCAGATCTGTGTTCTGCAAAGAACAGGCATTAACCATTTAGTTTTGCAGTTTTGAGTTTTACTTTTTGTAGTAACATCTTGAAAGGCAATTTGGATGTTGAAAGCTGATTTACGACACATCCATAGTAGTCTTTAAACATTTGTTTTGCACTTTTCCTGCATAACTTCCTATTTGCTCCCTGTTACTTAGCAACCACAAAATCAATTACAATTTCTAAAGTTAAAAAAATGTCACATCTTGCTCACAACTTCCTAGTTGCGGTCAATGGATTGGCTATTTTGGTGTCTGGAATCAGCAGGGAATAATAAAATTCAACAATGGAAAGACTATGGGGGGGGGGGGAACTAGCAATGGCAGTAAAATAAAAAGGCATACTTTATTTGCTGAGGCACAAGGCTGTATTCTGAAAATACGGACAAATGACTACTTGAGGGTGCTTTAGAGCTCAACATAGGAATAATTAAAAGGCACCTGTGCTAGGCTCAACTAAGCATCTTATTATCTAAAACACAAAGAGGACACCCCATTCAAATAAATGTCAAGCAAAGCACTTAATTTTTTTGTAGACCAATACCATAGTATAGAAAGGCTTCATTAGTATTTTTGCATTGACAATAACAGGCGCATTTAAAATATTCTGCAACATTTATTTTGTATCTCTCACAAATCCCTACAGCTTAAATGAGCGCCCTGTTGCTTTACTGACCAGTGTTGTCCTTTATCTGAGAATCGTTGTGTAATCGGCATTTCCTTAAAAAAAATTATGGCAATTCATTAGGGCAAGGTTTGGGTCCTGCTACCAACCTTAACAATTCCTTACATGTTCCCCTCTGGATTGTGGCAAAAGGTTATTTAAAAAATGCTTATGGTGCATGTGGATTTGTTACGTGTGTGTGTCGTCACTGAATAATACTGAGGCGGACACACAGCATTTACGTGTTGACACGCCGCAGATTTAATTAACAACACAGGCCCGACACTAAGGTACCAACAAAGGTAATCCTACCGCTGGATTTAATAAAGAAAACAAAAGCTAAAAATAAAAGATTACGTACAAAAGGCGAGCACTAGTCCCACCGCAAGGAACGTCCTGCTCCTGGAACCTACTACACTGTACAAATCCTTTCTATACTATT
>CM060258.1:13148211-13186844 GCA_030684275.1 Acipenser oxyrinchus oxyrinchus | reverse complement strand
TGATAAAATGGGTTTCTAAACTACAATTACTATATATCATTACATTAGTTTAAATACTAGAAGAAACTAGAGTACAAATAGAGCTATGTTAATAAGGTTGGGCTACTTACCTATGCATGTGGGCGTCTGACCACTTTCCAGATTGACACCTGACAGTCGAGTCTCCTTCCAGTACATAGTAAATTTGACATCCATAGGTAACTGATTTACTACCTTCATTTCCTTTAATAATTACCCCATCTTTAACAGTAGGCAGAGGTCCACATGTCCCATCTGTAATGTATCATTTAAAGTTATTTCCTTATTAGATTCAAAACATATATAAAATAACTGACACTGGACACTGCTCTCTTCGGATGGACTGGGATCACATGGTCAGCACTGTGAAAACAGATACATCTGTACAAGCTGTAGAGTTATGCAGCATTGGCATTTTAAAAAAACCTTTACAAACCTCTTTTGAGCCTTGCTTGGCGGTCACTGGCTCTTAAGTTGTCTGTTGCTAAATGGTTTTAAAACTTTCTCTATGAATACATAAGACAATTTTCTAAAAAAAAAAAAATTAAGAGAGAGATTTAATGTGCTTGTGATTTTAAACTGCACTGAAGAAGCAGATAAAATAGCTGTTGCCTTCAAACCCAGTTCTAAAGGTGCTGCTAGTGTAAACAGTTAGCAATAACCCATGATAGGGTGTATGGTAAGACATCCACATGATCGGGTGCAGTGTGAGACAGGAGGCAAAAAAAACAGACAAGGAATTGTAAAGAACTGTAACTGAAGTGAAAAGAAACAAACAATTGTGGAAGTGTGTAGCCTCATAAATATTATTGTATTTCCCTAGGGTACATGTTTCACCTTTAATACGTGTAAGTGGTTTGTTTCCTTTGGATGATACACTTTTGATGTAAAGCACAAATTGGGATTCAAAAGAAATTTTGCTAGACTAAACCATTAGTTTGCATTAGCACTTACTGTATTAAATCTTAGTTTGTAGCAAACATTTTTGTTTGCTTATGCAGAGATTGAGACTGGTCAATTCAGATTTTACTGTAGTTGCTTTATACATGGGTTACCTTACAGTATATTGAGCGAATGATGTGGAGATTGGTTTGGAGTTGCATTTGTGTGACAATAGGAAGCATAAACAATTAACCATTATAAATAACAAAATACAAATTCACTCACCATTACGTTGACATTGTGGTGTTTCAGTCCAGTGTCCATTTTCACAGGTTATTTTACGTTGTCCTTTTAATTCATACGGAGGATAGCACCCAAGTTCCACAGATTCATTCGGATCATATGTGCTCTTTTCTGGTACACTAAAACCATTATCTATTTTTAGAGGTTCACAGCGTCTAGAAATAACCACTATAAAAAAGATACCGTACATTTATAATGATCAAATATGTGTAATAGATCTGTTTTCCAAACTAAAATATGTAAACATGCTTTTAAAATTGCTTAAAAGATTATTTCTAAAATAGTTTACTGCATCTATAAAGGTTATGCTTACTTTCAGCTGAGGCATTGCAGTTCCCTTTTCACATCTGTATAATAAACCCTCCTCCACTTTGCTGTGGCATCTAACAAGATTACAACTTTTTAACGAGATCAGATATGACCCCTCATGACCAAATTAAGGCAGTGTTTTTTTTGTTTGTTTTTTAAAGTACTTATTTAGCTAGGTTACTCCTGATTAATATCTTTACTTTTAACAAAACAACCCCCCAAAAAAAGAAAAACATGATGGGCCCCATTTAGCAATGTTCGCAAATCCCTAAGGCAATTGCAAAACACTTTTGCGGGCAGTTATCGCACCAGAATCAGGTGCACGTGTGTGCAAACAGACTTTGCCCACCTATGTGATTTAGCAACCGTGTTTTAGTGTCCACTTGGCAAGTCAGCGTTAGCACTGGACATGGGCTGAACTTTATGGGACTGCTGCTCAACGCCACGACCCCTGCCGAACAGAGGTATAACCATACCTTTAAATGTGCTCGTATTGTAATTGAGTGAACATTTGGAATCGACAAAATGTGAAAATTTGGATTTCTCTGGGGGAACACCACAGTGCACTCCTCAGAAGGTTAGCAATATCATCCTCGCTTGTTGTGTTTTACATAACATAGCTCTCCGTAATGGATGTTGAACTTAGAGAGGAAAGATTACAGGGTTTGAGGGGAGCAGATACTGAACTTGAAGCCCCAGTGTTGGAGGCTGGAGATGCTGCAAGTGCCAGGCAGGTCAGACAAAGCCTTATAGACAGGAGTTCCATAACTGGTACGCAGGTATGCATGCGGTCCATTAAATAAATGCGCTCACTCAGCAAGTGAAACAGAAAAAAATATTTATGTAACTTAATTTTGCTTATAGATTACTTATTTTGTAAGTATTCACTCTCCCCCTCCAGGCTGCTAAAAAAAAAAAAATGTGTAGCCTTGCTTGAAGGGCTTGGTCATCCTCTCACTCAGGCTGCTGGACATTTAACATTTTTGGTGAATGCTGAATCTTTATTGGTTGTAACCTTACTCCCCCACTGAGCTTTGATTGGCTGGGTGCATGATTCACGTTTTCTTGTGCTATCGCAGAGGTTCACGAACGCTGTCATTTCTGCCCGAGCTAGAGCGGCTGCGCACATATTTGCTAAATAAAAGATGGAATTAATCATTCCATCATAAGATAAAACAAGGTTCTAGCAAGGACAACCATTTATGTCATATAAAATAAAATAAACTGTAGCTGTACCAATTTGAACATCTCGATGTGAATCTATTTATATTTAAGACCAACTTTGTTTGTCAAGCCAAAAACTTTGGGGTCTGCTTCCAGACTGTGACCGGGTACACACCGCCCCTGTGCGGATTTTGTATTTGTGGTGTTATTATTTAAATGTGTGTTATTTGCACCTCTGTTTGATCTTGCCAGGGAAGGTTGAATTGCCTTCTCTGCCAAATCACTTCACATGCAGAATGTGCTGGAGCCCAATTGAATGATTAACAAGCAATCAAGCTCAGGAAGAGCTGTATAAAAGCACAGATCAAGCAGCTCATCAAGGTTGGGTGTTCAGGGAGAAAGAACGGGAGAGAGATGTGAGTGAAAGATAAACGAAAGTGTTTAGCTTGTGTTACAGGCCATTTTATTTCTTCACAACTTAATTTACCTTGCTATATAACATAATCACTGCCAGATGGATGGTTTTATTGTTTCTAACCCTGGTCTATTTCAGGTTCCTCACATAATTGTTCTGTTTACAGGCCCGGCCCCAAACCATTTCAATTGTTACACATTAATACTTAATGTTTTTGCAGTTAGTATAACTAGCTATTAAACACTGTCTTATCAGTTAAATACTGCAATACACTGGATCACGCAATATAGGTGTTGAAAATAAAGTAGATCATTTTATTGCAACACTAACAGATTCAAAGTAGAAGAGAGTATTCCCTTTTGGTGGTTAATGTTCTTGGCTTTTTTCTTATCAAAACATGTAGGGTAAGTGGAAGGTATAAGTGGCCTGAGATGACCTGAAACATAAATTTTGTTCTTAAAACCTGTATTTACAGCCACCTAAAAAAGTGAACCAGACTGCCAGAACAAAAGCAATAAGAATAAGTAGCTTCAAATGTTCAGTCCCTTAAAGGACCGGTTTACTTCACTGTACCTTTTAAGCATTTTGGAGGTTGAGTCCAGCTTCCATTTTGACAGGTAATTTCTTTGGACCCTTCAAGACTTGTGTTGTTTTTACATTTGTATGTAACGGTATCCTTTTCGTAGTATTTCTTTTCTTTATTAGTTATCACAGCATATTGTACGTATGGTGGAGTACCACAAGGCATTTTATTTACTGTTAAAAAAGAAATGCAAAATAAAAACATTAGTATACATTATCCAAGGATAACTACAGGAGCCAGGTATATGAAGGAGAGATTAGAAGGGGCTGTGAAAGACGCCTGAGCTTGATTAAGACTGTTTCTACCAGGAATGAGATTCTCCACTGTGGGTCTGTGAATACTGCTTCAGCCTCCTTGGGCAGGATTTTCAGAAGGTTGTAAATGATAACTCAAATGTTAATCAAGAAAATCGGTATGTAGCATTCATTTTGGCATTTTCAAGCGGTTGTTATGCCTATTTCGTTATTAAATAATCGTCCTAATGTTGTTTCTGAAATTATGTTGATTTACAAAATAATGTTACTATCTTAACGAGCAGTAGTTCTTGCGACTATTTCTTTTGTTTGCGTGGGAATTTCAAAGCAAATCTGTGGTAATTGTCATAATTTATCAGGTGTTAATTTTCACTTGGAAAAGGAGGGTTTTAGTTAACAAAACAGTAAATAACAAAAATGTAACAGATCGTGGCTGACAATACAGAGAGTATACAGGACCAGCAAATCAGGTTTTTATTAACCCTAACCCTAAGCCAACAATTAACAATGTTTGATAACAGATAATAAACAAAAAAAGGCCCTTAAAATATAGCGTGACCGAAAATAAATTCCAACCAATATACACAGGTGGCTTTAAGTATATTTTTTCTTACATCTTATATGTTTTCTTTTTATTACAAAATGCACATTATAGTAAGCTGTCACAAAATATCCACCCGAAGAGGGTAAATGAGTGGGTTTTCATTTTTAATTAATTAATTAATTAATTAATTAATTAATTTTTTAAATCTGTGCATTCTGATTGTTACCCACACACCAGATAATCATAAATCAGCATTTTATATGTGATGTGTTCTAAATAAATGTACATTCTATATGACAAAATCATAAATCAGCATTTTATATGTGATGTGTTCTAAATAAATGTACATTGTATATGACAAAATGCACAATTTTAAATGAAGTTTACAAATTATACACAACATAGATATTGCCATTATTTTTTGGCTGTTGCTCGCTGGTGGGAGAGCTGCCTCCCTGTACGCTAATAGTTTCCATAAATGTTAGCTTGCGTGGTTCAGGGGGCGTGGAGCGGGGGTTCATAATCTTCTAATCTTCTAATTTTCTAATTCCCTGTCAATTAGTATCCATTTTCTATTTAAGCCCTGATCACCTGCACCCTTTCTGTCTAGTGTTTCGTTTTTGAATCCTGACCGGTAGTGTTACGCATTACTCTGCAAAAAAATAAATAAATAAATAAATAAATAATTCCTACGAAGATTATTGTTTCAAACAATTAAATACCTGCAAGCTTACCTGCTTACGAATGGAAAAGCCTTCAGCCTATGCCTTTCCTTCCGACTCAGACAAGTTCCTGCCTCCGACTCCTCCACCGGTCCGTCTCTGTCAGACCTCCCGTTCCTCCTCCCGGTTCTCGACTGGACCAGCCCCGCCAGTCAACCTTGCTTCCACCCTGCTTTCAGCTAGGCAAGAGCACGGCTCAAAGCGCGGTTCCACCAGCCAGCCCCCGCCACAGCTCCACTATAAAGATTGGACGACACCTAAGCTACTGAAAGTTCTTTTTGAGAAGTCCATTCCCATCCCCATTGGCGGAGATCGCATGTCTTTATTACTTATTGTGAAGCTTTGTCAGCCGAGCCAATTCTTCCTCCCCGCCTGCAAGCTTCGGCCATCAGGCCCTCCACTTCTGCTACTCTCACAGCTTCTGTTCCTGCTGCGCATACGCAAGACCCTGCCCACGCAGCCCAGCTCCCCCTGCCGGCGCAGTCAGCGCAGCCACAGCATCTGCTGCCGCAGTCACTCACTTCGACCATCCTCTCCACCAGCGGTGCCCCTCAGGTCACATTTAATCAGCTGCAAACTCTGCTCCAGCCCATTATAGACTCTCAGCTAGCCCTCAGCGCCCGTCTTGACAAACTGGAGAATCCTTCTATGGCTCCACCTGCCTTCAGTTCCACTCCTGCTTATACTTCAGGTACGTCCTCTTTAGTACCCCCTGTTGCTCTTCCAGAGTTCAACCTCTCCTCAGCCACTGCAGCAGGTTCCTCTTCCCCCCGTGCTGTTACCAGCCATTCTATTTCTCCAAAATTAGGAAGCAAATGATTGAAGGCAAGGAAGTTAATCTCGTTTCCATTCTCATCGCCTCTTCTGAGTTTTTGGATCACAGAGTGATTGACTGTGGAGACGTTTCAGTCACTCTAAAGTCCCGCGACCTACGTCTTCAAAAAAGACTTTCCGTGGGGGAATTTGTCCTCGCTTTCTCCATCTATCATGACATTCCCTGTTCTGTTTATCCACACAGATTACAGGAGCTAAATCAGTATCTCTTCCTGGTTGGTGAATTGTCTGTGCACTATGGGGGCACCTTATTCTATCAATACCACCGCGCTTTCTCAGCCAAAGCTGCTGCCACCCTCTCAGCTGACAACCGTATCGTGGACTGGTCCCGTTCCGACCCAGATCTTTTCACCTGCATCTTCAGTGGAATTCGTGCCAACGCCTGCAGTGCATGTGCCTCCACAGCACACTCCTCTCACTTATGCCCTAAAGTAGCAGCTAGTTCACTTCAACCCATTCCTCGTCCCTTGCCTTCTCTTCCCAGTTCAAGATCGCTTGCCCTTGCTTCCATCCATGCTTCAGCTCCGCCCACCAGATCTCAAGCCCAAGATATCTATGGCCGTCCCATCAAGTTTTCAGGCGGCAGGCAAATATGTAATAATTTTAATTCTTCCGTCTGCTTCAACCGTCTCTGCAAGAATCTCCATGTCTGCAGCTTCTGTAATGACGCCCACTCCTGGTCCATATGTCCTCTTACAGCTAAGTGACAATCAAAGCTGCTTCAGATTTTTACTCCTATCAACGTTCCGGCTCTCGTTAAGGCACTTCAAAATCATCCTGACAAGCCGTTCGTCTCCTATCTAATTAACGGACTTACAAATGGCTTCTTCACTGGCATTTCTCACATCCCTTCTGAGTCTCACATCTGTCAAAACCTCCGTTCTGCCATAGCAGAGCCACAAGTCGTCAGTTCCCTCATCCAAGCCGAAGTTGACAAAGGCTTCATGGTCGGTCCCTTTGCAGCACCTCCCTTCACTACCTTTCGCATTAATCCCATAGGCATCGCTACCCGCAAGTATTCTGGCAAGAAACGCCTTATCATTGACCTATCTGCTCCTCGGGGCGGTTACACACGCAGAATTTCAAGCGAGGAGTTCGCTCTTCGCTACATTAAGCTCTCAGACGCCATTCATTCCATCAAAATTGCAGGTCACGGAGCCTGGCTTGCCAAAGCCGATATCTCTGATGCATTTAAGGTCATGCCTATTCATCCTTCCCTTCGTCACCTTTTTGGAGTCTGCTGGGCAGACAAGTTCTATTTCTCCACCCAGCTCACCTTCGGTTGTCGCAGTAGCCCAAAAATATTCGATTCCTTATCAGAAGCCCTCTGCTGGATTTTGCTCAACACCTATCATGTTCCCTTTCTCCTCCATCTAATGGATGACTTCCTACTTATTTCCCCCCTTCAGATCCTCCAGCCCAAGCAATTAATCAGCTTAAGGCCCTCTTCTCCTTAGTTGGTGTCCCCCTTTCTGAAGAGAAAACCATCGGCCCTGTCAACTCTCTGGAATTCCTCGGCATTACTCTAGATACTGTGAAATTCGAAGCCAGCCTGCCCCCTGCCAATCTCCAACATATTCTCTCACTCATCAACAGTTTTCTCCTCTCCTCTTTCATTAAGAAGCGGGACCTCCTGTCTCTCCTCGGTCATTTTAATTTTGCCATCTGCATCATTCCTCAGGGCAGAACATTTATCTCACGTCTTCTAGCCCTCTCATCCACTGCCAAGAATATGAATTCATATGTCAAAATCTCAGCCGAAGCCAGAAAAGATATAAAGATGTGGATCACTCTCCTTACTAACTGGAACGGTCTCTCTTTATGTTATGATAACTTCATTTCAGCCCCTCACGATCTTGCCCTCTTCACTGACGCCTCATCCATCGGATTCGGCGGGTTCCTCTCATTTGAATGGTTCTCCAGCACTTGGCCCCCTGAAATTCAGCTTCTTCCCCCTCAAGAGAAATCCATTGCTCTCCTAGAAATATATCCAATCGTAGTAGCCGCTGTCCTCTGGGGTCACCAATGGTCAAGGAAATCAATCCTTTTCTTCAGTGATAACAAACCCACATTGCACATCACCAACAAAGGACGTTCTTCATCCCCTCTCATTACGCACACAACACTTATTAAATTAATCTCTGAACAGAAATCACGCTTCCACTGCCTCTCTATGGGTTACAGAAACTGCTTTTCTCCTGTTGAAAAACTGATGCAGACCAAAACTAATATTACTACAGTCTTAAAACCTAATAATACTACAGTGAAAGTTCAACCACATAGATACAGCATACAGTTGGCGCTGCTTTATTGGGACGCCTCAGGAGAAAAAATATCCTGAATAAGCAGCTGTCACAGCCTAATCACGTACTCACTGCACTGTGCTACGTCTGTATTGCTCTGAAAATCGATCTCCTTTCATCATTTGAAAGTACTGTATCCCAATTAAACAAAATGATGTCCCAATTAAATGTCAGAAATAGCATTGGAAAGAACCGGCTCCCAGAGTTGTATCTAATTTAAGTGGCAATCCCGTTTATCGTTATCCGATTATGCAGTGCCGACTGTACTTACTTCTATCAATTAAATGCAGGAGTATTAAAACAGTAAAGTTTTACAGTACCGGTGTAGTGTTATTTTCAGGTACACAGGTAAAAAGTGGTACACAGCGCACTGCGCTTGCTCGTGCATGCATAAACAACTACTAAACAACTTCCGCTAAGAAAGCAGGGAAGTGCCCATTCAAATCTGGTACGTTATGCTGTTTTCAGTCTTTTACACCTTTTAACTTGAAATTTTCATATTTTTCCACCATTAAGATGTGGTGGAAAAATAGTATGAGAATATTTGTCATATGCAATACATTGGATCTTGTAATTTTTTTTTTGTGCAACTTAGGTGGACTTCACATTTTGTCTTGTTTGTCGTGAATTGTTTAAGTTTGCAAAAAAATAATGTATAATTAATGGTAAATGTACCTCTGTTTGACAATAGGAAAACACATCACATCTCAATAGATTGTACTTATACCACTTTCAATGTGACAGCGTACCACTTTCTAACATTACACGGGTCAAGTTTTGGTACACATGCCACATTGTGGCGATGTAACCCTTTATAACACTACACTGGTACCGATGTTCAGAATCAATTTGGAGAGCACAGTCGTTCATTAAGCTGTGAACTTCTATTATCTGACATGTCTAACATTTTTGTGCAGTCCCCTTGCCTAGCATTATCTTAAAATGATGTTCAGACTGAGAGAGGTAATACCATCAGCTCCTCGCAGATTGTATGGTGTTGCTTTGGTTTTTCAATACAGATAGGTAGAAGGTTTTTTTGTTTTTTTGGGAAATTTAAGCTTGTGGACAAGCAAACAGAAAAGCAGTCATTCTCGTGGGCAGATTAGAGAGGACTCACTGTGCACATGTGAATTGAGGACAGGATACACACATTTCAAGGGGACACTGAGGTAGATACGACACTGGGAAATTAAGCAAACACTTTTTTGTAAAGAAAAACAAAAAAAAACTTTTGATGATCATAAGGAATACTAACCAAATGACTCGCAGTTAAAGTAGCAAGATTTTTTTTAATGATGTTTCTGACAGGCTTACTAATAATATGACACATCATATTTCTGGTTGAGTCCACTGTGTAAGCAGGGTATTTCTGTTTCTTCATGCGACTGTCACTGTCAATAGTGATTCTAGTGCGTTTTATAAAATATAAATTGAAATGATTTATATCTTTAGCCCTTTTTATTTATACAATACAATAAGACTAACATCTTCATTAGTATCACATGAAAATGCAGTTTCAAAGATAATATTTGCAATTCCTACTGTATATTTATGAGAACATATTGTATATAATGGGATGACCACCATTTCCCTGGAGGCATTTTTTTCTTCAAAATATATCTAAGCTCCTTGGTTCTTGAGATACCTGATTGTTGAAGTTTTTTTTTCCTTTTACTGTGAAAATCTTTCTCATTTGTAGTTAAAATCAAACCTGCTTTCTGTCTGACAGATTGATAAAATGGGTTTCTAAACTACAATTACTTTATATCATTACATTAGTTTAAATACTAGAAGAAACTAGAGTACAAATAGAGCTATGTTAATAAGGTTGGGCTACTTACCTATGCATGTGGGCGCGTCTGACCACTTTCCAGATTGACACCTGACAGTCGAGTCTCCTTCCAGTACATAGTAACTTTGACATCCATAGGTAACTGATTTACTACCTTCATTTCCTTTAATAATTACCCCATCTTTAACAGTAGGCGGAGATCCACATGTCCCATCTGTAATGTATCATTTAAAGTTATTTCCTTATTAGATTCAAAAGATATCTAGACTAACTGACACTGGACACTGCTCTCGTCGGATGGACTGGGATCACGTGGTCAGCACTGTGAAAACAGATACATCTGTACAAGCTGTAGAGTTATGCAGCATTGGCATTTTAAAAAAAAAACCTTTACAAACCTCTTTTGAGCCTTGCTTGGCGGTCACTGGCTCTTAAGTTGTCTGTTGCTAAATGGTTTTTAAACTTTCTCTATGAATACATGACAATTTTCTAAAAAAAAAAAAATTAAAAGAGAGATTTAATGTACTTGTGATTTTAAACTGCACTGAAGAAGCAGATAAAATAGCTGTTGCCTTCAAACCCAGTTCTAAAGGTGCTACTAGTTTAAATAGTTAGCAATAACCCATGATAGGGTGTATGGTAAGACATCCACATGATCGGGTGCAGTGTGAGACAGGAGGCAAAATGAACACTGATAAGGAATTGTAAAGAACTGTAACTGAAGTGAAAAGAAAATAAACTAACAATTGTGGAAGTGTGTAGCCTCACAAATATTATTGTATTTCCCTAGGGTACATGTTTCACCTTTAATACGTGTAAGTGGTTTGTTTCCTTTGGATGATACACTTTTGATGTAAAGCACAAATTGGGATTCAAAAGAAACTCTGCCAGACTAAACCATTAGGTTGCATCAGCACTTACTGTGTTAAAACTTAGTTTGTAGCAAACATTTTTGTTTGCTTATGCAGAGATTGAGACTGGTCAATTCAGATTTTACTGTAGTTGCTTTATACATGGGTTACCTTACAGTATATTGAGTGAATGATGTGGAGATTGGTTTGGAGTTGCATTTGTGTGACAATAGGAAGCATAAACAATTAACCATTATAAATAACAAAATACAAATTCACTCACCATTACGTTGACATTGTGGTGTTTCAGTCCAGTGTCCATTTTCACAGGTTATTTTACGTTGTCCTTTTAATTCATAATGGAGGATAGCACCCAAGTTCCACAGATTCATTCGGATCATATGTGCTCTTTTCTGGTACACTAAAACCATGATCTATTTTTAGAGGTTCACAGCGTCTAGAAATAACCACTATAAAAAAGATACCGTACATTTATAATGATCAAATATGTGTAATGGATCTGTTTTCCAAACTAAAATATGTAAACATGCTTTTAAAATTGCTTAAAAGATTATTTCTAAAATAGTTTAATGCATCTATAAAGGTTATGCTTACTTTCAGCTGAGGCATTGCAGTTCCCTTTTCACATCTGTATAATAAACCCGCCTCCACTTTGCTGTGGCATCTAACAAGATTACAACTTTTTAACGAGATCAGATATGACCCCTCATGACCAAATTAAGGCAGTGGTTTTTTTTTGTTTTTTTTTTAAACTACTTATTTAGCTAGGTTACTCCTGATTAATATCTTTTACTTTTAACAAAACAACCCCCCAAAAAAAGAAAAACATGATGGGCCCCATTTAGCAATGTTCCCTAAGGCAATTGCAAAACACTTTTGCGGGCAGTTATCGCACCAGAATCAGGTGCACGTGTGTGCAAACAGACTTTGCCCACCTATGTGATTTAGCAACCGTGTTTTAGTGTCCACTTGGCAAGTCAGCGTTAGCACTGGACATGGGCTGAACTTTATGGGACTGCTGCTCAACGCCACGACCCCTGCCGAACAGAGGTATAACCATACCTTTAAATGTGCTCGTACTGTAATTGAGTGAACATTTGGAATCGACAAAATGTGATTCTGATGTTTGGATGTCTCTGGGGGAACACCACAGTGCACTCCTCAGAAGGTTAGCAGTATCATCCTCGCTTGTGTGTTTTACATAACATAGCTCTCCGTAATGGATGTTGAACTTAGAGAGGAAAGATTACAGGGCTTGAGGGGAGCAGATACTGAACTTGAAGTCCCAGTGTTGGAGGCTGGAGATGCTGCAAGTGCCAGTCAGGTCAGACAAAGCCTTATAGACAGGAGTTCCATAACTGGTACGCAGGTATGCATGCGGTCCATTAAATAAATGCGCTCACTCAGCAAGTGAAACAGAAAAAAATATTTATGTAACTTAATTTTGCTTATAGATTACTTATTTTGTAAGTATTCACTCTCCCCCTCCAGGCTGCTAAAAAAAAAAAAAAAGTGTAGCCTTGCTTGAAGGGCTTGGTCATCCTCTCACTCAGGCTGCTGGACATTTAACATTTTTGGTGAATGCTGAATCTTTATTGGTTGTAACCTTACTCTCCCCCTGAGCTTTGATTGGATGGGCGCATGATTCGCTATTTGATGTGCGTTAGCCCACGCATGAGACTCGACTTGTAAATCACGTTTTCTTGTGCTATCGCAGCGGTTCACGAACGCTGTCATTTTTGCCCGAGCTATAGCGGCTGCGCACATATTTGCTAAATAAAAGATGGAATTAATCATTCCATCATAAGATAAAACAAGGTTCTAGCAAAGACAACCATTTATGTCATATAAGATAAAATAAACTGTAGCTGTACCAATTTGAACATCTCGATGTGAATCTATTTATATTTAAGACCAACTTTGTTTGTCAAGCCAAAAACTTTGGGGTCTGCTTCCAGACTGTGACCAGGTACACCCCGCCCCTGTGCGGATTTTGTATTTGTGGTGTTATTATTTAAATGTGTGTTATTTGCACCTCTGTTTTAGCTTGCCAGGGAAGGTTGAATTGCCTTCTCTGCCAAATCACTTCACATGCAGAATGTGCTGGAGCCCAATTGAACGATTAACAAGCAATCAAGCTCAGGAAGAGCTGTATAAAAGCACAGATCAAGCAGCTCATCAAGGTTGGGTGTTCAGGGAGAAAGAACGGGAGAGAGATGTGAGTGAAAGATAAACGAAAGTGTTTAGCTTGTGTTACAGGCCATTTTATTTCTTCACAACTTAATTTACTTTGCTATATAACATAATCACTGCCAGATGGATGGTTTTATTGTTTCTAACCCTGGTCTATTTCAGGTTCCTCACATAATTGTTCTGTTTACAGGCCCGGCCCCAAACCATTTCAATTGTTACACATTAATACTTAATGTTTTTGCAGTTAGTATAACTAGCTATTAAACACTGTCCTATCAGTTAAATTCTGCAATACACTGGATCACGCAATATAGGTGATGAAAATAAAGTAGATCATTTTATTGCAACACTAACAGATTTAAAGTAGAAGAGAGTATTCCCTTTTGGTGGTCAATGTTCTTGGCTTTTATCTTATCAAAACATGTAGGGTAAGTGGAAGCTATATGTGGCCTGAGATGACCTGAAACATAAATTTTGTTCTTAAAACCTGTATTTACAGCCACCTAAAAAAGTGAACCAGACTGCCAGAACAAAAGCAATAAGAGTAAGTAGCTTCAAATGTTCAGTCCCTTAAAGGACCGGTTTACTTCACTGTACCCTTTAAGAATTTTGGAGGTTGAGTCCAGCTTCCATTTTGACAGGTAATTTCTTTGGACCCTTCAAGACTTGTGTTGTTTTTACATTTGTATGTAGCGGTATCATTTTCGTAGTATTTTTTTTCTTTATTAGTTATCACAGCATATTGTACGTATGGTGGAGTACCACAAGGCGTTTTATTTACTGTTAAAAGATGAAATGCAAAATAAAAACATTAGTATACATTATCCAAGGATAACTACAGGAGCCAGGTATATGAAGGGAGATTAGAAGGGGCTGTGAAAGACACCTGAGCTTGATTAAGACTGTTTCTACCAGGAATGAGATTCTCCACTGTGGGTCTGTGAATACTGCTTCAGCCTCCTTGGGCAGGATTTTCAGAAGGTTGTAAATGATAACTCAAATGTTAATCAAGAAAATCGGTATGTAGCATTCATTTTGGCATTTTCAAGCGGTTGTTATGCCTATTTCGTTATTAAATAATCGTCCTAATGTTGTTTCTGAAATTATGTTGATTTACGAAATAATGTTACTATCTTAACGAGCAGTAGTTCTTGCGACTATTTCTTTTGTTTGCGTGGGAATTTCAAAGCAAATCTGTGGTAATTGTCATAATTTATCAGGTGTTAATTTTCACTTGGAAAAGGAGGGTTTTAGTTAACAAAACAGTAAATAACAAAATGTAACAGATCGTGGCTGACAATACAGAGAGTATACAGGACCAGCAAATCAGGTTTTTATTAACCCTAACCCTAAGCCAACAATTAACAATGTTTGATAACAGATAATAAACAAAAAAGGCCCTTAAAATATAGCGTGACCGAAAATAAATTCCAACCAATATACACAGGTGGCTTTATGTACATTTTTTCTTACATCTTATATGTTTTCTTTTTATTACAAAATGCACATTATAGTAAGCTGTCGCAAAATATCCACCCGAAGAGGGTAAATGAGTGGGTTTTCATTTTTAATTAATTAATTAATTAATTAATTAATTTTTTTAATCTGTGCATTCTGATTGTTACCCACACACCAGATAATCATAAATCAGCATTTTATATGTGATGTGTTCTAAATAAATGTACATTCTATATGACAAAATGCACAATTTTAAATGAAGTTTACAAATTATACACAACATAGATATTCCCATTATTTTTTGGCTGCTGCTCGCTGGTGGGAGAGCTGCCTCCCTGTACGCTAATAGTTTCCATAAATGTTAGCTTGCGTGGTTCAGGGGGCGTGGAGCGGGGGTTCATAATCTTCTAATCTTCTAATTCCCTGTCAATTAGTATCCATTTTCTATTTAAGCCCTGATCACCTGCACCCTTTCTGTCTAGTGTTTCGTTTTTGAATCCTGACCGGTAGTGTTACGCATTACTCTGCAAAAAAATAAATAAATAAATAATAATAATTCCTACGAAGATTATTGTTTCAAACAATTAAATACCTGCAAGCTTACCTGCTTACGAATGGAAAAGCCTTCAGCCTATGCCTTTCCTTCCGACTCAGACAAGTTCCTGCCTCCTACTCCTCCACCGGTCCGTCTCTGTCAGACCTCCCGTTCCTCCTCCCGGTTCTCGACTGGACCAGCCCCGCCAGTCAACCTTGCTTCCACCCGGCTTTCAGCTAGGCAAGAGCACGGCTCAAAGCGCGGTTCCGCCAGCCAGCCCCGCCACAGCTCCACTATAAAGATTGGACGACACCTAAGCTACTGAAAGTTCTATTTGAGAAGTCCATTCCCATCCTCATTGGCGGAGATCGCATGTCTTTATTTCTTACTTATTGTGAAGCTTTGTCAGCCGAGCCGATTCTTCCTCCCCGCCTGCAAGCTTCGCCATCAGGCCCTCCACTTCTGCTACTCTCACAGCTTCTGTTCCTGCTGCGCATACGCAAGACCCTGCCCACGCAGCCCAGCTCCCCTGCCGGGCGCAGTCAGCGCAGCCACAGCATCTGCTGCCACAGTCACTCACTTCGCCCATCCCTCCACCAGCGGTGCCCTCAGGTCACATTTAATCAGCTGCAAACTCTGCTCCAGCCCATTATAGACTCTCAGCTAGCCCTCAGCCCGTCTTGACAAACTGGAGAATCCTTCTCCGGCTCCACCTGCCTTCAGTTCCACTCCTGCTTATACTTCAGGTACGTCCTCTTTAGTACCTCCTGTTGCTCTTCCAGAGTTCAACCTCTCCTCAGCCACAGCAGCAGGTTCCTCTCCCCCGTGCTGTTACCAGCCATTCTATTTCTCCAAAATTAGGAAGCAAATGATTGAAGGCAAGGAAGTTAATCTCGTTTCCATTCTCATCGCCTCTTCTGAGTTTTTGGATCACAGAGTGGTTGACTGTGGAGACATTTCAGTCACTCTAAAGTCCCGCGACCCACGTCTTCAAAACAGACTTTCCGTGGGGAATTCGTCCTCGCTTTCTCCATCTATCGTGACATTCCCTGTTCTGTTTATCCACACAGATTACAGGAGCTAAATCAGTATCTCTTCCTGGTTGGTGAATTGTCTGTGCGCTATGGGGGCACCTTATTCTATCAATACCACTGCGCTTTCTCAGCCAAAGCTGCTGCCACCCTCTCAGCTGACAACCGTATCGTGGACTGTTCCCGTTCCGACCCAGATCTTTTCACCTGCATCTTCAGTGGAATTTGTGCCAACGCCTGCAGTGCATGTGCCTCCACAGCACACTCCTCTCACTTATGCCCTAAAGTAGCAGCTAGTTCACTTCAACCCATTCCTCGTCCCTTGCCTTCTCTTCCCAGTTCAAGATCGCTTGCCCTTGCTTCCATCCATGCTTCAGCTCCGCCCACCAGATCTCAAGCCCAAGATATCTATGGCCGTCCCATCAAGTTTTCAGGCGGCAGGCAAATATGTATTTTAATTCTTCCGTCTGCTTCAACCGTCTCTGCAAGAATCTCCATGTCTGCAGCTTCTGTAATGACGTCCACTCCTGGTCCATATATCCTCTTACAGCTAAGTGACAATCAAAGCTGCTTCAGGTTTTTACTCCTATCAACGTTCCGGCTCTCGTTAAGGCACTTCAAAATCATCTTGACAAGCCGTTTGTCTCCTATCTAATTAACAGACTTACAAATGGCTTCTTCACTGGCATTTCTCACATCCCTTCTGAGTCTCACATCTGTCAAAACCTCCGTTCTGCCATAGCAGAGCCACAAGTCGTCAGTTCCTCATCCAAGCCGAAGTTGACAAAGGCTTCATGGTCGGTCCTTTGCAGCACCTCCCTTCACTACCTTTCACATTAATCCCATAGGCATCGCTACCCGCAAGTATTCTGGCAAGAAACGCCTTATCATTGACCTATCTGCTCCTCGGGCGGTTACACATGCAGAATTTCAAGCGAGGAGTTCGCTCTTCGCTACATTAAGCTCTCAGACGCCATTCACTCCATCAAAATTGCAGGTCACGGAGCCTGGCTTGCCAAAGCCGATATCTCTGATGCATTTAAGGTCATGCCTATTCATCCTTCCCTTCGTCACCTTTTGGAGTCTGCTGGGCAGACAAGTTCTATTTCTCCACCCAGCTCACCTTCGGTTGTCGCAGTAGCCCAAAAATATTCGATTCCTTATCAGAAGCCCTCTGCTGGATTTTGCTCAACACCTATCATGTTCCCTTTCTCCTCCATCTAATGGATGACTTCCTACTTATTTCCCCCCTTCAGATCCTCCAGCCCAAGCAATTAATCAGCTTAAGGCCCTCTTCTCCTTAGTTGGTGTCCCCCTTTCTCAAGAGAAAACCATCGGCCCTGTCAACTCTCTGGAATTCCTCGGCATTACTCTAGATACTGTGAAATTCGAAGCCAGCCTGCCCCCTGCCAATCTCCAACATATTCTCTCACTCATCAACAGTTTTCTCCTCTCCTCTTTCATTAAGAAGCGGGACCTCCTGTCTCTCCTCGGTCATTTTAATTTTGCCATCTGCATCATTCCTCAGGGCAGAACATTTATCTCACGTCTTCTAGCCCTCTCATCCACTGCCAAGAATATGAATTCATACGTCAAAATCTCAGCCGAAGCCAGAAAAGATATAAAGATGTGGATCACTCTTCTTACTAACTGGAACGGTCTCTCTTTATGTTATGATAACTTCATTTCAGCCCCTCACAATCTTGCCCTCTTCACTGACGCCTCATCCATCCGATTCGGCGGGTTCCTCTCATCTGAATGGTTCTCCAGCACTTGGCCCCCTGAAATTCAGCTTCTTCCCCCTCAAGAGAAATCCATTGCTCTCCTAGAAATATATCCAATCGTAGTAGCCGCTGTCCTCTGGGGTCACCAATGGTCAAGGAAATCAATCCTTTTCTTCAGTGATAACAAACCCACAGTGCACATCACCAACAAAGGACGTTCTTCATCCCCTCTCATTATGCGCTTGCTCCGTCGTCTCATATGGTCTTCCATATCTCTCAACTTCTTAATACAATCCCGCCATCTTCCTGGTACCCATAATAATGCTGCTGACGCTCTTTCTCGCCTGCAGGTATCCAAGTTCCGTCAGCTGGTCCCGTGTGCTTCCCCAAACCCCTTCAGATCCCACAGTTTCATCAGCTGCTTTTAGACTGAACCCTACCCTTCGCAACCTCCTTCAATCTGCTCAAAACTACATGTCTACAGCCCTCGCCCTTCTTCAAGAGCTTCTTATTCTACAGCTTGGTCAGCATTCTTAACCTTCTGCGCTCATAATCATATCCACCCTATTCCCTTCAATCAAGACTGGATCCTGGCCTTCATTGTCATGCTATGGAATCTCTCCATCTCTCCCCAGCAATATCACTACCGCATCATGTCCGTGCCTTCTCCCACCATTCTCTCCATACCAGTAGTTCGTCTGACTCTCCGCGGAATCTTCAAACGTTCCCCCCCTGCTGCACCTTCCCGCCTGCCCATATCAACAGACATTCTCTATTCTCTCATCTCTACTCTTTGGAAAGGTTGCTTCTCCCCCTACGAAGATCTCCTCATGGAGACCATCTGCCTAACAGCCTTCTTCGGTTTCCTCAGAGTCTCAGAATTCACAGTTCCTTCAGCTTCTAGTTTCCCCGCAGCGGGTATTCATTTATGTGACCTCTCTTGTATTTCCAACTCCTACTTCATTATCCGGCTGCGTACCTCAAAGACAGATCAACTCCGGTGCGGTCAGTTCATTCAGGTCTCAAGGATTGAATCTTCTATCTGCCCTTTCTCAGCAATGTCAAGATATCTCTCCATCAGGAAAACCTCCCCCCATGGACCCTCTATTCATCGATTCTTCTCACTCCATTATCACTCATCACTGGTTCTCAGCCCACCTCTCCACCCTCCTCTCTAGAACAGGCCTCCCTCCTCAGCTTTATACTCCCCACTCATTTCGTATAGGCGCAGCTACCTCTGCCGCAAGGGCCAGCATCAACCACAGCCTGATCAAGACCAAGGGACGCTGGTCCTCTTCTGCAGTAGACTCCCATGTTCATTCATCTCCCTCCGATATAGTTGTAGCCCATTTTAAAATTGCTAGTATGCCGGAGTGGGGCTACCTGACCGCCGGGGCCACCAGAGTTTTTCCCCTAATTGGCCTCAATGGGTTTTTCCTCTCCACTGAGTGTCAGGTATACACATAATCACATCCTACTAATATATCCACTAGCCTCTCTCTGTTTGTCCTTCTGGTCTTGTGTCTATGTTATGCGTTGGCATGGCTGTCTTTGTTTGTCTCACGGTGTGGGAGATTTCGTGAGGTACCAAGGGGTCCATCCTTTGGGGGCAAGTGAGTCTCACTTCCCGACCTCAGGGTTAGGCATCCCCCTCCCTTACCTTCAGGGGTTCTCACCATGTGAGTCAGAGCGGACCCCGGCCATACCCTGTCCTGTCGCAGCTCCTGCGCTTATCTTGCCTCACTTGAGGCTCTGTTCAATTCTGCCTTTCTTTCGGGCGTGGCCCTCGTGCTCGAGTCCCATACTAACCTCTATGCTTTGTCCTTATTTCAGGTCCCAGGCAGCGTGACGTCTCGGCCAATCAGGGGTTTAACGAGCGCCCCTTACAGAAGTCTCAGACGCTGGATACCCCTCTCTCATCTCCTTTAGTGTCCCGGTCATCCGGGACCGACTTCCTCTCGAGGGGCGGCTCTCCGAGTCATAACCCTCATATGTGTTTTCAGTATGCTGGGACCTCTGCCCCTGGGATGCGTCGGCATCGCCGCCCTCAGTCAGCGACCACTTTTCTATCCTGTCTCCGGTATGCTGGGCCCTCAGCCCCTGGGATGTGTCGGCATCGCTGCCCTCAGTCAGCGACAATCTTTCTATCCTACTAACTGCTCCTTCTGTTGCTTCTGCCTTTTCCTTCACCCCAGCTCACGCCCCGTGAACTGTGAATTATGCTTCCATTCATTTTTCTTGATCTCGTTAACATGTATTTTGATTAACAAGTTCCCCTTATCTATTCATTGAGACAGGAAGTGATGTAGGTGACCTGTGACAATGAAGCTTTTTAACGAGAAAGCGTTTGTTAACGACCTGATCCACTCAATTTCAAAGTATTAACAGATTTATTTAATTAACACATTTTGTTTGAAAATCACTTGCTACTAAAGTTCTCGTTACAATACCATGAGTTCGATACAATAACACTGGTTTCTGAAAATCCTGCCCCTTGTTTTTGATGTCGTGTTTCTGTTCTACTTTACACTTGGCTGTATGTTGCTGGGGTGATACTTTGCTTTTTAATGTGAAAGAAAACCTGATGAAAGCACAAAAATTGTGAATATGGACAGTAATATTTACTTACAAATGCACTTTGGTAACTCCCATGCTCCATTAACACATACTGCAGAGCTTCCATTTTCAGGTTCATATGCAGCATGACAATCATATTCCACAATTTCATTGTTGTTGTACACTTCCTTTTGTTTAGTTGTATTACTTGCATTCTCAATATTTGGTGGAGACAAAGCGCTTTATCTAATGAGAAATGTAGTTCTTATAATATATGGTTAATTATAATTCTATACAGCCTACTGCTAAATAGGTACAATTTTATTATTGTACATTGCACTGTATTACAAACAAATAAAATACACCAAAACCAATGTGATTAGCTTTTTTTAAAATTTAAGTTTAAGTTACTAATCTTAAAAAAACAAGCCCATAGTATATACTGCTGAGATACTGTATGCAGTTCCAGTGACAAGAGATACACTCTTGTGTGTTTATCAATAAATGCCCTTGATGGGAAAGGCAGCTTTATTATGTACAGCACAGTGTACATGCTTTACTATGTACAGCACAGTGTACATGTGTTATTATGTACAGCACAGTGTACATGCTTTACTATGTACAGCACAGTGTACATGCTTTACTATGTACAGCACAGTGTACATGCTTTACTATGTACAGCACAGTGTACATGTGTTATTATGTACAGCACAGTGTACATGCTTTACTATGTACAGCACAGTGTACATGCTTTACTATGTACAGCACAGTGTACATGCTTTACTATGTACAGCACAGTGTACATGCTTTATTATGTACAGCACAGTGTACGTGTTATTATGTACAGCACAGTGTACATGACTTATGTATAATGTGTGTACATGTGTTATTTTGTACAACACATGTACATGCTTTATTATGTACAGCACAGTGTACATGTCTATGTACAGCACATTGCACATGTGTAATTATGTACAGCACAGAGTACATGCTTTATTATGTACAGCACAGTGTACATTACTTAAACATACAGTTACTATTATGTATAACACACTAAGGCAATATGACTTATTGTAAATATTCTGAAGGCATATTCATGCTGTGGCATACCTACTAAGATAACATTTTATATTTCTGATATTCATTAATGATATGCGAATGCTGTGTTTCTTTTCTGACATGATGGTTGCATTGGCTTGCACTGTGAAGACGTTACTCCAAACAGCTAGCCACCACACATTACTTTGAATACGTAACAGCTAAATAAGCTCATATTGTGAGAAACTTGAATCTTAATGTAGACTTGATCTTGTGCCAGGTCTACCAAATATAACATCTTTACCTAAATTAATCTATTTATATATTTAAAGAAATAAGCTGTATTATGCATTCTGAGGAACATAACTTACTAACTGAATCTACTTACCAATGCATTTGGCATTACCCGACCATTTGCCATCAACACATTTGATCACTTTCCACCACGTATCTCCTATTATAGGTTTATGCTCAGGTCCACAGGCATAATAAAGCAATGTTCCTGTTTTATAATCTTCATCATCTGAGTGAAAATATCCATCACTTATAATAGGTGCTTGGCATTTTCTTCTAAAATAAGAACAGAGATAAATGACTGTTTTAGTGATATAGTAATTACTGTTTGATGGCATTTCTATCTGAATGGAAACGTGTCACATTTTTCAGCCATACCCACAAAATATTTACCAAGTGCTTAACAAGCAAATGAAGATAACTAGATAAATAAATATATAACTAATTTAAGAGGTCCTACATCCACCTTGCAAGTTCTGCAGCATTAGTAGTTTTTCTTAGTTCTTATAAAAATGTTTCAATGATACCTTGTGACAGGGTAGCTGCACGGCATGGATGTTATCAGCAAGGAGAGAGACTCAGAACACAGAAGCTGCAGTTTCAAAAGCTAATGTGCACTTTATTTACACACACAGAACTGACACAAACAAAACACATTAACATAATAAAGGCACAAGGGCCAAAACAAAAGGTCTACAAAACTCACAGCAAAACAGCACTGAACACAAAACACATACCTTCACCTCTATCACCAACATTAATTCTATCCTTTCTCCCTAATACCCGTGAACACCTATTTTATACACCTGTGGCTGGAGCCTAATTAATCACTTAATCATTTATTCAATTGTCGGCTCCAGCCACATTCCCATGTGTTTTGACAGGGACAAATTTAACCCGCTCCCTGATCCCCTTTTGTGTATGATTGTGATGTCTTACTAGCACATTCGGTATATCGTCATACTTTATCTTTATATCCTGCTTAAGCTAATTTATTATCAGAACTTGTTTTCGGTATATTATTAATCTAGTTATGCAACATAAAACCTTACCTTTGCAGAGAATACGAACCGACCACTCTCCTGTTTCAGTGCATGTCGCTTTTGCACGGTCTTTCTTATGTTACAGTTTGATATCCGTCATTGCAGCGTAAGGTCACTGCTTCATTAATTTTGAATTCGCGTTTGTAAGAATCGATGTCTCCATATAGCATGTTATGTGGTATTACACATGTTATTTCTGAAGAGAAATAAGTATTTTGAGAATAATTTGATTAATTAGCCACAATATGGGCATTGAACACCATGTAAGAATGCTTTCCACATGATTAAATACTTATATTAATTACATTTGTTGTCAACAAGTAATTATTTAAAGTTGTAGTTTTAAAAAAATATATTATTAGAAGAGTTGACCAAATAGTATGTGGTCACTTGTGAGGTATTTGCAAGAGCGAAACAGACACATACTAATTAATGTTTACAAAATTTTATGAAATAATTCATTGTCTGGAGGGTGGTTCTAAAAACATGTACCGTACTGCACCTGCTCTGTATGGGTTCTCAGAATGAGGCTGTTGAGAACAGGGTTGGAGGCTGTGCTCTTTCTGTAAAATCCAGCAATGAAGCATCATTGCTTCCCAACATTCTATATTATTGATTACTTAATTGTTATTTTCTAAGGTAAAATATTGGTTGTATAAATTGCTATGGTTATTTCTGAACAAAGCAACATTGGTAGTAACCCTCTTGTTTCTATTACATCTATATGAAATAAATGGTCTGCTTGACATTTAGGAAACAAAACATTTTATAATGTATTCATCTCAACACAGAGGTATTACCTACATAATTAATATGCATTATTCATTGGAATTCTTGTTTGTTACATGGCAGGCTGTAATCACAGCCACACTAAAACATGTTAAGATTTGACCCTGAAGACATGTTTAATGACAGTGGAAGTATGCATATAACAGACCACCTGCAGGAAGAAATACAAACTTTCTTTAACCTACTGTAGAATGGTACCAGATATCATTACACAAGTCAAAGTGAGATCATACTGTAGGTAAGATTCATGGAATTATTTTCTTACTTATAACCCTGTTTTATTTAAGAGTTTGAGTCAGGATAGATGCCAATGTACAAAAATAGGGAAATGCATCATGTTACAATATTTCCTCCACTATGTGGCATAACTATTAGTGTTGATATGAAAAGTGGCCAAAAAGCAAAGCTTGTGGATGTATTCTTGCAAACATCATCAATAATATTCTGTTATAAGTGTTCTGCTAAGTGTGGCGCAAACACTGCCCATGCCTCAAGACACACCATCCCTACAGTGAAGTATGGTGGTGGCAGCATCATGCTGTGGGGTTGCTTCTCATCAGCAGGGACTGGGCATCTTGTTAAAATTGAAGGAAGAATGGATGGAGCAAAATACAGGGAAATACTGCAAGAGAACCTGCTTCAGTCTGCTAAAAAACTGAAGCTTGGGAGGAAATTCACCTTTCAGCAGGACAATGATCCCAAGCACAAGGCCAAAGCAACATTGGAGTGGCTCAAGAACAAAAGGTGAATGTCCTACAGTGGCCCAGTCAAAGTCCTGATCTCTATCCCATTGAGAATCTGTGGCATTATTTGAAAATTGCGGTCCACAAGCGTCGTCCAACCAACCTGAACAACCTGGAGTAAATCTGCCAAGAAGAATGGGCCAAAATCACTCCGACACTGTGTGCAAAGCTGGTACATACTTACCCCAAAAGACTTAAAGCTGTTATTGCGGCGAAAGGTGGCTCTACCAAATATTAATGTGTGGGGGTTGAATACTTATGCAAGCAAGATATTTCAGTTTTTCAGCTTTTTGGCCAAAACTCAAAGCGCTATGTGTGGCGCAAACATAACACTGCCCATGCCTCAAGACACACCATCCCTACAGTGAAGTATGGTGGTGGCAGCATCATGCTGTGAGGATGCTTCTCATCAGCAGGGACTGGGCATCTTGTTAAAATTGAAGGAAGAATGGATGGGGCAAAATACAGGGAAATACTGCAAGAGAACCTGCTTCAGTCTGCTAAAAAACTGAAGCTTGGGAGGAAATTCACCTTTCAGCAGGACAATGATCCCAAGCACAAGGCCAAAGCAACATTGGAGTGGCTCAAGAACAAAAAGGTGAATGTCCTACAGTGGCCCAGTCAAAGTCCTAATCTCAATCCCATTAAGAATCTGTGGCACTATTTGAAAATTGCGGTCCACAAGCGTCGTCAAACCAACCTGAAGCAAATCTGCCAAGAAGAATGGGCCAAAATCACTCCGACACTGTGTGCAAAGCTGGTACATACTTACCCAAAAAGACTTAAAGCTGTTATTGCAGTGAAAGGTGGCTCTACCAAATATTAATGTGTGGGGGTTGAATACTTATGCAAGCAAGATATTTCAGTTTTTTATTTTTCTTAAAAATATTTCCCAACATAAAACCAATGTCACCTTATAATAATTGATTTTGAGCATCAGTGTTTTAAAATAAAATATCAAACGGAACGAAATTTCAATGTACCATTTGTAATTCAGTAATATGAGAGAATTGGTCAGGGGTCTGAATACTTTTACAAGGCACTGTATATATATATATATATATATATATATATATATATATATATATATATATATATATATAGAGAGAGAGAGAGACACACACACACTATGCATCAAACATTGCTAAAGTCTGTACTTTTATACAAAATTAACTGGCGCTTGTAGTAAATAAATCAAGTAAAGTGATTTGATATATTTTAGTTTCTTATTTTAAGTTGTTTAGGTTTTAATGTTCCCGCGTGTACCATTGTGGAAAACAATTACGATTTGTTTGTAAATGTTTATTGCTTCAGAAATTAGCTATATGTCACCCTCCTAGTCAAAAAATCCTATTGGAAATCCCATAGAAAAAATCCATTAGGAAATCCAATAGAAAAATCCTATAGGGTTTTGGAACCTTTCCAGTAGGACATTCTACTGGATTCCAGTAGGATTTTTTTTTACTGGATTCTAATATGATTCCAATAGGATTTTCTACTGGATTCCAATAGGATTCCTATAGGATTTTCTACTGGATTCCAATAGGATTTGTACAGGATATGCTACTCTCCCTGTCCCATTGTAAATCATGTCTGTATTATATTGAATGTAAATGTATTAAAAATGAATGATAATGCCCTTTCTTTAACTAGACTTAAGTGGCTGTCAATATTACTACTATGTCATTGTTTTAGAACGTGACCTGAAACTAACTACAATTTTTATATTCCATATTCAGGCTACAGTTGAATATTACATTTCTATTTGGAATAAAACAGAGTAAATAAATAAGTAACAGTCAGCACTCTGAGTCTCTGACCAAACTTCCCTCCTAGATCCAGAATATTTGCTGGGTAGTTTTTCTGTCTGTCCACTTCACTATAACATCTGACCCCCTCCTGACTTCTTGTAGTTTGTCAGATTGAATCATGGTCATTTCACCCAGACCAATCTTCCGTTCATTGACAAAATTAAATATCGCATATTTCGAGATTTTTTTGTGCCATATCGTCGACCGATCCAGACAGAAATAACCCCCCCCCCCCCAAAAAAAAACCCTCCACTTAACCTTTCAAGGATGCACGCGCGCCAAACTATGGATTTAAGGCATAGCAGTAAGTCTAAAAATAAATACATTCAAATATATAAAATATATATACACAATCTACCTTATGTATACAATATAATTTAAAATATGTGCATCACCTAAAAGTGATAATAGTACTGATAATAATTTCATCATATATAATATTATTCCTGTGTGTGACAGTGTATTATATTTCAGTTCAGTATAGTTTTACCCGTTTAATGTTCAATTATACAAACACTTGTTTGTGGCTCAATAACGTTGTAGTAACCTAAAAACATTTCAGGCAAGAACAGAAAGAGTGTCACACAAAACTACTGTGAATGCACGATAACAGGAAACCCTTTAGCTACTTTAGCTAGCAGTAAACTAGTCTTCAACTGGTCTAATGGCAAATGAGAAGCAGAGAGTTGCCCAATTGACCACTGAGATTGTAAATCTTCCCAAAATACAAGCCATTTACTAATAATTACTAAATCTAAATGTCTCCTAAAAACACAGTAGTATAGAAACTTTGAAGTTAAAAGTCTACAGTAGCCATGCATTATAGTCTCACTTTAATCCATGTGAACGTCATGCTTCATTCTTGAAGCACCATTTCATCTGCAACAGTGAAATAAGTTGCCTATTACTCAAAGGACACTTTGATCAAACAGAAATAGGAAAGTAACAATCGTATTGATGCTTAATGTATTGTTTGTCACTATAAAGTAGCTTGTGTGGTGTGGAGGGACGTCACTAGAACCGTGATTCAGCCTGAAAAACCCTTGCCGACTGACCTATTTTATTAAATAATATACAAAAATAAAAATTCAGTTGGACTTATCATTAATACCTCTCGTTAACAGGCTTCATGGGTATGGCAGCTGCAATAAAGTATCCATCCCCAGCTTCTCCAGTAATATATAACTACATCCGCTATCCCATCCACCGCATAACAACCCACATTCCCAGCAGTAAAGAGGAAACCATCACAATCTATTATCATATCTGCATGCTTCCATGCTGGTAAAACATACTTCTGCACCAGCCAGGCCTGGAAACTAAGATCTTCATTGAGAACTAGATACAACCATTCTGCTCATAGGTATCACTATACCCCCCTGACATGCTACATTACTAGATTTGAATTTGTATTTATTGGGAGTGGGATTACAAGAATATTCTCAGTGCGTATAATCCAGTTTGTGGTGCCACATTACTTGAGATAGCGTACTCAATAAAATCAGTTATATAAATTAGAAGAGAAGATGATATAATCTATTCAGGAGTACCAATATATTGAGTGAGGTAAAACAGGCAACAAATGCCCCATTCGTGAGCACTAATGTTTAGAACACTATAAAGATCTTTATGAATAACACAAATCTATTTTTATAGCAGATATAAACAGTTCTAGAGTGTCTGAACAGTTATGATTGGTACGTGACACTAGGTGGCAGTAAGATACACTAAATAAATAATTTATTTACATGGGGTTATTTATCAAAATTAATGAAAAAAGTAAACAAAAGTTACTAAACCACTGTAAAAAATAGGCAGATATATTGAGATGCAGATTTACTAAGGACAACATCTCTTGATGAGTGTTAAACAATGCAGGTTAGTAGTCTTGTGATGTCGTAATACTCAATCAAAAGATAGATGTAGTAAAAGAAACTTACCAAGCCCTATATTTTGAAAATAAGTGAAATAAGCTAAAACTGACATTAACTGCTCTATTTACCCAGCCAAAATCTTCTTAAACAGTGTGGAATGGTGTTCAGCACATTGGTCAAGTATACACTCTTTTTTCTTAACTTGGCTCTCCAACTATATGGTTCAGCTATAGTTATAGCTGCTTTTTAAGTACCAAATAAGAAATCAAACAACAGCTGTTATAACGATTAAACAACTGCAGACAGTTATCATATCTAGTCATTTTTAAAAGCTGCTATGATAGTAGAGTCATTTTTAAAATGTAATCCTACAATTGTTTCAATGAAGACATTTTAAAATTAAGAATTTTCCTTTTTTACTAAACTGGAGACAAGTTCATGAGTAATAGCAATGAGAATCAAAGAAACTAAATCAGTATTAGCCTATGTTAAAAAATGAATACTTACCTTGAGTCACAGTAGCAGCACAGTTCAATAATGCAAGAATGAATACAAACCCTTTCATTTTCATTTATTTTTTATATATCATCCACATACTGTATAGGTTCACCTGATAAACCTGAACTGTAAAATGCCAGCAAAAAAACGTTTGTTATATTTCTTCCTACTGGTTAATATTTCTCCAGTGATGTCATTTGCGATAAGCCTTTTGTTTAAATAGTTAACTACATCTGGGAAATGACAGATAAACAACTTGTTTCAGTTTTAATTATACAAGTTTACTTAACAGAAACCAAAGGCTAATTTGTACCCCCTCATTCCCTTTTCACCCTTGCCAGCAATGCCCCTGAAACACGAGTGAAATCGTTTCCTTTTTAACAGTTTGTTAGTTTTATTGTCCCCTTTTACCACCACCAGATGTCAGTAAACTCAAGAGGAGACTTGTTAGGCCCAGAATTTAAAGACCCATATGCATTATCTCACTATACAGGTAATACAGTATATATATATATATATATATATATATATATATATATATATATATATATATATATATATATATATATATATATATACAGTACTGTGCAAAAGTTTTAGGCAGGTGTGAAAAAATGCTGTAAAGTAAGAATGCTTTCAAAGATAGACATGTTAATAGATTATATTTATCAATTAACTAAATGCAAATTGAGTGAACAGAAGAAAATTCTAAATCAAATCCATATTTGGTGTGACCACCCTTTGCCTTCAAAACAGCATCAAGCATCAATTCTTCTAGGTACACTTGCACACAGTTTTTGAAGGAACTCGGCAGGTAGGTTGGCCCAAACATCTTGGAGAACCAACCACAGTTCTTCTGTGGATTTAGGCAGCCTCAGTTGCTTCTCTCTCTTCATGTAATCCCAGACAGACCTCGATGATGTTGAGATCAGGGCTCTGTGGGGGCCATACCATCACTTCCAGGACTCCTTGTTCTTCTTTACGTTGAAGATAGTTCTAATGACTTTCGCTGTATGTTTGGGGTCGTTGTCATGATGCAGAATAAATTTGGGGCCAATCAGATGCCTCCCTGATGGTATTGCATGATGGATAAGTATCTGCCTGTACTTCTCAGCATTGAGGAGACCATTAATTCTGACCAAATCCCCAACTCCATTTGCAGAAATGCAGCCCCAAACTTGCAAGGAACCTCCACCATGCTTCACTGTTGCCTGCAGACACTCATTCTGCACGCTCTCCAGCCCTTCGGCGAACAAACTGCCTTCTGCTACAGCCAAATATTTCAAATTTTGACTCATCAGTCCAGAGCACCTGCTGCCATTTTTCTGCACCCCAGTTCCTGTGTTTTCGTGCATAGTTGAGTCGCTTGGCCTTGTTTCCACGTTGGAGGTATGGCTTTTTGGCCGCAAGTCTTCCATGAAGGCCACTTCTGACCAGACTTCTCCGGACAGTAGATGGGTGTACCAGGGTCCCACTGTTTTCTGCCAGTTCTGAGCTGATGGCACTGCTGGACATCTTCCGATTGAAGGGAAGTAAGCATGATGTGTCTTTCATCTGCTGCAGTAAGTTTCCTTGGCCGACCACTGCGTCTACGGTCCTCAACGTTGCCCGCTTCTTTGTGCTTCTTCAAAAGAGCTTGGACAGCACATCTGGAAACCCCTGTCTGCCTTGAAATTTCTGCCTGGGAGAGACCTTGCTGATGCAGTATAACTACCTTGTGTCTTGTTGCTGTGCTCAGTCTTGCCATGGTGTATGACTTTTGACAGTAAACTGTCTTCAGCAACCTCACCTTGTTAGCTGAGTTTGGCTGTTCCTCAGCCAGTTTTATTCCTCCCACACAGCTGTTTCTGTTTCAGTTAATGATTGTGTTTCAACCTACATATTGAATTGATGATCATTAGCACCTGTTTGGTATAATTGTTTAATCGTACACCTGACTATATGCCTACAAAATCCCTGACTTTGTGCAAGTGTACCTAGAAGAATTGATGCTGTTTTGAAGGCAAAGGGTTGTCACACCAAATATGGATTTGATTTAGATTTTTCTTCTGTTCACTCACTTTGCATTTAGTTAATTGATAAATATAATCTATTAACATGTCTATTTTTGAAAGCATTCTTACTTTACAGCATTTTTTCACACCTGCCTAAAACTTTTGCACAGTACTGTATATATATATATATATATATATATTTTCCTGCCCAGATGATTCTTTACAATACATTTAAAGGCATTTTCATTCCCTCCATTATCTTCAATTGAAAAAAAAAAATATTTATTTAATTCACAGAATAACATAATGTATCTGTGGAAAGAAAACAAAACCTGTTCATTACAAAACATGCTGTATAAGAAACAATTCACATCCTACACAAATTAATTGTCTCATAAAATTAATAAATCTAAGATATATTCAATGCATACGTATAGTACACACATACGTACACACACACACACACACACACATACATACTGTATTTAAAAATACATTTTTTCAAACCATGTTCCATTATAACTATTATAAAAAATATTTTGGAAGAAAATATTACACAAAAAACTTAATCATGCCACCTACTCCTCTATAAAGGATAGCTGAACCACACAGTCTACACCCGAATAGATTGTACACAGTTCTAGAGAAAGGTTAGTATTCATTACATGTTCAACATAAACTGTTTGTTTGGGATTCTTTGGTACAGTAAATGCCATGCTGTGTGGACAGGCACATCCATTATCTCTATATTGTGCAACATTGCATTCGGTATACCAGTGTAGGACCACAACAGGTTAATAGGATTCAGCATAATTGTCTGGAGGCAGCTGTCCTAGTCTCTAGAACAACCATGTATGTTCTTTGTGTTTTAAACATATTTATAATTGTACAGATTCTGCAAAATTGTAATAACAGATGAATAAGGGAGTAGTCTCACTCAGTAACCATAGCTACACCGATAAGCAAGGCCCATAGACTCGACTCCCTAGAAGTGCCAGGTTAATTCAATATACAGTGCAGTAGTTATTGTGAGCAATGAAAGATACGATAAGTTTGGAAAAACTTCAAGGGCAACCAAGAGGCTGTCTTTGTTTCAGTGAGTTTGTACAGTCAGTCAGAGAAAAGGGAGCTTGCTTGGATCTTGGACTGCAACGCTGCTAATACCATCCAGCAAATACCAATAACAAAAAAAGATGTCAGAGAAAATGGAAGGCAGTATGTAACATTTAGAAAATCTAGAAAACACCCAACAATGAATAAACTTGAAGACGGCTCAAAGATTGTTTGAAGAACTTTAAAATACAAATAACTTCACTACCTGGGATCGTCATCAAAGAAGAGTACAACTAATGATTAAAGACTGAATTAACGGACTGCATTGACCTACTGGGAATGGTCAATTTTACTGGAGGAAAGGGGACATTTCCCTACAAGTCGTCATGCATTGTCAACACGGCATCAACTCTGTGAAGCAATTGACTATTCCCAATTAAACTAAAGAATAGTAAAGATTTACAGAAACTAGACTTTGGGAATTAAATAAATGTATATTTGCAGAAAAGTTGACAGTGGTTTAATGTAAAAAAGGTGTGTGTTATATTTAGTTTTCTTACAAAAAGAAAGGCTAGTTTTAATCTTCCATGAAAGTGAATTACCGCTAACAGCTAGAATAATTGCAAGGCGATCCATTAACATAAATAAGGGGTGCTGAATCTTATTTTCCTTAAAGAATGATAATTTGGTGATAAATCTCCCTCCTGACCTGTGAGGATGCGATGTAAAGGGAACAGAGTGCCCTGGACTGGCTGGCCTGACAATTCATTCCCAGGGTTAGGTGGAAGTCGGCCATCTAGAAAGGGGGCGGAGATGTGATACATTAAGTCATCGCTCCAGAGGGAAAGCGATGTGGCAACCGTGGATTGGAGGAGAAACGGTTGCACTCGCTAACCAAGGGGACGTGACTGAAAGTACAAAAGGGGACGTGGCTAGGTGATCTGTCCCTTTGTTTATGGTTAAGAGAACGCTAAAGGACAAGTGAAATATTACCGTGAGTGTCTAGTGTTTGTTTGTTTTGTCATTTCTAATTGTACTGTTTGTTATTTATGAGACGGCTAACACGATCCAGAGTTACAGGCCAGCACTAAACCTGGACAACACTGCACCATTGTACACAAATAAATTGTACTTTCACCACAAGCACAATAACAATCACTCTGGACTTGTGAACGTGTGTGTTTGTGTGTGTGTTTGTGACACGCTGAATGGTGTGGTGCAGTAGAAAGTGAATGTCCAGACTGAATTCTCCCAATAACAAAAAGGTTTTAATAATTAACAAACAAAAGATCATAAAATAAATACACTTGGAAAATAATAATAATAATAATAATAATAATAATAATAATAATAATAATAATAATAATAATAATAAGCCCCAGTACCAGCGATGGTAATGGGGCAAAACTCAACAGCGTCCAGCTAAAACAAAAGTAAACAAAACACACTCCAATAACCACAGTCCTCCGTGCATGAAAATGTGCTCTTCTCTTCCAGGGTTTGTGGTGCGTGCGCTGTGCTGTGAAGTGCTGTGCGATGAGGGGCGTGCTCTGGGGTATGTGCTGGCTCGCTGGCTACAGCCTCCCGTCCTCCTGCTCCTCTGTTAACACACAAAAACAAAACACGTAATCACAAAAAAAAAACATCGGCTCCAGCCGATCTCTTTTTAACTCAGCGCAAGGGGGGGTTTTGACGTAGCTGCTTCCCCTTTGTACCCAGCAAACTCCTCCCTGCAGTCAACGCGTCGCCGTGGTTTCTCCAATAGAGGGCTGCCCCGCAGCTGACTGCAATGGAATCGTCCTGAGTACTTGCAGCTACACGCCCCTCCTAATATGGTCACCTTCCGGTTTCCACCTCCCACCGAGGTGGCAGATCTAGGAGGCAGCATACCTTCCCCCTTACACAGCGCCCTTTCTAATCGGGAGGGAGATTTACAGCATCGATCCTTTCTCTCTCTATCACAGTGTTATACAGTGTTTCATTATTCTTTGTGGTCGCCAGACCAGGAGTATAAAATAAAAATCATTTGGATCGTGGACTTTGTTGTCTGTCTTCTGTTTCACAATCACATCACCATTACACCAGCACACTGCAGACCACTTTGCCACAGGGATATACTGTATAAATAAAACAACTGATTGCTAAATAATTAATTACAATTTTGTATTAATTAGAATTCACTTTGTAATATCTTATTATATTAGATATTATACATATATATATATATATATATATATATATAACAGTTATCCTACTTACATATTATATTCATGCTATTTACTTATTAATTTAATAACATTGCTTTTATTATAGAAAGACAAATATAGATAATTGATGAATGCTTGCTTTTACTTATAATTGATATTTTGTGAAACTTAATGTTACTTGTACCATATTACTTCATTCACTTTGATAAAATGTATAGACTAAATAACAGTGTTGTGTCATTATTGTTCTACATTATTTTCTGGATCTTGAGCTTGGTTGGAAGTAACTGATAATTAAGAGTGCAAATACTTTTAATACTTTCTACAATAGCTCCTGCTGTATTAATGTCATGTTATCTTGCACCTGGATGTTTTTGACGATGCTGAGGTCCCAGTGTGGGGGTGGGGGCTCTTCTTAATTGCGCTGTGTGTTTGGGGTTTTCTCCTGAGTGATTGTGAAATAATGTGCCCTCTGAGGATAGAATATAACATGGATTTGGAGATTGTTATTGGACATTTCTGGACATTTCTGTTTAGTAATATAAAAATACATAACATTCTTTTAAAGCTGCATAACCATATTGATACTTCTTTCTAAAGAATGACACTCACAAACACATTGACTAACCTTACAAACAACCAAATTATCTTTTTTTTTCTTTTTTTGGTGGCAAGAAACTCAAAGTCAATGGCCTCAAAAGTGAGGCATTTTCCCAAATTTGAATTTCCACACAGGTGAATGTAAACACTACTGCAAATAATGACCTGGACTTGTACACATTGCAGGTCATTGTTTGAAAGAAAGTTTAGAAAAAGGACAAAGAGCATAAAAAAATAAAAAATAAAAACATTTAAGCTGTCTCCCAAAAGTATATTCCTCATTTTGATTAAACAAAAAAGAATACACTGGGAGAGTATCAGAAATGAAACAGTAACCATACAACACATTTTTAATATGTTGCAGATTGCAATCCATACTCTAAACAAACTACCAAAATGAACAGGGTCCAGGCCCAACTGGCGTGGATAAGAGAGTGCCTCAATTATACTTCAGTTTTATCATGGTGATATTAGAAATTACAGTCACAGGCAACAGTATTGGCATCCTTCACTTAAAAGATAATTCAAGAAAACATGGTACCTACAAGCATTCAGTGAACATTAGCCACTAATTAACATGAAAAGACCAAAATACACAATTTCTGACAGTTAAACAAACAATCTTTATATACAGTGGCTCTCTATTCACCCCCTCAGACTTTTCCACATTTTATTGTGTTACAACATGGAATCAAAATGGATTTAATTAGGAGTTTTTGCCACTGATCAACACAAAAAAGTCCATAATCTCAAAGTGAAAAATAAAATCTACAAATTGTTCTAAATTAATTACAACTATAAAACAGAAAATAATTGATTGCATAAGTATTCACCCCTTTGCTATGACACACCTAAATAAGCTCTGGTGCAAACAATTGTCTTTAGAAGTCACATAATTAGTTGAATGGAGTCCACCTGTGTGCAATTAAGGTGTTTCACATGATTTCAGGTTAAATACACCTGTCTCTGGGAGGTCCCACAGTTGGTTAGTACATTCCTAACAAAACTACATCATGAAGACGAAGGAACATTCAAAGCAAATCCGGAATAAGGTTCTTCAAAAGCACCAATCAGGGGTAGATTATAAGAACATTTCCAAGGCATTGAATATCTGGAGCACTGTAAAGTCCATTATTCAGAAACGGAGAGAATATGGCACAACTGTGAATCTGTCTAGAACAGGCTGTCCTCAAAAACTGAGTATCCGGGTGAGAAGGGCACTAGTCAGGAGGCCACCAAGAAGCCTATGGCAATTCTAAAGGAGTTACAGTCTTCCACAGCTGAGCTGGGAGACACTGTGCATACGGCAACAATAGCCTGGGTGCTTCACAAAACTGGCCTTTATGGGAGAGTGGCAAAAATAAAGCCATTGTTGAAAAAAACACATCAAATCTCGGCTAGAGTTTGCCAGAAGGCATGTGGGAGACTCTGAGACCAAGTGGAAGAAGATTCTATGGTCTGATGAGACCAAAATAGAGCTTTTTGGCCTCAACACTAAGCGCTATGTTTGGCGCACGCCTAACACCGCACATCATCCTGAGAACACCATCCCTACCGTGAAGCATGGTGGTGGCAGCATCATGCTATGGGGATGCTTCTCTGCATCAGGGCCTGGAAAGCTCGTGTAGAGGGCAAAATGGATGCAGCAAAAAGAGAAATCCTGGAGAAAAACCTGCTGAAGTCTGCAAGAGACCTGGGACTTGGGAGAAGATTCATCTTCCAGCAGGACAATGACCCCAAACATACAGCCAAAGCCACACTGGAGTGGCTTAAAAACAAAAAGGTCAATGTCCTGGAGTGGCCCAGTCAAAGCCCTGACCTCAATCCAATTGAGAATATGTGGAAAGAGTTGAAAATTGCTGTTCACCAAAGGTCCCCATCCAACTTGACGGAGCTTGAGCAATTTTGCAAAGAAGAATGGGCAAAGATTGTAGTGTCCAGATGTGCAAAGCTGGTAGAGACTTATCCAAATAGACTCATGGCTGTAATTGCTGCCAAAGGTGCCTCTACCAAATATTGACTCAAGGGGGTGAATACTTATGCAATCAATTATTTTCTGTTTTGTATTTGTAATTAATTTAGAACAATTAGATTTTATTTTTCACTTTGACATTATGGACTTTTTGTTGTGTTGATCAGTGGCAAAAACTCCATTAAATCCATTTTGATTCCATGATGTAACACAATAAAACACAGTAACACAATAAAATGTGGAAAAGTCCAAGGGGGGTGAATACTTGTGAGAGCCACTGTATATAGCATTAGCACCCCTGCTCTAATATTTCATGTGTCTTTTTTCTTTTATTATGGCTTTCAGATGTTTATGATCATTCTTAACCAGTATGTTACATCTTGTTGGTGAAATCTGGTCCCATTCTCTCTTGCATATTTCCTTCGGCTTAGACAGATCGGATTCACAATGTGTTTGAGTTGAACCAGCACGGTACTTGATTTACATCTGTTTGTTTGTTTTGACCATTGTACCGTTTTATAAAGTGTTTTGTGCGTTCTGTGTTTGTTTTGTTTGAATATTTTATTCATGAATTAAATACGTGGATCAGCGCGTCGCTCACAGTCTTGGGTGTGTCCATTTCCTGGTGTGATGTCACCCACAAGCCATCCGGGTCTCAATCCCTTTCGACACACTAACTGCCTACAATCTATGCCAGAAAGATGAAGGTCCTGCTATTTGTGATATTTTTGTATAATGTATATGTAAAAAAGTTACCATTTGTCACATTTGAACAATTATCTCACTGCATACCCATGAATCATATTTAAGCGGGTGTTTGGGTCTTGTGAGGCAGCATCAATTCCAGATGGTATGGTTGAAAACTGTAGCACGCACAGATGATGAATTGGAAGGAGTTTAATCAATAATATAATGTCCTATTGTGGCGTGGTTCTCAACTTTATTTCTGCAATTTACACATTTTAGCCAATGACTCAGATTGATAAACTGATACAATTACACCAAACTGAAATGTAAATACAGTTGACTCAAAATGGCCTTAGCAAAGCAGCTTACACAGAAAACGTGACAAAGGGCACATTTTGGATGATATTTAATTGTGTCAGCCAACAATAGTAGATGGACATATACACAAAATAGAAATAATTCAGGGTGTATTTATTATGCTGTAGCTGTAAAAGAAAACTACAGAAAAACAAAATGCAAAAGCAATCTAAATCTAAATGAAATCTCTTCCCCTCCTCTTCTCATTCCAGCGAATAGTACTTGTTGAAAGATCCAAGTTTGACTCCCTCAGTAATATCGCCTGTCCAAAAAGAAAAGAATATCTACTTATATGTGTTCTTTACTGATTCTTAAATGTTATTTGTATTAATGTATCACAATGGAGAGTACTGTGTTTGGGATCCTTCTTAACATCAATATAAGCACTGTCGATTGTACATGGAATTTACACAGTGAATGTACCAGTAAAAACACATGAAACCTTACCATGAGCAGGTAAACCCAGTAAATAATATTAATGTTAACCTGACCTATTAAATACATTGGTATTAGCATTTCTACTTTATAACATTTGTATGTACAAAAATAACAAAAACAAAACCAAGACATCCTTGGTCATACATACATTCTGGGACATCTAGTTGACCATGTTCACACGTGACAAACTCTTCTCTATACTTTGTATCTTTCACACGATATCCGTATATACAAACAAATTTGTGACTCTTCCCATGTTCCAGATATATTTTTGTGTGTCCCGAAGCTTCTTTTCTTTTAATTGTTGTTTGTTTATAATGCAAGGTCCTATGAAAATGTATAGAAACATCATAATAATACAAATGCCATGAACAATAGGGTAATGTGGAGTAAGTCTATTAACTTAGGTTTTATTGAGCTATAGTAGTCAGTTTTAATAATACACATACCAGTATATACTAACAAAGCACAAAACTGGTTGAAAATGCTATCCATAGGCCGATTTTAATTAAAAGAAATTCACATGTACTGAAACATGTGAACTGCTTTTGGTGACAGCAACATTTTTCGATTGCTGTTTTCCAATTTGAAAAGTCTTTAGTACTAAACATTTCCTCTGCACCCACTCCCACCATGTTTGGCAAGCAGGGGCATTTGCCTACTACATTCCAATACGTTTCACTATTTAATGCAAGTAACTACATATAAGCTACTACTTTGGAAGTAAAACTGACGAGTGGGCC